>LLCB01000123.1:0-161802 GCA_001414345.1 Hymenoscyphus infarciens
AAAGAGTAATTAGCTCTTAAATAATAATACTACTAGCTACTAACCCTACTCTAACTACTAGATATTATAATAGTAAGATAAGTTATATTCTTTATAATAAAAAGATAAATAATACTTTAATTAACCTAATACTATATTAATTACTAACTAAAGACTTAAGATAAGTCTTTTTAAAAGAGGGGGGATATAATAGTATACTATCCTAGATTATTATATAATAATATTATCTTAAATTATTAGTATTTATAAAACTACTAATACCTTTAAGTAGTGCTAATACCTCTAATACCTCTAGAGCTGAGATTATAAATAACTAATACTTATATAAGTAAAGTACTAAAGGTATTAATATCTAATATTTATATATAAAAGAGATTAAGGTTTAGATATTATATATTTAGCTTTCTAAAGGATTAGAGGTTATATATTTAGCTTTTTAGCTCTTATTATTTAGTATTAGTTATATTAGGTAGAGCTTAGTTATTATTATTATTAGAACTTAGAAGCTTCTAACCTTCTTATATATAGACGTTTATGTTTAGTATAGTAGAGGGATAGTTATTGTTTTCTTTCGTATTAGTGCCTAGTATTTACATATGTCATTCTACTATACGCACTCCTATATGCCTCTACTATAGTTGTGTATATTTCGTGCCGTTATATATTAATCCTAGAAACAATCTTATACTATACTATACTTAATTAAATTAGAATACTATAGTATTACTAAATTAGTAAAAGAGGTTATATAGATATAGTTCTTACTCTTAGAATTAGAGTATAAAAGTAAAGACGTCTTATAAGTTTAAGTAGGAAGTGATTACTATAAAGCTATATAAATTATAGAAAATCTCGAATTATATTAACATATAAAGTACTTTATATATAAGTAATAATTTATATATAAAAGAGTAAAGAAGGGTATTATAGAATTATACTACGTATCTATAGGTAAGATACTAGTAGATAGACTAACTAAGATATTAAGAGGTAATAAGTATAAGGAGTTTATAAAGCTATTATAGCTTATAAAGTTATCTATTTAGGAAAGTTAAAAGTTAAGAATAGGTAGAGTTATATAGGATAACTGGTTTAGAAACTAAATCTCGAATAGGAGGTGTATTATTATATTAGATATTTACTCTTATAATAGCTACTTAATTAGGGTTAGCTTACTCTTAGGGTACTTATACTCCCTCCTATGCACAGTAGATAGTTCTCTCCTTATAGTAATTAATACCTAATTCTCTACTCTATACTTTTGAATGCCTATAACACTTCCCTTGACCTTACACCTGTAATAGTATTTAGGTGTATCCATTGTAATGCTTTAAGAGCTGACGATGAAACATCGTTTGCCTACATGTTTCTTTTGTCAACCTAATGACCCCGGAAGGCGCGGCACCATGGGAGTCAGTTGAGACAGGCTCAATTGTAACCACCAAAGATTAAGCTTTACAGGAGTTGCTTAAGATTAGGAATATATTAAGTCTGGTGCATGATATGACAACTACACACAGAATACAATACTGAGTTTTACCTTGTTGTCTCTAGACACCACTTGCCTTGTAGGAACAAAACAGCTCATCATCCTCCAAGGGTATCTGTGTTGCCCCGTCTCTAGGATGTGAAAGCTGTTGTTTAGTATACCGCACCTGTAAAACTCTCAATCCTACCTAATGACAGCGTCTTAGTATTGAGTAGGAGATGATAGGTTTGACAAAAATGCATACCTGTACAAATCCAAGTGGCAAAGTAGTAAAATGTGTTCTGCAGCTAATGATGATTACTGCATGGTTAATCTAAATTTACTTCAGTTGCCATGAAATTCTTATCGGTAGACAATGTAAGTACTAACCCGGAAATTCCACCAGTTTACCAAATCTCTTCGGTCATTCCAGAGAACCCTCGAAGTTTCAGGCTGAATGCCATCAACGTATGTTTGAAGTTCCAGCAAGTTCTTACCTAAGAAGGGGAAATCAGTCGACACATGATGGTTAGACGGCTCCTCTACCTCGATGAATTCATACACGCGATGGCTCTCTTCACTGTCCCAGCTTTGACCGCACAAGGTTGGGAGTAAGGGATCAGGGTATTCTTTTGGTATGTGACAACGGGTTCGAGTTACATCAGCGAATTAGCGACGCGAACGATAATCTTGTGCGAAGATCAAACGATAGGACAATAGTACCTCCCTGTAAAACGATGTGGCATCTTCGATAACCCCTCCTCGCAGGACACTGTCTATTGTGATAGCTGAGTCGCAGAATAATCTGGACAATTAGCGTTGAAGTTGCTGCCTTTCTCATGGGTGGTGACCTTACTGAGAGAACAACGAAGGTTCTTTGCAACAGCACACCAAGAGACAGAGAGATGGTAGTCGGAATACCCGTAGAACCTTCCCTAACCGATCAAATTCCAGATGGAGGCTCAAAGAGTCTATCCATTCAATATTTATCGAGGCAACCTTGCGTTGTGTGTGAAAGCACACCAATGACGGTTTGTCTCTGGGGCTTCTGGGACCTCCCGAGTCCGTTGCAGCTAATAACCGGCTACTTTCAGGTATTATTTTACCAAAACTCCCGAGTAGTGTATGGAACGGCTGATCGTTGTTCTCTAAACTTTGCTCAAAACATGTGAACGTTTTACGCCTATATCGAAACCTTCCCAAAGAAGACGAGAAACTGGTTTCGTACGGATTCACAATCTGTAGTTTTGCTTGGTTCGGTGGAACGCTCGGGACATACAGAGTGCCTGTATATTTAGAGTTAGCTAAATTCTCCAATTGAGTAGGGAGACCATACTTATCCATCCAACAGCTGAAAATATAAGTTGATTTGCTTGAGATCGCTCCTCCAAGTGACAGAGAGTTCAGTCCTTGTAGATTTGAAGAAGTTTCAAAATATGTTGAACGAGAATTGCTCCAATGGTCAGTCAACTTGAGAAGCTTGACTAGAGTTTCGAAGAAATGAACTACAATTGTCTGATATGACTGTGCTTATTTCCATGACTAAATTATTGACTAAGCAATTCTTCCAACCCAATTGACGTAATGGGGAAAAAATGGAAAGGAAATTGTTTATGAAATAGATCAAGAAAAAACAGGACACCCTTGACTCATCATCCGTATATTGCAGAAAGTCGCTGTTATACAACGTATCAACAATATCCGTTAACGCGAAATTGCGTTCCCTGAGCACCCGAAGGATCGTACTGAGCAAGCAAAAAGCCACGGCTATGTCTTGATCGCAAGGTGTTTCTACGGGAGGATTGATATTTTTCAAAACGGGACTAAAAAGGGAACCCCAAGGCTCTCGAATTTTGAAGTCTAGAAATGCGGTGTACCATTTGCAAATAGATTGGAAAACTTCAGATTTGGGAACGATAGGTAAACCAAAAAGCTCGGTAAGAAACGCGTCGTGAGCATTCGTGATCAGAGGTGCTGCGGGACGTTCCAGTATGACTGGTCGATTTTCTCTCGGTCTCCCTAAATTACACGTTATTTTGACCGTCACAATAGCTTTGAAAACTAACTTACACCTTGCAACGAAGTTGACTGACCAGTGCGAGACAACTGTTCTGATGCTCGAGGCCTTGATACTTGTTCTTGAAGAATCTGCCTATCAAAAGTAAGCTGGCAGTCCACGATATGGGCCATACAGGAATGAGCACATAGAATTGGTACCCCCAAAACCACGAGTGTTCTCTTGGTCGTGGTACTAAACTCTCTGGATCGCGAGGAAGGTTGCTCTGATTATTCAATTCAATATCATGCCGTTCAGAACGCTCCATATTAAAAGGGAGAATCCCATTTCTAGGAGGCTAAATCGATTCAAGCATAGATCTCCTCCCACGGATGGGTATAAGGGGGGAATCGTTTGGTTAAGAGGCTCGTGTAACACTTGCCGCCCCATTGACCACTTGCCTGCCGCCGAAGCAGGAGTGTCTCATGCATAAAACAGTACTATCCACTGCCTTCATATGAGGCTTTGAAAGTGGTTGCTTGACCGCGTGGCGTTCGTGGCATAGCTATCTGGGCCACTAAGCAGCACCCTCACGACACACACCCCAACCGAACTTCAATTTGGGATGGGTTATGGGTTGCTGACAAGGCAGGCGATTCAACAGCCTCATTTTTGTACGCCCACTAGACATGGCTTTATATGCAGCCAAAAAATCGGACAATCCGGTAGGGCTCCCTTTGCTCGCAGTTCTCTGTTGCCTGTTGGACAATGCTTGAGGGAGAAGCAATTAGTTCAGTGAACCGCAGTCCTTTGATGTGCTTTGAATGGCGATTGAGAGAAATAGACACATGAAGTGTAAGCTTTCTCCAGATATGCTACTCGCCCTATCTCCAGTTTCTTAGCTAGCTAGCAAAAAGAAAGCCATCGGACCCCGCTCACCGCTGCATTTAAAAGGAACACCGAACGATGACCCTTACAGCCACCACCAAATGCGTGTTTCTGAATGAGGGATGAAATCCCCGATTGTTTGTATATGATCCAAGTCGAAAAGAATGATGAAACGAAGTGGATTGGAGTGGCTGACAGGTAGATTGATGGTTGGTGGGCTGCGTGGTCGCCACAGGGTGTGTGCTCAGGGCAGGTCCCCACTATAATTAGCGAGACTCCCCCCTTATACTTCTACCTCAACCATTGGATGATAGAAACCACGAAGTAACAATTTAGCAATACGATGCGCTCCGTTTGACTACCTTTGAGGTGGGGCTTATCTGTGATTCTTATTTAGCAACTCTCTGTTTTCTTGTTTTCTCTTACCAAATGCTCACGCTTCACGAGGATGGGAAAAGGTACCCGTGACTTACTGATTTTCGGCACTGTTTTATTCATCAAGATGGCCATAAATTTGCTATCCGATTGATTTTTATCTCGTTTGAGCATCAATGACTTGTAGTTGTGTGAATTGTGTGATCTCAATCGTATATGCAGTTCCAAACACGACTCAAGATCCTTGAATTGCAGCAAGAAGAGCTGAAAGTTTCTGCAGCCTGGTAGTTCACGTGTCAAAGTTGCTTTTATTGTACGGCTCCTGGGCTACGCAAAATTGTTTTAGATGAGGAAGAATATAAACTTTTAGTTTTTCAAACTTATACCTAGCTAGTAGTAGCTTAATCTAAAGCTTACCAACTGACAAAGAAAATTTTGGCACTTCGTTATCCAGCAACCTCTGTAAAGAATCCATCCGATGCACCGACATTTTTGACGAATAACCTATTTCATCACTACGCGAAACTACACGAACGCTGAATGTCTATGGAATTAAATCTAGAGCATGCGAGTAGTCAGAAACCGAAATCTCCCTTCCCTAAATTATGTTCACATACAACCTCCTGTAGTGGAATTCCCGAGACCAGGCAGAAAATGGAACAGGTTCAATTCTCCATCAACGTACCGGATCTCTATTCGAGTATTTTAAGGCCTAGTTGGTTATATTATTCAATTTCGATATTTTGGCATTCCAAAACAGTAAGGTTATCATGAAAACATAGTATTATCAACCAGTCTTCGGATGCAGTTGTTCCTCCAAACCTGACCGTCAGTAACTGGTTACTGGAGTACACGGTGGGGAAGCCTGGGTCCATCAAAGAGGCAATCGAGCAACGCTGGAATTAGGTGAGGAAAAAGTGCTTGTTTTAGCATCTATATAAGTTGGAAAAAGAACTCACTGTCCGCTTATTAAGTAAAGCCGATTATAAAGGCTATCTATTTGCTACTATTCTTAAACATTTTGAGTTAGTAGTTAATTTATTATACATTATTTGGGTGTTTTTAGTGAACAACAAGCACTACGCTCGGACCTGACGGACCCAGGGTTCGCATATCTTCACAACGATTTGAGTTTTGCTAAATCCCCTGATCCTTTTGACTAAATCGCCTAATCTAACTAAATTAGGACATTTTCCGGTCGCGAACACTACCAAAGAACAAAATCATATATCACTAACCCTTATCCCTAGCCCTAACCCACACCCGATCCCTAACCCTAACTAACCCTAACTAACCCTACTATCCCTTAGAATAGATAATTAGTATTATACGCGCGTAATAGGAGTGCCTAATCGGGTTAGAGTCAGGCGATTTAGTCAAAAGGGTCAGGGGATTTAGCTGAAGCCAACGATTTCCCTAAAAAACCCCATTGAGTATTAAGTAGTAGCCGGGCTACTAGAACCTACACAGCGACATGCAACAAATTTAGTTGCATATTTCGCTGGTTGTGGAGCCTCATTTGTGCATGGGTGATTGGCCGACCACCTTCTATGATTCAGAAAAGTAAGTATTAGATTTACTTGGGTTGAACAAATTTACTTAAATTACAAACGACTTCATTCTTCCAATCACAAAATGAAGAATACAGGCCCCCAAGCAGACCTGTGTGAGTAATTTTCTAACAACCCAAGTAGAAGAGCCATTACAATCAATTTAAAAAAAAGTGCGTGTGAGAGCCGATACAGAGTTGGATGTTTCTATTCTGGTTATTGGACCTTCTATGTGCACGCTCTATTTGACATGCCACCCTAAGTGGACTCTTTCTAGCTTCCGTTGTACATTATTGGTACATATCATATCCTCCAGATACCTCGGGTATCCGCTATTCCTACAAGCTCTCCTTCTCTGCAAGGGAAGGTTCCTCCTTCCATGCCATGTTCCGGAGTAAGTCCAACAAAACTGCCCGTGATAATCTTACACCCTTTCTTTTCTTCTGCCTCATTATATTGCTCCTTGCGATTCGGATCTTTTCGTTATCACCTTGTATAGGTCGTCCCTAAAGGTGTTTTATCGTTTTCGAAAATTTCGATCGCCAGCCTCCATCCCCTCGTTCAATCATATCCTGTGCCCCAAATCTCGAACTCATTCAATCTGCGCCGCTCCCCCAGAAGGCGACACAGGCTCCCCCGCCTTCCTCGCAGTCGAACTCCCATCCTCCCAAAACTCCACATCGCCATCCTCACTCAGCGTCCCTTTTTTAACAATCTGCCCCCGTTCCCGCATCAGGTCTTCAATCGTAATATCTCTGTCTCCGAAAATCTAATCCCATCATCAGCACCGATCCGCATATATCAAAAGGAAGAATGAAGGGAACATACATTCAAATGATCACTAATCACATGTCGATTCTTACACTCCGGACAAGTAATAAGAACACTGCCCTTATGGTAACCCTGCTTGGAAACCAGATGTGTGGATCGCGTGGAGCAGGGTGTACATGTGAATGTCATTTCGTAGGTTGGTTTTGTAGGCGGTGGTGCCTTTGGAGGGACTTTGAATTGCGGACGGGGGATTGTGGTTGCTGGACGTTTGGTTGTGGTGGAGTTTGGTATCGGGGGGTTGGATTGGGAATAGAATCGTGAGGTGGAAAATAGCGCGAGGGCTCGACGCTGGATAGGGAGGACTCGAGATGTGAGGGGCCTTCTCGATACGGCCCTTAGGGCGGAGAATATGTTGGAGGGCGGCATTGTTGTGATGTTGATGTTCTGAAATAATTTCTTCTTTGCTCTCAAGAGCAGCCTGACCGGGTATCTAGTAGGCACTGGGGTGTGTTTATTGAATTCTGGTGTAGATCACGTGGACTGCTTATTTAGCAGCGTTTTATCGCATTCACGACCGCTGCCTCGGGGCGGTGTATTGAGTTTTGGCAGAATAACAGCCGAGGTTCATCCGATTCAGCGCCATATGAGTATATGAGACGAGGCTTGGATTCACCATCGTCCACTCTCGAGAGAATCAGAAACAAATCCCGACTCACCACGCCAAAGACGCCGCCTTTGCCAATCCTCGCAGTTCTAAGACGCAGTGAATCCGCGGCTGTAAATTGTGTGTGTCTTTGAATTTCGCATCGCATCCTAGACACGAGCTCGGCGACACAGCAACAGCAACAGCAGCCTTCCCCACCCCCACCAAGACCAAACAACCTCGATCTCGAGCTACTCGTACGCATTTTATATCCTCACTCGCCTTGCAGCTGGCGCAACGGTTTGATTTCCTGCAATACACACATCTCACTCTTACGCTCTCGCATCAGACGTAGCGGCAAGCAGAGATGCTTCAGGGTGCGGGTGGTCGCGGTCGTGGCAGAATTCGGCCACCACGTCGAGTAAGTACTGGAGTCTTCTTCAACCTCCCTCACCTTCGCGCGCTTTCTTAGCTCACTCCCAACTTGCACCGTTTCATTTTGTCTGACTACTTTCTTCAATTTCCTTTCAACCACCCCCCTCCTCAAACGTCGTGTATCACAACTCCACCCTACCTCCCCAAGTCGTAATGGCGCCTCCCTCCTCTTTCGACGATGCCATCGCAAGAACGTTGCACCTAAGTCAAGGCACTTTGGCCAACCATCTTGCTATGATTCCTCATCATGTTGGTGTTTGCGCATCTCCTTTCCACCACCTCGGACTTTGTAACTGACCATCATCTTCTATAGTCTGCCGGGGCATTCGGTGAAAATGGCGATTTCGAGGCCATGTGGGATATCCTAAGTTCAGCTTTACGCGAGATCCATGAGAAGAATGCTTCGAAGCTTTCTTTTGAACAACTATACCGCGCATCGTACAAGATCGTTCTGAAGAAACAAGGCGACCGACTATATGACCGAGTTAAGGAGTTCGAGGAACAGTGGTTTGGTAGTCAGGTTATGCCAACGATCCGGAAACTTATCACCAACAACCTTGTCAATATTACAGTCGGAGGAGTCTCTGGTACAACCGCCAACGAGCGAAGACTCACGGGGGAGGAATTTCTGAAAGGTCTCAAGGCGTCTTGGGAAGATCACATTACGGTCATGAACATGACTACCGATGTTCTCATGTATATGGACCGGGTCTACTGTGCAGACAATCGGAAAGCCTCCATATTCACTACCGCGATGGGTTTATTCCGCGACCACATTTTGCGATCACCTTTGTCAACGGCTGACTCAAATATTATCACCTTCGACATCCTCAACTCTGTTATTCTGGACCAAATCGCAATGGAGAGACAGGATGATGTAATCAACAAGCATCTCATTCGATCTTGTATTTACATGCTGGAGGGCCTTTACGAAACCGACGAGGAGAAGGAAGAGGATAAACTATATCTCACAAGTTTCGAGCCCGCGTTTTTGCAGGCAAGCAGAAGCTTCTATGCCCAGGAGTGTGTCGCTCTTCTTCGAGAGTCGACAGCCAGCGATTGGCTACGGAAGACGAAGAAGCGCTTGGCTGAGGAAGAGGCGCGCTGTCAAACCACCATCTCAACGCTGACTAAAGCCAAAATTACTCAAGTTGTTGAGCAAGAATTGATCAGCAGTCACCTTCCGGAATTCTTGGCAATGGAAGGCAGTGGTTTACAAGCCATGATCGAGAATGATCGTTATGGAGATCTGGCGACTCTGTATGAGTTGATTTCTCGAGTGGATGCCAAGAAGACACCTTTGAGGCACGCAATTCAGTCCCGTGTCGTCGCTCTTGGTCTTGAGATTAATAAAATAATCCAGGAAACAGATTTCTCCGCAGTGGCGGCTGAAGAGGGCGAAGCTGGAGAGGGCCCATCGAAGCCCGCCAAGAAAAATCAGGGCTCGGCCATGACTACTGGTGCACTCAAATGGGTCGAGGAAGTCTTGAGATTGAAGGACAAGTTCGACAGAATGTCGAGCGAGTGCTTCAATAGCGACTTGTTACTTCAAACCTCTATCACCAAGAGCTTTTCGGAGTTTATCAATCAATTCCCTCGTTGCTCGGAATATGTTTCGCTCTTTATCGATGACAACCTCAGACGTGGAATCAAGGGCAAGACGGAAGCTGAAGTCGACGTTTTGTTGGATAAGGCAGTCACGTTCATTCGTTACATCCAGGACAGAGATATGTTTGAGCGATACTACAAGAAGCATCTTGCTCGCCGATTGCTCCAAGGAAAATCCGAGAGTTCTGAGGTTGAGAAGCAGATGATCTCAAGAATGAAATTGGAGATCGGCAATACTTTCACCAGCAAATTGGAAGGCATGTTCAAAGACATGGCCATGTCTGAAGAACTCACAGCCGGTTATCAAAATCACATCCGGAGTCTTGGTGATTTGGATAGAAAGCAAATCGACCTTAATATCAATGTGCTCACAACCAACAATTGGCCTACAGAGTCGATGGGCGGAGGGAGCGCAGAGAAGGAAGAGGGCCGGAAGTCTTGCCATTGGCCACCAGAGATCACCACCCTCCAGGAGTCTTTCAAATCATACTATTTGAAGGAGCGAAATGGAAGAATGCTGACCTGGTTGGGTTTCCAAGGAAATGCCGACATCAGAATGGAATTTCCCAACTTACCCGGAAAGAGTAATGTTGCACGTCGATTTGAACTCAATGTTCCGACATATGGCATGATTATTTTGTTGCTTTTCAATGATCTTGCACCGGGTCAGTCAATCTCCTTCGAGGAAATTCAAGAGCGAACCAATATCCCGACCAACGACTTGATGAAGTCTCTATACACCTTGTCGGTCCATACAAAAGCGAAAGTCCTGAACAAACATCCTGCGGACAAGGCGCACCCGAAACCTGGGGATAGTTTTAGTTATAATGCTACATTTTTTAGCAAGGGATTCAAGATCAAGGCACCTGTGATCTCTGGCAGCAACGCCAACAAGGTGGAAGGCGAGGTGGAGCGAAAGGTAACCGAGGAAGAGAACGACAAGCATCGTAGCATGGTCATCGATGCTGTCATGGTCCGAACAATGAAGTAAGTGAAAGCTATCTTGTGATATTTCGACCAAGTACTAATCATTCTTTCTGTAGGGCCCGACAGACTTTGACTCATCAACTCCTCTTCAGTGAGGTAATTCAGCAGTTAACAACACGGTTCAAGCCCGATATCGCGATGATGAAGAAGCGTGTTGATAGCTTGATCGATAAGGAGTACTTGGAGCGCATAGAAGATGCAGCAGCACCAACTTATCGATACCTCGCATAGAGTGCGTTGGGATTGACGGGCTTTGCTGCTTTTTCATTTACTTTGATGATTGCCTTCTTTCAGCGAAAGTCATAGCTTGCGATTGTGAAATCTGGGAGGTTGGGGCAAATACTTTGTAATGAGATCTCTTTTTTCTTCCTCTTCTCGGGCGAAAAACAAAATATGGTTGGAGTTTGTGGTTCTGTGGTTCCATTAGCATGGTAGTTAGGACATTTGCAAATATGGGACAAGGCGTTGAGGATTGATGAATGAATAATGGCTTTTCTTGAGGAGTCTTTCTAGGAAGGAAGGAATTGCCTCGGTTACATAGAGATCCGTAGATGAGGAAATACAAGAGCGCATTTTTCCTCCTGGGATTTTGTGTGATTTGTTGGTGTAATTTTTTCTTTGTGGATGTTTTTGGATTATTGACAAGTAACTCATGGCTTACATATTATCCGCTTACTCGCTCGCAACGAGGTGGGGGCCAAAAACACCGTGGGTGAGCTATAGGTTACTTGTAGCTTACTCGCCAATTGGATTGACACATTACGCTTGAGTACCTCATGAGTCACGAGGTCGTCAAGAAATTGTCTTGGAGACAAGTATCTGAATCAAGATATCTATATGCTGCTAACTGGTGCAGACAGGACGTTGTACAAGTAGGAGGAGGCAGCCTGGTTGTCCAACGATAAGAGTGAGAGGTAACACTCAGGAGGGTGTCAAATTGAAATTTGCAGTAGATAGCTTGTTGTTCTTACTTCGATTGCTAAATACTCTAGGACAACTGAATTTGATTGTTCTAAAACACCTAGATTAATATCTTGAATGGCCCTAGATACTTTGAATAATTGCTTTGGTGCGAACTCGGGGTATTTGTCGGTTATAGCCAAAGTTGTTTTCGGGTTTGCTACTTGCTATAGCAAGTATCTCCCAGAGATCACTGATCATAGGACATAGTTGAAATCACACGCTAAAACAAGAGGCACGCATGTTGGAGAAAAGCAAATATTCCGTTGCTTGCAAATATCATACCATCATGGCCCATTTCCCATCACAACCAGGAAACTCAAGAACCGAATCCCATACCCATCCCATCCCAACCATCATGCCATAACATCGTTACCCCTCATTCCCAACAGAGTCTCAACCCCAGGTAGTCTTCTTATCCTCAATCGGAATCTCCTTCCCAGTAGAATCCTTATATTTTCCGCGGATGAAATCACTGATCTTCTCATCCTTCGCCTGTTCGAAAGCGGATTCGTTGTCTTGGGGTCCTTGGCCCATGACATGTTCTTGGACGAAGTCGACTCCTGTTTAGAGAAATAGTCAGTATCAAGATCTGGGAGTTGATGGATGGTGTGATGAAGGACGACAGGATGTAGAAAGGCGTCGTTGAGGTGGATATGATGGCGTAGGAAATAAGGAAGAGAAGAACAAACCTTTATCCAAATAATCCTCGTTCTTCTCACTCTCTGGACCACCACCCGCAGCACCATTCAACTTATCACCGATACCAGAGAGGAATCCGCCGTCCTTCTTCTCACCAGAGGCGGAGGAATGTTGTTGGTTATTGTTGTTGTTGTTGTTGTTGTAACCTCCAGAGGATGAGCCTTGGTTGTGTTGGCCCTCCTGGTTATTGTTATCGCCGCCGACTGCCTTCTTGATGAAGTCCATGATGTGTGTTTGTTTGGTCTTGGAGTTTGTGGTTTGTGGTTTGTGAGGGAGTTGTTTGGTATGAGGAGAGAAGATTGATGGATGTGTCTATTATATTTCAAGGCGGGGTCAACGTCAACTGAAATCAGGCTGAGCAGTTCGAAACGAGAGTCATGGTTGGTTGCTTTTGCTGGCTCTCTCCAATGAGAACAGGTTATTGACGAGGCTGCGTGGAAGCCAAGAGCTCTACGTCAGACTTAGCTCAGCTGCGGGATACGTCAGGGCTCGTGGGGCCGTACAAGGTTGTATATCCCTGTTTTGGAAGTAGGAAGTGGGGTATTGCCGTGATTCACCCGCCCCCTCACAAGATATACTAGGTAGTTCGTGAGGATTTGAGACTAGTGAATGCTCAGTATTTAATATTTTGACAATTTCTTTCTGTACAGGTATCTAACTATCTGATGAATTTTGTCTAATCCCCCCCCCCCCCCCCCCCAAAAAAAAACAAAATGTAAAGCAAAACGAAACGCCAGAATATCTCACAAAAAATCTCTTTTCTTAAAATTCCCCAACTCTCCTCAAACTATACTCCTGCCCCTTCTCCTTCCTCCGTTCCTTCTTCCTCTCCCCCTTCTTCCTCTTAAATTCCCCATGTTTCTCCGGCTCACTAATAGCCTCTCTCCTCCTCTTGCCTCTCCTCTCCTCTCTTCGTCTTCTAACGCCCTCTCTTACACCTAGAATAGCTTCCGTATACTCCTTCGTCCCAACCTTCCCCTTAACAGTCTCCATGATCCCCTCACTCACATTCCTCAACTCCTGGAATCCCTCCTTGAACGCCTCATCCGTGGAGTAAGGCGCGGGGATCGAAGTATCAGTCAAATTATGCAGCGGCAACAAGATAGTCTGTAAACTAGGAAGAAGTTGTTCTTTCGTAAGTTGCGAGGTTAGATGGCTAAGAAGTTGGAGAGCTGAGGATTTAGGAATGAGTGCTGGGGCGCGGGGTGGTGAGATTTCTTTGCGGAGGATGAAGGATAATCTGTTGTATAGGTAGTGCATGGCTGTTTGTAGTTCTTTGGTTTCTACTTCAACTTCCTCGTCTTCTTCATCGTCGGATACTGCTTCCTGGGTCTTGCCCCATTTCAAGTCGTTCGCGGCGGCGCAGCGACCGAGGAAAATTAGATTCTTGGATATTTCGTCGGCGAGGAGGGATGTGAGGCCGGGGGTCTTGAACATGTGTACGGTGCGTCGGAGTAAGTCTTTGATATCATCGCTGTCGAGCTTCAATCCCCCTGAACCCTTGAGAGGTAGACCTTCAAAGCCTGACTCGGCGTTGTTCCTTGCAAAGTCCGCGAAATACATGCTCGTGATTCTGGCAGCAGATAATTTGACCCAGGCATGTGGAAACATGAGACTTGATCGAACCGAAACCCAGAAAGACTTCATATTAGAAGAAAGCATTGCTTCCGGGAACTTCTGCACGAGGGTGATTGCCAGCTGCAGACCAGCGTAAATCTGTTCCCAGTCTGATTCGGAGCTTTTGGCGAGTTTGATTGTTTCGTGGATGCATTCTTGGAGGATGGGGACATCTTTATCGTCGTTTTCGGTTGATTCAAAGTAAAATCCGTAGGTCTGCAGTGCCAGCCTCACAACTGACGTGTTATCAGTTTGCTTGACCCAGGATCGGAGCATTGTTAGGAAAGAAGACATTCTTTCCTTGTCGGCCTTCTTGAATATCTCCTTGAGCACCTCTCCAGCTGCCATACGGCACTTTTCACTATCATCGTTGGCGAGAACGAAAATGAGCGGCACAAAGCATGTTGCTGAAACCTCTTGAACAAAGTCGTCCGATGACTTTGATAGCAGCAGATGGATGACTTCGAGAATTGACAATCGACCACCCTCTCGGTCGTACTTCAAATTGGCAACGATAAATTGAAGCTGCTTGGTCCATCGATTCTTCTTCTGAGGGTAATCACGAAGGAACTGGAAGTATGCGCCACGAGCTAAATCTCTGGTGTCTTTGTCATCGTTGGTAACCATGACAGTACCAACGTAATCCAAAGTATCGTACACGATAGCAGTTTGAATCTTTGAATCCATAACCGCTCTTAACAAATTGAAAGTCACGTGCCGACGTTCAGGTTCTGTAATGTCGTCTTTCAATCTGACCAGGAGCTCATCAACCGAAGTGTCTTTGATAGGCACATCCTGACGATCTCGAAGGATCACGGAGACCATTTTTATGGAGGCTTGGGCAATATCCGAAGTGGTGGTAGAAGAGGCCGAAATACACTTGACGGCCTCCGAAGCCGCGATTCGATAGAGATTGGTACCGTCGACAGCGGCCTTCAGAGGAACTTTGGCTACTGTCGCAAGTAATCGAAAAGCGGCCACTTTGACCTCCTCTTCAGATTGTACAATGGCATCACCAAGTATAGGAATGAATCCAGCCAAATTATTGGATGTTCTGAGATCATCGTATTTTTTAAGGACCGAACGGAGAACGTCAAAGGCGAACCGGACCAGTTTGAAAGTGTAAATGGTGTTACTTCCTCTTTCACCGGCCCTCTTGGCTCCCTTTTGGATGAGATATCGCTTGAGTCTGTAATTTCCTTTCGACTTTTCCGTTGGCTTTTCGGCATTGTATACATCCTGGATGACTTCATAGCAGAAGATGAGACTGTCACGATTCTGAGCAGCCGAGTTTCTCAAGAGACCATTGCTGATTCTGTTAAGCAACTCGTCAATCTTCCGAACCATCTTGAGACTGAGCTTTTCTTTGAGCAAAGCTTGTATCGGTTTGACGAGGTCCGTCAGTCGACTCAAGGTGGCCGTCGTCGCAATCAATTCCATCGAATCATGACTCTTGCTGCTCTTGACCTCCTTCATCTTGCTCACATACTCCTCCGCGTCTTTCTCTTGGCCAATGACGCCAAAGATATCATCCATGATGATGGCAATGATGGATGGTAAGCAGTAGTCCAAATCACCCGGCGCATATTCCGGTGTCGTGGCTACGAGCATCGAATGCATTGTATACGAGAGAACATGCAATTGATACCCTCTTGCCAACGCACCACGTAGCTCCTTCAAAATAAATCCAAAACAAGACGGCCCAAGCAAAACACATATTTTGACCAAAGTGTCTCTAGTCATGTCTCTTGCCTCTTGGGCTTTACTTCTTAGAATATGACAGATATCGGTGAGAACAGGCGGTAATCTTTCATTAAGTTGCTCCTGAGGAAGGAGTTTCAAGAGTCGTACAATAATTACTGCAACTGGGACACGAAGACTGACAGTTGATTCATCTTTATCGTGTAGATAACTCGTCAATGATGGTAAAATGTTGGTGCTAAGATCTTCTGCAAGTTTGAAGGGCTTTGGCATAGTCGTAGCTAGCTTGCTGCGCGTCTTTGTCGGATCTTCAAGTTCGGGCGACTCTTGTGCGGCCAACGCCAGTGCATCAATAACCTTTCCTAGGAGGCGGATTATTTGCTTCTCCAGTTCAGGCTTTGCACGAACGTAACCAATGAACCTTCTCAACATTGCTCGGTACTGGGGCCATTCCAAGGATCCTGACAAAATTCCAACAGCAGTTGTAGCTTCTGCTGCTAGATTGTGGGCATCATTACCTTCGGCCCGATCGAATATAAAATGTTCAATGAGTGGAATGAAGAAGTGGCTGACGTTCTTTCCACTTAATTCTCCTCTTTCCGAAGCGGAAGATAGTTGACTCAGTGCGTTGGACTGTCGACCTTTACCAGCAGTGATGATGTTATTGAAGAACGACGATTCAAGCTCATCTTCGCCCGCAAGAAGACTGTGCATATCACTAACTTCGCTCCAATCTGGGAAAGTCCTGACAAGGTGAGCCATAACTTTCAAGTATTCTCTCCGAATAACTTCAGACTGCTCTCGGGCGCCGAGGAAGATGGCTGGTATTAGAACTGTGGATATCAGACCCTTGAAGGCAGCTTGCTCTGAATCTAATGCAGTGCTTCCTGCCGAACTAACAAATTGGCACAGCCCATCAGAGGAATTCAAGGAAAGAATTCCAAATTCTTCGTCATGGCGGATGTAGTAAAGCATGTTGTAGAGGAGCGGGATCCATTGATGTGCTGTGAGGGGTTCAACTCTAGGAGTATTGATGACATTGAAAGCTTTGAGGCGGCGGTCGTAATCGGGTTCATCAAGACGATTCTCGACGAAAGAGTTGAGGCCAAGACATATCGTGGCCACTTCTCCAAGAACTGGATCCTTCTCGGCGTACACCATCAACACCCGTGACAGGACTTCTCGGCTATCTTTATCCTTGAAAAATCCAAACAGGGATGTTACAGTATTGTAAACTTTATCCTTCAACTCTGGGTCATTCTGGAGATCGTAAAGTGGAACGAAGTGTTCAAGAACCGACAAAAGCCCAGATTTAATTTTCGGGCTGACACGTCGCGTGGGCTGATCGAGCAGAAATACCGACACGTTCACGAGGTTTTGAGCTTGCGTTGAAGTGGTTACAAATGGCGCAAGTTCCGATACCGTAGCAACGCAAGCTTCGAGCAAATCCTTGCTAAGGTCATGCTGAGTGCGAAGAACACCGCCGATATGTGTAAGAAAATGATCCATGTTGGGTGTAAGGAGTCCAGATTTGACTTGAGCTTGAACTTCTGGGCCTTCATCTTCTCTGGCAATCTTGATAATATTTCGAATGATGTTCAAGACAAAGAGTTTGACCTCATCTTTCGATTTGAGGGGCGCAAGACATTCTGCCAATTTGGGCAGAATTTCAATGTTGCTTCCGAGGAATAGCACAGTCTTTGGGGACAGAGACCAAGTTGAAAGAAGTCGCAAAATCGTGGCAACGCTTTGAGCAGTCTCGATTGGGAGCTTTTCCAGTCTTGGGACTATTACGTTGTTGACGATTGTTGCTAAATATGGGGACCAGTCAATGTCCGGGGCGTTGCTGAACAGAAGAATGAGACATCTCAGGCCTGTTTGACGGACTACCTTGAGCAGAGAGGTTTGAGTGACATGGTCTTCCTCGCCATCGATTTCTTCAGAGTCGTCTTCCAATTGACGTGAAGCATGAATAGTGCAGTAGAGTGCTGTTTGGGAAAGCTTTTCGGCAAATGGTGCTACTTTTGAACCAAGCTCCTTCAACACGCCCTCGAGCATGTTTGTTATACCGAGTTGCTTCCGGACACTCAAGAGTTGCTTGTTGAACGTAGAGTCCTCCACTGAACCGTTGTTGAGTAAATTGAGATGTTTTAGTTCATCAAGCGAAATGTCCAAGAAATGCTCGACATGCTCGACACTTAAACTTCGCAAGACTGTCAGTCTTCGTGCTTCTAGTCCTTGCTTGCCACTCGCAGCACCCTTTCTTGAGATAGAGCGCCCATAGAGCAGTCTAAGAAGAACAGGCATGAGTGATGGTCTATGATCAGGCTGAATGAGTGTTTCTCCCTGGAATAGCGTCGAAATCTCATCCTTGAAGCGGTTCTCATCCAAAAGGTTGAGTAAATTCTCCTCGTATGGTCGAATGCTGCTGTCTTTCCAAGTGAAAATCGCCCTCAGTGCAGACTTCTGGATTTCGATATCGCCATTCGCGATCAATTGTAGAAGCGAGGTCTTTACTTCCTCGGACTTGTACAGCGACTTTGGGTTGACAAAGGAGCCAAACAAATCGAGCTGTGATTTCTGGTCCTTTCTTGTCCAACCACTTGGCACAATCTCTACACGCTCTCCTGTTGCCTCCAGATCATCTCCTGATTTGCTGGACCAGGATAAGAACATTGGGACGAGCTGTCTTGAGCGTTTCTCTGCAATTCCGGGGGCAACAACGAGCAGCCGAAGTGCTTGTGACCTAGCGACAGGAGGTGGCGATGTTACCAATTGTTGGGCGTCCTCAAACCTCTGCAACATAGTATCTCTAGCTTGAACAACCTCGGATAACGCATCCTTAGCCTGCTGATCTAGAATTGTCAAGTTTGAACATTCAAAATCGGTAAGACCATTACTTCGAGGTTGCTCGACATTTCTAGCAGAACCATCCCAAGTCACAGAAGGCGATTCTAGCCAGCCAAAGGCGAGCTTGCCGACAGCTTCTTCGCCAATTTTGGATTCCGAAATCTGTTTGAGGGCAAGACATGCGTCTTCCCATATTTGGGCATACTTGACCGTCAACATACCGAAACAGAAAGAGGGTATCGCTTGTTTGAGCCACGATGACGGTGCCTGATGTGGATATAAGGTTGCAAGTTTTCGGATATGCATGGATGCAGACCGAGCACTTTCCAAATCGAGAGGCGTCTGCTCTACCATGATCATGATGGAGAGAGCCTCGGATGTGGATCCTTGTTCGGTTGTATAAAGATGATCTAACAAACGGAGAGATAAAAGTCTCAGGTCGTGCGATCCGGTAGAAAGATTCGAAATTAGTGAGGTTGTAAGCAAATCAACCTCTGGATCGGCTCCTACTTCAGCTTTTCCTATTGCGATCTTGGGCTTGGGGGTCAACTTTAGACTCGTTTCATAATCGTACATGGCTTCTAGGAAATGGGGCAGACGAGCGTATCTCGGGGCAGCTGCACGCAGTAACGGTTCAAGGGCCCAATCGACCTCCCCAGCTCCTTTGCTCATTCTAGAAAATGCGCTGAACCCCCGACCGACAATGAAATTTGCTTCCTCTGGTGCAAGAGACGAAGACGGTCGTAGTGCAAGTTTTAACTTTCGCAACAAGATTTCTGAAATCCGGGCGTTGGTCGATGGGTGTACAACAGTACACGCCAATACTTCAAGAAGCGCGTTATATTTGGGAAGACATCGGTCATGCCAAGTTTTCGGACTTCTGTCTTGCGATGCCGCAGATGCCTGTTCAGGAAATGGTGATACCTCCAGCTTCTCAAATTTGCTCACAATCTGGTCTTGCCACGATTGGGGCAAAGTGAACCCATCTTTGCCATAATGACTCGGAAGAACACCAGAAGACACCATTTTTGGTAGTAATACAGATAAAGTGTCACCATTTTCTGCATCTGACCAATGGGCAATTACAAATCTAGCATGATGTTAGAACGAGTCAGAGCTAATTTCAGGAATCTCCTACCTTTGAAAATAGGGCAAAGCGATGCTCCGAAATCGTGCGGAGTCAGCTTCTGATAAATATGAAGAAAAAGGCAAGAACCATTTGGCAAGAGGGTCCTTTGTTAATGAGTCGAGGAAAGGGGAAATGAAAGGTATTATGGCGTCCATAGGGGCATATTGAAAGGCAATCGAAACACTGAGAACAATGTTGCTCCAAAGGTTATCTTCTGACTCAAAGCCATTGACGATACCAGCATCTTTTGATATCACTCGAAGAATGCTTGCAATGACCTTCAATACACTGGGCCAATTGCCGGCGATTCGAGTTCCCTTTCTAACACCACACGCGATGCCAACACATCTGCCCATGAACAGGACGCGGCAAAAGTCATTCTCGTTAGAGGATTCTTGGAAATTTTCCACGGCGGCGTTGGCCGACTCTTCAACTACATCCAGAATATCCTTGAACGTATCAGAGCTGGAATGATGGACCATGCTAGTTAGTACTCCAGAAACAAGATCCTGCCATGGAGACGATTCTTTTGATTTCCAGTCTATCTCATCCAAATTCGATACTAGACATTTGAAGATTGCTGGCCCCGATGTGTGAATGCTCAATCCATTACCCTTCATCGCCTCAGCAAACAATGTCATAAGTCCGTGGTAGTAAAGCCCATATTCTTTTGTGCCAACAATACTCTCCAGATCAGCCTTAGCATGGCTAACAATCAAAGGCAACGCTTTCTCTCTATGTGCCGGAGCGCCGGCCTTTTTGACGAGGAAACTCAAAGCTTCGGCAGCGAAACGGGCTATATGCGGTTGTTGTCGATGTTTTCCCAGTAGAGGGGCCATTAAATCGTAGGTTGGTCGTAAATCGAGGACCAAGAGTTTTGACAAATATTTGAACATAAATGCCAGACAGCTGAAGCTCCATTCGATTACTTCGACATCTTGTTTTGTCCCAGCAATAGATGTAACCAATTCCAATGTCTTCGCATAATGTTTCTCGAATCTTGGACCCAAATCGTGGGCGAAATCCGTCACCAACTCCAGCAGAGGTTCAATTGATTCCCGTTCTCGTTTCTCCGTGTATGATACAATTGTTCCCATAATCTTATCCTCAAAATGCAGAATCTGCGGGAGACTATCGCACATAGGCAGCACTTCGTTCGCAAAATTGACGAATGCCTCGGACATGTTGAGTTCCCCCCATTTTTCTAATCCTGCTTTGAAATATGAAGTGGCGGTTGTGAGGTCCTCGGCTTCGATATCGTGGCGGCGCACCCGTCGAATGGGGTCGAGCGAGTTTAACTTTGATATTTTGGCTGTAAAGGATTCCCATCGATGATTCTTTTGGTGGAGAGTTCCCTTTTTGCCCTTGCGGGTTTTGATGATGCGACCTGAGCTTGTGGCTGGCATGGTGGGCGAGAAGGATTTCGAGAAGCTCGCGGGTGGAAGCTTGAAGCTATTCGCGATGCAACTACCCTCCAATCTTTACAAAAATATTTCGGTGGAGAAAGATCTAAATTGGTTAGCGTGACGCTAAGATAGCGTATTTCGGTGATCGGCGATAAGGCTCTGACGTCTTGGCAGTAGCTTCTTGAGCTCCCTGCCCATCGACGCGCTTCAAAAAAGGCATCGTCTCTCTAGACTCGATAACTTCAACAACAACAACACGAGCACCTACATTCTCACCACATTTTAGAATTAACAACATTAGGGAATCACAACAGCACACACTGTCTCTGCTATCCATCATGGCAACCAAGATGTAAGCTTCTGCTCTTTTCTTCACCAGTATCCTCGCAATTGAAGTCGAAGCTGACCACCTACATAACAGCATTGTCCTGGGCGATCCTCATGGCGAAATACAATCCGTCCTCGCGCAACTGACCAAACTCCATAGCAAAAATAGCTTCGCCTTCGCGCTCGTTACCGGAAATCTGTTTTCAGAGGACAATGATGAGGTATCGCAGTTACTCGACGGCAGACTCGTGGTCCCTCTGCCAACCTATTTCACCGTCGGCACAAACCCCCTTCCCGCTCGGATCGTTGAGAAGATTGAAAAAGAAGAAGAGGTCATACCCAATTCGCTTATTCCTATTCCACATCACCAAATGCTAATTGTTTCCCCCAGATATGTCCCAACTTACATTATTTGGGAAAGCGAAGTACCACGAAAACGTCCGAGGGATTGAAAATAGTGGCGCTGGGAGGGCAATTGGATGAATCCATCATAGGCGGAACTTCCAAAGAACAACACCTCCCATTCCATACCATTGGAGACGCAAAGGCTCTGTACGGGTCCAACAAGGCTGATATTCTTCTCACGTCTACCTGGCCCGCTTCAATCAGAACTGGCTCCAATGTCCCTATTCCAGATGGAACCACAGATATCGTCGGCCAGGGTCATATCGCAGACCTGTGCTCCGTTCTCAAACCACGCTACCATTTCTCTACATCCCCGGGCTTCTTCTTTGAAAGAGAGCCTTTCTTCCATACACCTTCCGAGGATTCACCAGATGTGCGTCCACTTACGAGATTCATTTCATTAGCCGCGCGTGGAAATGCTAGCAAGCAAAAATCCATTTACGCCTTTACTTTACAGGCTGCAGTTGATCCATCGGCACCACTCCCAGTAGGCTCGACCGCGTCACCTTTCCTCTCTAGGCCGAACCCTAAAAAGCGTCGCCCGCTGGATCCTGAGCCCTTTTCAAGATACGGAGGCAATGACAGACGTAACAAGAGACAACGACATCAAAGACAGCCTCCTCCAGGACCCGATCAGTGTTACTTTTGCCTTGCCAATCCAAATCTTTCACAGCACCTCATCTCCTCAATTGGGACCGATGCGTACCTCACCATTGCCAAAGGCCCTTTAACCACTTCTGAGACCAACGCCGCTCTAGGTATTGATTTTCCCGCTCACGCCCTAATCATCCCACTTACACACTCACCTACTCTGGCCGTCATGTCCCAAGAAGAGGGGGGAGCTGCTTTTGCGGAGATGACGAAATTCAAGGATTCGCTACAATCGATGATTGCTAAACTAAGCCAAAACAAACTTGGAGCAGTAACCTACGAAATCAGCAAAGGTAATGGTGTGCATGACCACTGGCAGTTCATCCCCATCGACCAGGACTTGATTCGCAAGGGACTAGTCGAGGCAGGATTCCGTGTTGAAGCCGAGAACCTATCATATCCCGCATTTGAAGTTCGCGATCCTGGAGTTGGTAAAGATGAGGGTGACTTCTTCAGAGTTTGGGTATGGACACCGCCAAGTGACGAAGAGCCACTCGGCAACACAAAATGCTTGACCATGCCATTTGACTACACCCACAAGTTCTCTCTTCAATTTGGTAGAATTGTACTGGCAAAGTTGCTGGGTATGCAGAAGAGAGAACAGTGGAAAGACTGTGCTCAATCTGAAGACGAGGAGAAGAAAGACATGGAAGCATTCAAGGTTGGATTTAGAGAATTCGACTTTACCATTGAAGAAGAATAACGCGATAACACGATACCCCAAAAGTTCCATGCATTAACGGGAGTTGAGGACATAAGATATTTTCAGTCTATCATGGTGTCTGAATGGGGGAAACCATTCATATTTGGAGTTTGACGTTACAAAATACTACTTCCTACATAGCTTGCCCCGTGTTGGAGAATCACCGGGAGCAAGCCATTTAGCCAATCAATTTTAATTTCTCTCCTGCTTTGAATCTTGTCAATTTCATGATACGATTTATACTGCTATATTAGCTAATCTCGCGGTGGACCTTGAAAGTGGCAGTAAATAATCGTTGTCCAAACTTCAATTACAAAATATTTTAGGGCAATTGAACTTAATTGTTCTAAAACATCCGGGTCAATATTTTCAAGTGTCCTAATAGTTTGGAATAATTACTTTGAATTGCCGTAAAAAGCTAAAACAATGAGAGCTACTCACGCAGGTGACAGGGCAGGTACTGCTGCTCTTAATGTCCATCGCGCGTCTATCTACATTTGCTATGGCGCTTATTATTCTCGAATAGATATCACTCTCGCGATGGAGGTTAAAAGTGGCAGTGAATACATCAGGTCCGGACCTGCTGACATAGCCCTCATTGTTCTACCTTTCCGGGGCAATTCAAGTCCATTACCCTAAGCACTTGGAAGAATGTGGGACTATCGTTCAGTTTCACTAGAACAATCACGTTCCAAAGTAATACTGTACGGGGAAGTTCAAACAACGGATAATTTATTCACTGCCGCGCTCAATGTTCACTGCGAGTCACGGTACTAGTTACACGGAAGATAAAACCTGGTTCATTTGTTCAACACTATGTCCCAGACCGAGATATTTCTATCCGCGAATTGTCCCAAGAATCCAGCCATTGATTGAGAGTCTATAGCTCTGAATGTCTTGCTTCGGCCAACCAGGAGATCCACTGCTACAAATATCAGCCATGATATTGCGATCATGAAAGGAATTTCTTACCTCGGCAACGATCGGTAGATGCTCGTCAAAGCCTTCTACCTCTACGGGCTGCACCAAGTCCCCTTCGCGTTCTAAAATGTGCCTATTCAGCAGATAGCCTTCCGTGGGTATTGGCTCTAGATACTGTTCTTTTTCCGAGATTGTTCTTTCGAAATACTCTTTCTGCTCGCGCGCTGGCTCGGGCAGGGTATATGGAGCTGGGGAGGTTGGATTTAGGATCGCGTGGTGGGAAGCTGGGGGACATCGTGCTTGGGTTTGCAGCCGAACAGCATTGGAGATCATGTATGCACGAATGTTGTTTGGCGCAGGCCTCGGGGCAATGACCCCAAACCATGGGGCTGGCGATGGCGTCTTGACCCAGTACGTCGTCTTTTTGGGAGACACTGAACCTGCTCACTATTTCGACAGGCGAGCGCTCTTGTGGGTCTTTTTCTGAGGGCTCTCACGGCGTGTGCGGATGGGTGGACCTAGGATCTCTATGCTTTTCACAATGGCTTCTGGGTGTAAATTACGGTGCGTACTATCAGCCAAGACGATTCTGTTGGTAGACATGGTTGGTGACTGTGACGCTTCTTTTATGAATTTATCGCTGCTGTCTAGATATCCTATGCCAACTTCCCTGGCGGATCGATATCGAGCTCCAATGGTGTTTTGGATGTTTGAATTGTGTCGGTAAGGTAAGGCCATTTTTGAACTTGCCACAAGGTACTGGTCAGCAGCTTGCAGTGAAAGGGTTTAATCGACTTAGTGGATGTTGTAGCGCGAATGTTAAGTGCATATCGATATAATATTGGTTGGTTGAAGTGCAGGGCAAGATCATTTTGTGCCGAATGCCAGCCTACGGCCCGAAATGGACGAGGAAGGAACGATCTAGAATCGTGGTTGTGAGGCTCGCGATGGACATTAAATGGCAGTAAATTCCTCGGGTTCGTATCTACCAACTTAGCTCTCGATGTTCCAACTCCCTAGGGTAAGTCAAGTACATTATTTCAAATATATGAAACAATTAAAAACTAACCAGGATAAATAGAACAATCAACTTCAGTTTTGTCAAATGTCCAGGTTAATGGTTTATGTTATCCTAGAAAGTTTGAATAACTACTATTTACTGCCGCTTTTAATGTCCACCGCGAGCTCCCCCCCCTTGAACACACCATCTTCAACTTCAAAACATCGAGAGCAAAACAAGAAAAAAAAAACAATCTCTATATACAAACCAAAGAAACTTACAAGCCGCCACGTCCCCGCGCCCCAAGCTCAAACATATTTCTGTCTTGCTCCGTCAAGGCTCTTGGAGTCATAATGGTGGAACGACTGAAGACCAGATATCCAGCTGGGACAACAAACGGCGAAGGGTTTGCTGCTCTAGCCAGGTCTGGGCTGTCGTGGACTCTTGGAGCATTTTGCTGTCTGGGATGGCGGATGATGGGGGAGTCTTGACGAATACCTCGCACATCTCTGTTCTGAGGAGAGCCTCGCTCTTGCCTTCTCTCAACGCGTTCGTCTCCCCTCGCACCTTCACCACCAAGAGCCCTGTCACGTGGAGGACTTCGCTCTTGCCTTCTCACCTGCCTTCTCCCGACACGTTCGCCTTGGTCTATGCCCCTAGCACCTTCCTCGTTTAAAACTTCATTTTCAGGAACACGAACGCGCCTCACCTCCACGACTTCCAAACTCACACTTCGCTCCCGTCGCCGCCTCTCCTCTGCTCCCTCCCTCGCACCTTCTTCCTCTCCACGCTCCACACTTCTAGATGGACTTCGAGGCATCGCCCTCAAAAACGCAGCATACTCCTCCCTCACACCCCTCCCCCTTCCCCTTCCCCCTCCCCTTGCTCGCTCTCTCTCCCTTCTCTCTCTCCGTCGCTGCGTCATGAATTCCCGTCGTACATTTGACATCCCGTGATTGTGATAATATGACGCTAAGTTATAAGGGGTAAATGTACGCGGGATTACAAAATTGGGATCTTCGGTTGAGAGACGGATCATTTCTCTATTCATTACGGTGGCGAGGCGCAGCCATGTCCAGTTTGGACCTCCTGTTTTATGTTAGTGTTTGTCTGTGAAATAAGTGAGAGGTGAGGAGTGTATAGTGGCTTAGAAAAGGGGCTTCGTTACGGCCTACGCGATGCTGGAGTGAGCGTTCTATGTTTGGGAGGTTGCTGAAGAAGAGGCGTTTTTCTTGGAGGGTCCAGTTTGGCTGTCGCGGGAACACCATCTTGGGGGACTGTGTGGGTTCGTGTACGGAGAACTTCTGGAGAGAATAGCTATTGGGCTTTTGAAAGTCCCTATGGGTGTTTTGATCTCGCTTTTGGAGAGCTTCTGTCTGTTTGAGGTAGTGTACTCCCGCTTGCAGGTTGTAAGTGTAATCTTTGAAGTGGAAGTGAGATTGCGGGGTAAAAGATGTTATTACCTTGTCTGTTCACTGTTCTATGAATCACATCGTCTCAAGTGTTGATTCACATCTCCTTGTATACTTTAGCTTCATATTCACTAGTAAGAGAGATGGGTTTCCTCCTGGATCACGAAGTCTTCTTGGTGATCAAAATGTTCTTAGTGAACATCAAGGATTACAGAGATTCTCGGATAATACTATGAGTTGGCTTAGAAGCCCTCAGGTACTGGATATAAGGGGTGTGGAGGTTTTTGATTTTTTTGGTTTTTCTTTACGAAAGCTAGGACCGTGCTACAAACAGATAATCAGAGCGCGCGAGCTTTGGTTTAGGTACGTGGAGTTGACATGCCTCGTAATGGCCCGTAAAACCGATGAAGTTCAGTTGTCATAACTATCTGGGGAAATTACCGTGGGAATTTCTCTAGTGGGCTAGAACGAGAACAAAGTACAAATTTACTGCCGCTGTTATTATCCAGCTGGTACATGCGTTTACTTATTCCCCACTAAACTTTCTATCTTCATATGGTAGTGCCAAAATTTGACGTTGCGCTGAAAGTGCTGCAAAGACTTATTTCTCGCCTTCTTGACAAGTGCACATCATTTCGCATGTCTCAAAGCATAACCATCGCCAGTAGAATAGTGTCGTGTTTCAAGTTAGTCGTTCTTGTTTAATATATCGTAATACTTTATAGGCTAGAAACTTCCAAATTCCTTACTGAGTATGTCGTATCTGCCACCGGGTCAACTCTTTTCTCTTCTGACCTGGGAGTGAAAAAGACTTACTTGTTGTTGGTCCAGGCGAGCCTGAGGACCCTTCCATTTGAAGATTTATGATGCTAAAAATCCTATCAACCCCACTTTCTCCTCACTCCACGACATTCTCGCTCCGTAACTTTGACAGGAAAGAATAAGGAAGCACTCACAACCAAAATGCCTTCCCAACATACCCCTTCCCCACCTGACTCGTTACCAATCTCCCATCCAACCAAAACCCAATCCCGACATTCCCACTCCCACTATCTTTCAGTTCCGCCTTAACGCTATGCCAACCTCCGGGATTAGGATACGCCTCGTCCTTCGCACTAACAATACTACTAGTATTGAAAGTATTAAAACTGATCTTCCCACTCCCCTTCCACTCGGCAATATCAATCTCGGGCGGCCATCCCTCCACGGCGGTAAGCCAGAATGCTGGCCATGTCCCTTTTGCCACAGGGGCTTGGAATTCGGCGCTGAAATTCAAGGCTCCCCCTGTTGAGACTGTGAATTGCTGTTTTGCGTGGATGGCACCGGAGAGGTAGTGGATTGCGATTTGTTGGCCCCCCTGGGAGGCTGGCTTTTGACCGGTAACAGGTTGGGCTGTGAGTGTTACTGTGTCATTTCCTGGGAGGGAAACGTGGGAAGCATCCATTCGGGCGCCTCCGTTGTGATCGCTTCCCCAGGGGTAGAGTTGATTGAATAAGTTGCTTAGGGTGGTGTTATCTGTGAAGGTGCTTTTGGGGATGAGGATTTTTTGGGAGGTTGCTGTTGTGGAAAGGAAGAGAGCGAGGACAAGCGAGGGGGCGTGGACTCGCATCTTGAAAGTATTTACTCAAAACGAGCGATAGGAGTTTTGATGGCTCGTTGCGAAAGACAAAAACGAGACCAACAAGAAGAAAAGAGAAAGATGTCCATGAGATTTTGTACAGTACCTCGCTCGGTAAATGCGGGGTACCCTGCTTGTTCCGATCGGCATGAACAACGTGTCGGAGTTGATGTTCGTATACGAGTCCAGGAGGCTGATGAGAATGGCACACAAGTAGATTTTCGGTCGAAAACCATGCCGAACTACACTCTGACACTCTTCGAGCAGAGGTCGGTCAGTACCGCTACGTACGCGTTATCCGGGCCCCATGGGGACGAGATGACGAGGTACTAGTAGGAAGCCGCCGTGAGCTTGACGGACCATTACGAGCTCCTCTATCAATCCGGGATGGCGGTGTACGTCGTGTTGCTGTGGCGGTTGTTGGTGTCGTCGTTGTTGTTGGAGTACTACCCCTGGTCGATGGAGGAGGGGTGCTTGATTGAACGGGGGTTGGAAGTCGGGTTGGAACTGGGGGCTCTGGAACGGATGGTAGTAGGCCTGGTGTTGCTGTTGCTGTTGTCGTTGTTGTTGTACGGGTCGATCGATCCGATCAGCAGGCGGTCTACGCAAGATGTGCCTAAACGAGGATGTCGTCGGAAAAAAGTAAAATATCCACAATCGTGAGGATGAACTCATTTAGACATTCATGATTTATATCTGCCACAATTGGTATGGTAGGCTGCGGGAAACAAGTTTCAAGTATATTGAGTTTCCGGGTATAATGTGGGGTAGTACCTAGCACCCGGCAATTAAGCGAGTTTCCCCTGGCTTGTCGAATGATGCGATACCAAACAACTCAGAAAATGATGTCAGTCTATTCTGGGACGTATGATATAAAGAGGGTGGCCACCTCGGAGTAGAGCTTGTACGTAGCTCATATGAAAACCCACTATAGCTCCTTTCTCTAAAGGCTAAATAATGCAATTCTTATACACTTTCATAAGGTTATTAGATCAACTTAAGATTAATAAGTAGTTTATCTACACGCTTCATTGGTCAAAAAAGCGAACCAGAAAAGTAAATAGAGAATTGTGCAAGAAAGGTCTAAATAATTACGTGTCCCCTACCTATAGTGGGGGGGGGGCCGATCATATAGAACTGACTGGAAAGCTTGAAACTTAAATTGTTGGCGATAGAACCAAATTCTTATCATTCTGTTTCGAATTCATCATCACTCTCTCTACGCTCGAGGCGTAACTCCACACCCACACCAAGTCTGTGTTTGACGAGTTGTGAGAAGTGGATTGCCGTGAAGTGCTGGCATTCAGGGGTGTGTTTGAGGACCCTGGCTCGTTGGCCTTGTACTCGAGGATATTTCAGTGGCTAATGACTCTGAAATAGAAAATATATATCCGCAGTATATCCGAGCGAAATGGTATCTCCGAGTTAGTATAGTGTTTTCAAGTTGAGATATAAGATTTCCGAGTAAGTGATATGTCTAAGGGGGAAAGATCTCCGAACCAAGTCCGAGTAAAGAATATGACTAAGTAATTTCTAAGTATAATCTCTCTGAGAAAAGTAGATCTCCGAGTAACATCCCCAAGTTCAAATAATATATCCAAACTAAAATAATTAAAGAGCGTATTTGAAAACCCCATATATTCAGTCCAAGAGTCCTTAATAGCAAACGTAAGCCGCGAAAATCATTCAAAAAGAACAACGAAGCAGGTGTCAGTATCCATCATGTAGATCATTTCCGGCAGATGGCCTCCTCCGTTTCCTTAACTTTCCCACCATACCCCTGGCCACCCCCAGTCGCAACTTGAGGGCAACCCTATGTACCAGTGACCTGAGTACCTACACCCCATCCTTCTCTTGTTTCTGTTGTCTTCTTGTCCAGCGCCGTTTCTACTACGACTACGACTACCTTCAGCTGGCTGTTGAGAACCCCAGTCTCCCTTATTCTTGTCGGACACAGGAGGTGGTGGGATCGTTCTTTTTCCTTTGTCGCTCATTCTGGTTATGTATTACGAGTAATTGGGGTCAACCTTTTGCTTGTGAAGATCTGGTTGAAGCGATGAAAACGAATATTTGAAGAGGGAAGATCATTTTGCCCTTATATACTTTTGCAAGACGGCCCTTCTCACCTTATTCGGGTTAAGCATCAAAGAAAATGGGGTTTGGAAGGCCGTGTTATTCCTCTTTAACGCGAGTTGTGATAAGTTGTGATAAAGTGTGTAATTCGCGGGAAACGACAAAGAATCTGACATGGATTCAATAATCCCAACCAACACAACAAGCGAGCAAAGCTGAGATTGTCCTACAATCTCCCCCTTATAGATAGCGAAGTAAGCACTTTGTAGTGCTTTGGAATGTTGTAAGAATCATGCAATTCCTGTGGCAATGTCAGATCTTCTTTGGGATTTCACCACTACTTTACATAAGGGAACCCAGGATCTTTGACAATTCAATTTTCTTTCATATCGTGAGAGAGAGATGACAGGTCTTTTCTGTTGCAAAATAACTCATGGGAAAAATTGTTGGCTTGGTTCCAGGATTCGTCCATTGATATATCTTTGTACACTTCTTTGAGGGCTTCCAATCACTTCTCGCCCTTCCTCCTCTCCATAGCAGCCAACACATATTTAGCACTATTAGCATCCCCCTTCCTCTTCTTCGGCCCCCTCTTTCTCTTCCCTTTCCCACCCTTTCCATCCTCCTCCCCATCATCATCCTCACCCCACTCACTCAACTTAATCCTCTTCCCATCCCCACCTTCCTCTCCATCATCTTGATCCTCAAATCTACTAGACCCAAAGCCCATATCCATATCCTCAGCATCCCGATCATCCTGGTGCAACATCTTTCTCCTCTTTTCGGCTTTAGCAGCTTCTTCCTCATCGGCAGGCGTTTTACTGGTGATGGGATTGAGTGTAGATGCTTTCTTGAGTGCGGCAAGAAGTGTTGGATCTGTGAGACCGGCTGGTTTCTTGGGTTCTGTTTCCGAGGCGGATGGTTTGTTATCGCCAAAGTAGTTTCGCCGTTGGGGTGGTGGAGGTGGTGGCATGCTTCCCACTTCTTTCTCTTTCTCTTCTTCTTCTGTGGTGGATGTTGCTTTCGCTTCTTTCTGCTCGACCTCCCCGTCTTCCTTTTCTTCCTCGTCTGAGGAATCCTCTTCAAGCCCGGCTAAAGGATCATAGTCGTCCCCAACATCATCGAATATATCAATATCCTCAATCTCTTCTTCTGGTGGCTTTGGAATCTCCGGAACGACCATCCCTAGAGGCACAGCATCTTTGTCCGGCATCAATAGTCCGTGATCTTTTTTGATCTCGGGCTCGATTGGTGCTTTTCGGACTTTGCGCTTCTCCACTCCGTTTTCGTCAACCGTGATGAGGACTTCTCGACCTTTGCTATCCTTTTCAATACGGCTCGTATTTCTTTTCTCTCCGACCTTCTTAAACTTCGCTCCAAGACTTGGAGCGGCAGCCTCCTTTGCTGCTAACCGGGCCGCTTTGAGTTCCGCGAGTATCTGATCTCGATTCCTCTTCTTCCCCGTAAGAGAAGGAGGAGCCATCTCCCCCTTCTTAACAACCTTCTCCTTAACGACAGCCTCCACATTCCTCTCCTCCAACTCATCAAACTCATCATCAACATCCTCCCCACCCTCATCCTTCTCCTCCTCCCCCAGCTTCCTATCCTGCCCTTCCAGCACATCCATAACCCCCACCTCACCCCTCCTCGCCCTCTCAAGCAGTCCCCAATCTAAACCCTTCACTAACCCCGCCCTCTCACCACCAACGCTATCCCCCAGAATCTCCTCACGGAGCTTGATAAATGTAGGCTCATCTATCTGATCCAACTTCATCATTTCTTCCAGCGCCTTGATTCGCTTAACTTTATCGCTTTCTTCAGCTTCATCTTCGCGGCCTTTCGTTCTGTCTGTGTATCCTGCGGCGAGCTTTGCGCCTTTGGGGGCGGCTGTGGAGCGGAATTTCTTTTGGGAGGTGGAGGTGGGGTTGTTTTGCGCGGCGAGCTGGCGAGCGAATTCGTTGCTTTGGGAGTAGCCTACTATTGACCGTCTGTGAAGATTGGGGGGTTAGCAAGGTTACACACCTATGATATGTGTAGGAGGATGTACGTACGGTGTCATAGGTATTGAGCTCCTTGCCCTCGAACCCAGAGATGGCGTTGCTGCCGGATTTGAACCGCCATTTTTGGACTTGCTATCTGAAGAGGATTTTCGGGCTGGGGTATCTAATACGAGCTTACGGAATTGGTTGTTATTCATGTTTGTGTCGTTGTCGCATAATTTTTGAGGTAGAATATTTGCTGATGTTGCGGGACACGACTTTGAGGTTGAAGTTCAGCCTTGCGTATCAGCGATAACCATGTTATCGCCGCGACCAATCATAAGCTAAAAAGGGGTGAGGCTGGCTTTCGATGATGATATAAAAGCGGCAGTAAATGGCTCCTGTTCTAACCTTTTACAAGAATCGAATTGTTTCGTAGCTCTGCAATAACTTCAGGTTAATACTTCAAAAGGTTCCATAGCTACTCTTTTCGCGCGCTGGTCTCACGCATTTCAATACCTAGGAGGAGAACTCGAGAACAGGTATGAATTTTGATATTGTTTTGATTTTGATTTTTTCTCTTTCTCATATAGTCTTTTTGATTTTATTCTAAAATTTACGCCGTGTCCTGGGTATCTTTCACGCACTGTTGTCCTTTGCTTCCTGGTCCTGAATTGTTTTTGGTTTGTCGCTGTCAAGCTTCATCCCGAGTATCATTTTGACTTCGGGGCAGTATTCCAAGACGTGATCGACCTGCGATTTCACATCCCAAATCTGTTTCATAACGTTAGTAAAGGCCTCTCTCTCTATCTCTTTGCTCGAAGTTGAGTAGATGGAGCTTACCTGCTCATGATGCACACCCAACCACCCAATATGATATCCCAACGGCGCATCATCCCAAACACTCTCCACACTAAACGTCTTACTGACATTCGCAATCGCATTCTGCGGCTCGGGAAGTTGGGCAAGACGATTACTCAACCACAAATCTTCCAACTCTCCACTCCCCTTCGGCCTTTTCTGCTTGTCCAACACCTCCAAAATCCTCGATACCTTCCTCAAAGACAGTCCCCCATTTCCACCATGTGTAGCATCCTTCGCCCACGGCGCCCCTATCCAATCATACACCAAAAAATCATTCAGTGTCCGGGGTGCCGCGGCGCAAAAAATACTATCTGGTTGGAAAACCAACAGGTGTTCGGCGGGTGCGAGAATATCGCGGTATAAATGGGAATCGGTGAACATCTGCGAAATGGTCTCCCGACTTTTGAGGGTGTAATTATCGGGTAATTCGAGGAAGGCGAGCTTCCCGGCTTCTTCGAGACGGGAGAGGAGGGGGTAGGATCGCATGAATTCGATTGCGATTGGAGACCCCATGAACTTGAAGGTCCATTCTGGTGGGATTACGGAGGTCATGTGTGCAAAGAGCGCTGGCAGATGGGGGAGGGGTCGGGTTTCGACGAGGAAGGCGACTTTGGTGGGGTCATATTGTGAGGTGGGAGTGGTAGGTTTTGTACTCGTACTCGGAGATTCTAGGTAATTCGCATTGCTGGAGAGTTGGAGGGTATTCCAAGACCTGGGGTAGCATCAGGTTAGCAGAGAACTAGTAGTCTGCGGATCTGAATACTTACAGGTAATAAAACACTAGGAAAATGGACAGTAAAATGGCTACATTTACAAATATCTGGTTTCTCCGAGTCTGGAATTGCATATTGGATCAAAATATAGGATCTGCAACATATACCAAGGAAAAGACGAGCCACAAAGGGAATGGGTTAAAGAAAATGGAAGTAAAGGAAAGTCTTTGACATGAAGAGAAGGGAGCTGTTGGATATACTTACTCGAGTACTGCGTTTTGAGGTGAGATTACGCCTCGCCCATACAATTCTCACGCGCGATTCCCTGCTGGACTGGGGCTGATGGCGTGGCCCGTAGATCTCCCCACCATTAATATCGGAAGCGAGAGCATAATCTTTTTTTAGTCTTTGATAGGAAATGGACTTTGGGAGCCATGATTCTGTTGTGTGAGGAATTGCAGGACAATTGCTTGAAGATTATTTACGAAGGTACCGGGCTCTCGTTGTCGATGTCTTGGGCTAGTGGACCCCCTAGCGAGAATCATAACTTCTTGTCCAACACCAACCCCTTGATTAGTTCACAAGAATCTCAATACACCACATCAACAAATTGCATCATACTTCTCATTCTCTGTACTTGAAAGTATATATTTATATAGGTTACTCATCCTACATTATTGCTAGGAGGATCCGATTTCCGATGCTGCTGCCTCCCCCTTTTCATAATAATTTCTATAGCTCTCTCTCGGATCGAAGTTCAATTCGCACATTTTCTTTAGTAGGTTATATTATCGATTCTCGCCCTCCTCCTCTGGTCCTCCAACCCTCCGAAAATAATAGTAATGCTCCTTTAACACAAAATTGGAATCCCGTTTTTTAGACCTATCCTCACTGGACCATTCAGGCTTTGAACCAGAACCCGTCAGCTCCAAAGATTCGATATCAGCCGTACAACCATGCATCTCCAAGTCTTCCCTTATCTCCTCCCTTTCAAGAGCCTGCTTCTCCATCGCCTCTTTATTTTCCAGATCAGAGTTTATGATCTCGATCTCGCCACGTGTCTCTATTACGCCATGGACGATTTGAAGCAAAGTCATATTCTTAAGACGGCGGAAAAAATGCCCTTTCCCGTTGTTAAAGGGGTAATCGCTATCCATGTCCACAGCTAGGACAAGCATCGTGTATCTTGGAGTTGAAACGGAGAAAGAGAAGCTACCCAGAACTCAGCGCTTATCGCGAGACGTGTAGTCTTTTCCGCCACCTTATCAGTAACTGGGATCCGATGGGGTCCTAGTAACATATCACTATGTGCCTCGATATATTTCCCGTACAGCTCTTTCGTTTCCGCGTCTTGGATATCCCAACAATCGCCTTTTAGGTCGATGTTTGTGTTCCAAAACATGGTGTCGCATTGGAAGTTGATCCGTGTTTTGCAAGCTTGATTCCGGCGCAAGAGAATTAGTTCGTAGCCGCTTTTATGGCCTCGGAACGTGATTCTTGACATGCTGAGAGGATTTCGATCGAATAAGGGAAATCGAGTTGCCAACGTCCACCAAAACTCGCATCGACGTATCGGAAGTTATCCCAGAGAACGTTGTATAGTATGTGAATTGTCCGGGGACCAGGGAGTGCGTCAATCCAAATTTTTTGTCGAATTTCTGTTGGAAGAAAGGAAAATAAATGGAAGGTGGTAAATCCTTCCGCTTCTGTTGGCGAGAGATGATTTTCAACCGCTTGTGTTGGTGCAGAGATAATCTCTGAAATGCAGAAGGCTTGTTCGGGTTCGTCTTCATTCATTTCGGAATCCATAGTGTGGGATGAGTGGACTGATGAGGTCTCTGACTCGTTGTCGGATCTGTAGTCCTCTCCATCTGGGATGTTTATGTTGCTTTTGTCTGGTATCTCGTCTGATGTTCTTTGCGAATTTGGGTCTTGATATTCAGGATCGATATAACCAAGGTCTAAATTCGTGCTGCTATCAGGATCTCTCTCGCTTACCGGTTGCACGAGGGTTGTATTTGGGTTCTCCAGGTCGTCTCGCTCGTGACTGAACTCACTTCCCATATTTTCTGTTAGGTTTTTGTCTTTGTCTGCCATTTCGAAATATCCAAACAGGGCTCCTGGAACACATACAGTTCGTGGCGCAAAAACAAAAAGCGCCAGAGGAGGTACAGCAGGAAGGTGGCTGTGCAGTAACCCTGACAGTAAGCGAGTGTTAAAGGGGCGGTGCACAAGCCAATCGCTCGCCAAGTGATTCATTTATCTTTGTAACTTGTCCATTGCGTTTAACTTTCCTCTACGTGTGTAAGAAATACTTGTGTTTGATTTCAACTGCGTGTGTTGCTTGTATAGACTGGGGAAACCTATGCTTTAACATGCATCGATTAGTATTCTGGATACTCACGGATAGTGAATCAAGAACTTGAGTTCCTCATTCTTCTAACCCTTTTTGACCAACATTGTTAATTATCGTAGGCTATCTGGATGCCATATCTGGTAGGTGTGTAACGAGCTTGGACCGAAGTTCTTACCTGTCCTTTTCAGCACGAGTGTCATAACATTTCGTTTTGAGGACTGGATTGCGCAAAATAATTGTTTCTAGGCTGAATAAAGTTGTTCAAGATAATATTTCAAGTCGTGAGTTTTCAAGCAAAAAGGTAAAATAAAACTCTAAACATATCCAACTGCTACCTATGCATAAACCCAAAGAAGATGAAGTACAAAAATGAATTGAGGTGTCAAAGACCAGCCTTCTTATCGAAACAGAGAATTGAAACAAAAAGTAAGATACACATTATCTTTCACTTTATTTAAACTCTGGAACCAGCCCCCTCTTGAAAATAATGATTTCCGGCGTCTTGTACTGAAACTCGACTGCACTTCTTGAAACACTCTTATGAAAATTGTTAGGTTCTGTATTTTCGGGCTCGAGAAAGTTCTTACAATTGTGTGTGTTCAATCCTTTAGAACTGAGAATCGTCTCTGCGAGCCTTACTTCGCATACTTGGCTTCTTTTTTGTGGTAGGGGTGGTGGTCTTTGGGGATGGCGCTGGCTGGGCCATGGGCTTGGAACCCTTAGTCGATGTAGCTCCTGCGGCTTTTGCCTTCGATGTTTTTGTATCTGCTGGTTTCTTTGCGTCTGAACTGTTCGGTGCTTTGGGGTTGGCGGAAGTTCCCTTCGCTTTGCTGGTATGTGTTGTTTGTGGGGATTTAGAACTCTTGGTTGCTGTTGAAAGAGTTGAGCTCCCGGAGTTTCCCTTGCTTGTCGCAGCATTTGTCGGCCTCTGGGATGTGGAACTCTTCGTCGCTGTGGGAAGAGTCGAGCTGCCTTTTCCTGTCTTGGTGTTTGTCGGCTTCTGAGTATTGGAACTTTTGGTGGCAGTGGAAAGAGTTGAACTTGCTGATATCCCCTTTCCAGTCACTATCGACTTCTGGGTTTCGGAAGCTTTCGTCGCTGTGGACACTTTTGAACTCGTGGATTCGCCTTTTATCGAGCAAACTGAAGCTGAAGCGACACCCGAAGACGTGTTGGCTCCCGCTCTCTTAACCACCTCTTTCTTTCTCCCTTGAGTTGGGCTATCACATATGACCATTTCCCCTAGGTTTTTGCTCACTTCATCTGTGTCCTTGTTCAAGATATCTTTATCTTGAAGTGTCTGATCAATGAATGGCCCCAGGGGCTTTGCCCCAAAGTTTGGATAACCATTGTCAATTCTGCGAGTTTCACCAGAGCCAATGAAAGGAAAATACTGCCATGAGTTAATACTAAATCTTGACTCTATCGTCGCTTCGTCCGGCGCTGGCTCTGGGCCATCTGGTGTATCGGCTTTCAACCCCTTATATTCTGGTATATCCGCGACGGCCTCTAACCATTCCCGAATGTTGGCAGTAGTTGCGGATTTCTTCTTGGGTGCACCTGGAGGAGTTGATGTGTTTGGTTGAGTAATTTGATTGCCGGGAGTCTGGGGGTCTTTGGGGTTTTGGGTATCAGCAGGCCTGTCAGGCGTTGTAGGTCTTCCCAGTTTCGCTAGAAGTTTATTGATTTCGTCTTCAGTCCAGTACTTTAGCCCTATGAATTGATGACCGTCATTTACGCATTTGGTGTCTGGTTTGCAGTAGTCTCTGGTCTACATGTCAGTTATCTATTTCACAACGACTGGAGTTTGCAGGATTTGAACTTACATCGTTCCATAATTGTATACATCCAAGAAGAATCTTTTGCCCACATTCGTTTTACCTGCCACTAGTCCCTGGTTGAGTCGCGAGTCGGTCATGCCAGCGATCTTAGCTCCAGCAGCTATAGGGCCATATCAGCATTTTTCGAATTTCTTACTAAGATGACTGTTCTCAAGCTTACCTGTGTTTTGTTTTTGTGGAATACACCTGAAGGTTGGTCCCCTCTTAACATTGGGTAGTAACTTGGTGAGACCAACTTCCCAGGGACCTTCTGTTTCCTGCAGCTCAAGTTGCATTCCACCCTCCACCATGAAAGCCATCGGAAACTCTTCTTGAGAGGTCATGGTCTTGATATTCTTATGGAAGACATTCTTACCAGAGCCAATCCCCTGGTTTATGAAGCTGCAAGGTCCATCTGCCCCTGTACTGTATCCGCCTGATCTTCTCCTCGGCTCGTTGGATCCTGGTTTCGAGCGGGTATAAATTTGATAGCCCGGCAAACTGGGCGACTTATTTTGAAGCACATCAGTGGAAGGGTCGCAGTGTCTCAAATGTGAATTAGCAGTTTTGTAGAGATAAGCGCCGCGAAAGACTGCTGCAGACACAACTCACTTATTGAAACAGAAATTTGTGCATATTTCCATAAAGTCCCCCACATAATTCTTCTTGTCTGTATTCTTGCAGTCTACTTGTATCAATGGGTAGAGATTTCAATCGGAGCCTCTGATTTGTATGTTTTGTTGGACCTTTGCGGGATCGCGCGCTTGGTTGTCTTTCCAATGCTGCTTGAGGCCACTCTCTTCCAGTATTACCTGGGCGGGCTGGGGCGTGCCTTTCTTCGTGCCAGCTCGAACTGCAAGTGGAAGAATCAAGTCATCTGTTCCGGCTAGGTCTGCATTTCCCGTATGGTTGCTGAGTAAGGCAGCGGCGACAATAGCATTTTCAAAGCTTAAAATGAAAACAGACAACTCCAACTTCATTGTTGCTGAGTGCGAATATTTTAACTGTAGCGAAAGAGAACAAAGTTGGAAAAAGGAGTGTGAGAATAGGGTGTAATGACCGTTATGAAAACAAAGATGAATAAAATTGTAGAGGTTGATGAGGATGGAGTACGACACAATGGTAGGACATCTCCAGAGTTATATAGCAAGTTGTGAATAGAACCAACTTTTAACGAGAATGAAATGACAAGGTTGTAGAAATGAAGGATTTGATGAAAACAGTTTGAAAATTACCCATTCCTACAAGCTGACTTTCCAACAATGAGCCACTTACCAGCGCTTTCCGGCCGTTTTCACACCCGTGGTGGGAATTTTTCCTCTAAAATGACCTTGCCGAGAGGGCACAAGAATCCAGGACACCCAGGCTCTCTTTCGAGTATGGCTGCTTTGCCAACCATTGTTTAAGAAACCCAGGAATAATTTCTTAAGCAGGTTGAGGAGAACTAGCAATAAATCTCGTGGTTTTTCCAGCATTTTCATATGAATGTTTTGCATTATCCGAGGGTCTTTGAGGATGTAGATGGAATGTGTACACAAAAGAGGGCCTTTTTTTCTTACAAATTAAACAGAAATTGGGATTCCAATCTCCTTTCCAGGTTGGAATGGTGATTTGAAATCCAAGACTCACACTAGTAACCTTGCGTGAACAGAAGTGTAAGCCGACACCTCCAAAATTAAGCACAAGAGTCGAGTGAGGAAATAGAAAATTGATCCCTTCGAGATTCTACCGATGTTAGAGGGGTCAATACGGTGTTGGTCCTCGACTCTTATTGAAGCCTGGACTCGATTTCTCTTGCGGTTGATTGGTCGAAAATTGTCGATACTACTATTCGTGTTGGTTTTCCTACTTCGTTAGCGGTTTGGGTAAAGTTACGTAAAGGGATAGTTGTAAGGAACAGATGACTGGTTGGAGAGTTGCAGTCCAACACCAAGGGATTTGTTGGAAGTACGTATTAGGGCATGGTGAAGAGGATCGGGATGTTGGTTGGTTTTGCGGCTGTGCTGGTGCTGATGTGAGTGTGATGCGACCTTTTCCTCTTGTGGATCAATATGGGCGGGTAAGCGATAATATTTGATTGGCTGGAATGCTCTAGTGTGGTTTTCGCATCGCGACTACATGGCGACTACCCGACAGCAATATTTCGTTCTCAACTTTCCGCCAACACACTTCATTCTCATCACACTTGAGGGGCATTATATCATTTGCACGCGTGAATGACGGCCGAATGTACCTGGGGAAAACCCCCCAATTCCACCTTCCTCACCCTTCCCTTGGAAATCAGATGCAAAATATACTATCTTGCCCTCCTTGTTCAATATGATTCCTGGGACGGGGCACTACGGGACAACCAGATTGAAATCTACCAATGGTACGAGTGGTCTTGTTTGCCAGCGCACCCGGTAAGCAATTCATTTTCTTTCTTGCCTTTCCCAAGCTTGCTTGTTCCGACTGCTCTTGATTTCTTTGCAATCGGCGAAATGGCCACTGATTTGTTGCAGACCCCGGAGGAGAAGAACGATTACCGGCACCGTATGTACTGGGGAACACAACTCTCAACAAATCTGTACCCGGTAAACAAACAGTGGTATGCGGAAATTCAGGAGGTTCTCTACTCTAAATTCGTCTTTGCACTGCACGTTCAACTAAGAGATGGAAAGCTGAGGGACATGTCGTGCTCACTCCTTCCTCCAAAAGCTTTTGAGTCGATTCGGCGTATGCGATTCTTGTTCAATGTCCCCTGGAAGCACATCGATCGTGGTTTTGATGAGGGTCTAATTGCAGAGACACAATCACTTCTTAGCCGCTTTTCTGCTCTTAGATCTGTACGAATCCGTTTCAAACACCCAGGCGACGAAACCCCAGTGTGGTCTGGCACCGACGCTAACGGCAACGGCCATTGCATTTCGCCCACACTCGAGCCAAGGGTTCTCGAAACAATGCTGGTCCTCGCTAGACTATTCCAACATATGGACGACATAAGCATTATTATATGGTTCTCAATCGAGCGCAGAAAGGAGATGGCGACAACTCGCGCACTCGAGCTTGAGGAGAGTGGGGGGATGCCGGGGTTGGAATGCGAAGATCTAGCGATCACTTGTGCGTATAGCCTTTTTGAGGAATTCAAGTCAGAGCGGGCAGCAACTGGCCGCAACATCCCTCGCATGTATGTTGGGCAAGAAGAGCACTGTCCCATTTGGGGACTCGACCGTTGGAACGTCGGAAGGTTCATGGATGCTAAATATTGGGACACTGATCTTAGGATGCCATGTCTTGAATAATCTCATTTTAGTGATCATTCATGAAAATCTGGTATTGGAAGGCAAATGGACTATAAACATGAGCCCGCAGCTTGTTTGTGAAAGACTGATAATGCCAATGCAACTCCATGAATGGAAAGGAAGCAGGTGATGGGGAAATGCCATATAGTCACGAGAACATAATGCTCTATGACTATCTCATTCCGACTAAAGATAATGCATTCCTGAGTAACTCAAGATTCTCATTCAATCAGAATGTTTTAGATTTACAAAAAGCCTCAGCATTGGTCTGGTCAGTGACTAGAGTTTATGCTCCAGAACTCTTAAGAAACCGGCCATGAATTGACTTCATAAGTCACTTGATCGTCGAGGAATAAAAGCCATTGACTCACTCTTATCGCAACATGTCAATCACCCTTTGTATTCTCGGCGTGGGGACTTTTGTTTTTGTTACTTCTGCCGTTCAGTGGCAAAAGAAAAAGCTCATTATTTGATCCTGGAAAGGTTTAGCTTCTCTTGTTCACATACAATTATATATTGCAGAAGTAGCTAGATTTATTCTTAGCAGATTTTTGAAATTCTACCACAGACACATCTCAGCATCTACTCAACTTACCCACTGACTTCAGAGGTAACACGCTTGCACGTTTAATTATTTTCTAAGAGAAGTGAGGTCATTACGCAAACAGTTAAATTGGCAATGGTTGAATACAAAAGCCGCTGGAAAAGACGTGGAACAGATAGAAAGCCAGGTCACCTAATTCTCCCGAAACAAAAACTACAATTGTCTTAGACTGACTAGAGTAATGAGATACTTGCGGGTCGAAGGCGGAGGGGAAACCGTGGGTTCTCTGTATTTCTGTTGAGGACGTGGTGGAAACCTTTGCGTTGGAAGAGAGAAGGAGTGTTGCATCTTCGGTAGTGAGATTATTGGCGTGGGAAAGGATCAAGGAAGAGTCGAGGAGGTTGTAAGACTTCATCATTTGGAAGAAAATTTTGGATGCCGCTAGATTCGGAGTTAGCTTAGCGAGTTGGTAGATTGAAAGGCACTTACGAAGGAGGGCATTGGTAACGAAATAACTTGTAATGATCTTAATTCCATAAGCTTTTGCTCTCTCGGACAGAGCGATTATCCTGTCTTTAGGAAGGAAGTAGCCATCGAAAGCAAGACCGATTTGTACTCGTCCTTCTCCAAATGGTGCTTTGTTGGCTAGATTATCCATTGTTTTTAGAACCTAGTCCTCAAGCAGGTTTGGGTTAAGAGCAAATAGCTTCCAAGTTTGAACGCGTGGTGTAGGACTGTAGCTAAGTATGGATCTGATACCAGATGACACGCTACTATATATTAGTAGTGAAGATAGAGGGAAACAAAAATAGGGAATAAAAACAAAAAAGAAACATGCTACTTACGTAGCTGCAATCGCTGCTTTAGCTATGAAGTGTTAAAGAAAGCTCAAATCTCGAGCATATTCAGTTTACAATGTTTAGGAGGGTAGTTTATATAGGAGTGGTCAAGCACAGTCGTAGTACCTACCTTAAGATACTTAAGTGCTCCCTCTAATTGACCCAAAAATATATTATCTGGACTATATAGATCGCCAAAGAAAAGTCTCGATTATCATGTCAGTGGATATTTTTGAATCTCAATAACTATTTTGTATTTACTAGGAATAAAGTAGTTAAGTAGAAGCTCGTTCGTCAGACGGCCTTTTAGAAGTGTTTCCAGGTTGCTAAACGTGATGATGGGTATCGAGGAAACTAGCAGAAATGATCTTGCTCTTATAGTTAATAATCTTCGCCGTCGATGGGGGAGGAATATGTGCTTTGATTTTAGAGGTAAATCCTCCTTCGATGAGAATATCTTCCTTCTTGGTAATTATATTCTCGTTGTTGTCGTGGGTTAAAACAGTGCCTCCTTGAAGAAGTGTTGTTGTTGCCATGTTTGGAAATCAAACGAATTGTAGGAAGTGAGGATAATGAGTACTAGGGCGACTGTTTAGATATGTGGATTTAATGCTTCGGCCTTTCGCACACAAGTAAGCATCGATCACATGTTATCGATATTGCTTGGTAAAGGTATTGAAATGAGCTGAAGTATCTCTCATTCGAGGAAGTTTACAAATCCTTCAAGCCTATCTATTGAGAGAAGCACCGACTCTCAAATGCGGAGCTCCAAAAGCGGATTTGATGTAGTAGTGCGGGGTCAATATTGCAGCAAGTGAGTCCAGGTACAGAGACAATGAGATATACGGAGACTTTGATGCAATTGGTACACCATGCCCCAGAAAAGTAGATAAGACTTTGGTGTTCTGTGACTTGGAAGGAAATGTTTGGGAAACAGAGAGATCCAGGAATCGGCCAGTCAATTACTGAGTGCTACAACTCAATCGAGTCCATGAGACAGAAACCAAAACATGACGGTTGGGATTGATAAAGGACAACATATATCTGCGGAGAGAAACAGAATTAGTGAGTATATTTATATTTAGCTGTGTGGTGATAGTGTGGTTGTTAGAGAGAAAAAAAGTGGGGTGGCGGGGGGGGGGGGGGGGGGGGGGGGGCGAAGGCGGTGGGAGGTCTTGGCGTCCCGAGTTCAGCTTGTTGTTGCTTGTTGTTGCTTGTTGCTAGGTCTGAAAGTAAACAAAACTTTTCAAAACACCATTCACGACTTTCACGACACTCACGACAACCACGATACAACAGGCACAATGGCTGATTCGGGAAATCTCATTGATTTCGATATCATTGAAAATCAAAAAGAAAACATACAATCCCTCCCCAGCGGACGCTCGGCGCGAGCCCTTGCCAACTTGTTTTCCCCCGGCCCTCTACAAAAACTGGCAACACCAACACCCTCCGACACAAAAGACCTCAACGAAGCTGTGAGAAATGAATACGAGGCGGAATTAGAGAATATCTCCGAGTCGGACGATCCGCTAGACATATACGATCGTTACGTTCGATGGACCTTAGACGCGTATCCCTCAGCGCAAGCAACACCAACATCCCAACTGCTCCCACTTCTCGAGCGCGCAACCAAAACATTTCTTAATTCAGCACAATACAAAAATGACCCACGATACCTCAAATTGTGGATTTCCTATATTCGATTCTTTTCAGATACCCCGCGCGAAACATTCGCCTTTTTGTCGCGTCACAACATTGGAGATGGATTGGCGTTATTTTATGAGGAATTTGCAGCGTGGTTGGAGGGCGCTGGACGCTGGACACAGGCAGCGGAGGTCTACCAACTGGGAATCGACCGAGAAGCGCGACCCGTTCCCAGGCTCCTACGAAAGTTCAATGAGTTCCAGCAACGATTTGCTTCACGACCGGAGGACGCGAATGAACCATCCTCACCGGCCCTTCCGACCGTTCGACCTGCGCTAGGTGTCAAGGTCGACCCTTTCGCAGCAGCAGCACCCCGAGATCCACAGGCACCACGACCCAATAATGGAGTAGGAGGATCAGGCACGACGAAGAGTGGACGGCAAAAGCTGGCCATCTTCTCGGATGCAGATGATGCTGCTCCGGCGGTGGCAGGCACAGACACTCGAGGCTGGGAAAGTATTGGGTCTTTGGCGGAACGCAGGAAGGAAAATGTAATGGAACCAAAGCCAATGGTAGGAGAAACCTTGAAGGCTGGGGGAAAGAAGAGCAGCACGAAAATGGCGGTGTTCAAGGACGATGTTAGTTGATTTCCATTCTCCTCTCCTCTTCATGCACATATTGATTATCGCAGGACTAATGATTGTCGTTTCGGCGTTTTTGTAATTCAGTCTTTACCACGTTACGAATATTCCCAAGTTACCAACCCTGCGCAACAACAAGTGACCATAAATCAGAAGGGAAGAACAGAGCGTATTGCTGTGAATTTGGAAGCCATGTACCCTACACCTGATCTTCTAGGATCCGAGCTTTGCCTGGAGGAATTGAGGGCTGCGTGTCGGGGATGGCTAGATAAGGTCTGGTCATCTGAGAAGCCTGCTAAAGTTTCGAGTAAAAAGAGTAAGATGATGATTTACGATGACCAAAATGATGTGATGGAGCCTATTGTTCAAAAAGGAGAAAAACTCGTCATAGCTCGAGATACAGTAATTGTGGATGAAAATGGGGTCGCCAAAGAGATTCCCAGGGAAGGAAAAGGGAGAAGAATGAAGATCAAGGAAGTCAACGAAACGCAAATTAGTGAGTTTGAGCTATATTTGATTGCCTTGTCTGTTACTAACTTTCAAAAGTTAAAGCAAAACTTGAATCACCCTCGGGGAAGAAGATGACAAAACGAAAAGGCTCCAAAGAACAAACAATGACACTACATACAAGAGCCGCCACAGATGAAATATACGACCTTTTCAATCAACCTTTGCCAGCTGAGGAAGAAGAGGAGGAAGAGGAAGTGAGCGACGATGACGATGGCGATACCACAGATGGAGATTATACCAGTGGCGGTGAAAGTACAAGAACGAGTCAAATTCCAACCACAAGCGAAGCGGGAGACGACTTCGACGAGACCTCAGAAGTGAAGAGCGTAAGCGAGTGGTCTGAATTTACAGCGAGGAAACATATACCCAAGTTGGACGATGACGAGAACGATGATACTCAGGCCTCTCGATTTTCTGCAGCCGACGACACATTTGATATTATTGAGGTAGAGCTCCCACGTAATGACGAGGAAGATCTCGTCACTCCAATATCACCAGAGCTACCGTCAAACGCAAGAACCATGTTTGTTCCCATACCACCCGAAGACTACGAGCCCTCTACAGGACCTTACAGAGATCCTTCGCAGATTTCTCAGAATCGACTGCCTTTCATGACGCCGATAGCTGAGAAAACCGAATCATCTTTAGGATTGCCAACTGCTAGAGGTCAGAAGGAATTTTTCAATACCAAAACACCAAGCAAAGAAAAGGGTTCATCCAGACTGCCACCTGTTGAGTTGGGAAGTAGTCCGTTCAGAGAAATCATTAACGACGCTCTTCCCGTTGATAGAATAGCTCAGCCACAGCTTGGTAAAAATACCAAGAACAACAAGTTGGCTGCGAAAGTACAACAGAGTAGCGCTCCTCTAGCTAAGGAAATTGTACGAAAAGGCCCGATAATAAAGGATGCGCAATGCAATCCTGTGGACGACTATACCCGAAACCTGATATTCGAAAAACTCCAGCCTCCATTGTCAACCTACGATGGATTCTTCGAGCATAAGGACGGAGCAGGAAATCGAAGTGCTGAGATCAAGAAATTTGCGAAAGCAATGGCAAAGATGACCAAAAATGCAAATGACAAGACAGCTACTAACATTTCCATGCCGCCAACACTTCGTTTCCCTGGTACATCAAGAGAATATATGGTCAAGCGGGAACTCGGTGCTGGAGCATTCGCCCCAGTGTACCTCCTTGAAAATGTAGCTTCCGACGAAGAGGACCCCAATTCCTCCTCCGCAGTCATGCGGAAAGGTGCATTCGACGCATATGCCCGAAAAGATCTTGAAGCGTTGAAGATGGAAGACCCACCATCAGCATGGGAATTCTACATAATGAGGCAAGCCAAACGACGACTCGGTGTTTCCCGGGCAGCAGAAAGTGTCATCAATGTTTATGAAATGCATCTTTACGCTGATGAATGCTACCTCATCGAAGAATTCCGCGACCAAGGCACACTTCTTGATCTCATCAACCTCGCGCGCATTGAATCGACTGCTTCAGGACCGGGAGTAATGGATGAGAATCTCGTTATGTTTTTCACCATCGAACTCTTCCGCACCATTGAAGCACTCCACTCGAAAGGAATCCTTCATGGAGATCTAAAGGCCGACAATTGTCTTGTCCGCTTCGATGCTTTACAAGATAGCGAAGTATGGACCTCCAAATACCGCCGTGATGGCACAGGGGGTTGGTCAAAGAAAGGCATCGCACTCATCGATTTCGGACGCGGAATCGATATGAAAGTTTTCCTCCCCACCGTACAGTTTATCGCGGATTGGAAGACAGGACCCCAGGATTGTGCGGAAATGAGGGAATTGAGACCTTGGACTTATCAAATTGATTATCATGGTCTGGCGGGGATCATTCATAGTATGCTTTTCGGGAAGTATATTGATACTGTTGCCGACAAATCATCTACCACTTCGGCTTCGAGCAATGAAGCTGGATTTGGAGGCTTTGGATCTAGTGCTACGGCGGGGAACAAGAAGAGTTGGAAGATCAAAGAGAGTTTGAAGAGGTATTGGCAGGTTGAGATTTGGAATGGCGTCTTCGATCTGCTTCTTAACCCTACTATGCACGTTGAGGGCAAGGAGGAGGGCTCGAGACTTCCTGTTCTTAGAGGCATGAAGGAGTCTAGGGAGCAGATGGAAGTGTGGTTGGAGGGGAATTGTGATAAGGGTGTTGGGTTACAGAGTTCAATTAGGAGGTTGGAGATGAATATTGGGGCTAAGAGGAAGTAAATTCTTCGAGTTTAGGGTTTTTATACCTGGCGTTTTTATTTAAGGGTCCTTTCGAAACTATGCATGTGGGAGTTTGGGGTGGAGAGGGTGTTGGTTTTTATTTGCTTGCTTTTGTTTCGCGGTATTGAATAATAGGTGGGTTACGAATAATGAACATAATATGCTAGACCGCTGTTAAAAGTATAAGTGCGCTGTAACATTGCGCTGGAATGCCCTGGGGTTGGAAACACATCGGATTTTGCCCTCTCAAATGTGAGCCCAACTTTGAAAGAGTACATCTACTCCGTACAAGAGTTCAGAAAAATGCCAAGAAAATAATTCAAAGATAAGTCTCTAACTACTCAATTAATAATATAAAAAAGCAACACTCATTTAGTCGCTGTGTTATGGTTTTATATTGAATTTAAGGCTATTTTCTAAAGCGACAAAAAACGTCGCATTTTACCTCTGCTGCACTCTACTAAAAGACTAATAGTACAACTACAAGTTACTAGACAAATATTATGAAAATCTAGAATAATATCTTTAATAGCTAACTGACAACATAATAGAACTATATTAATTTTCAATACTGTGTTGTGGTTTTATTCCTAATTTAGAACCCCTTTTCCAAATTACTGGCAAGTTTTCCGCAATACAGCGCTCGCTTCAGAGCAGCTTACGGGGCAACACAAGCCCAGAGTCTATGACGTTGTGTTTAGAAGAAAAACAACATGAATCAATTATTCCCGCCATTCTGCATGACTGAGTTGACAGCTATAGTATGTTTCTTGTGAGTAGCATTATATCCTACTGCTGTCTTGGGAAGTAAATCGCGATGAAGGTTGTAGAATTTTCAAAACACTATAGAGTTTTAGTAGCTGAGCTACCACAACAGAAAGAGTTGTTGTACTGGGTAGTTGCGCTGTCACGAGACAGCCCTTGTGGATGAAATAGAAATAGGCTCCTGGTAATTAGGTGTCCTCCACACCATGTCCTAACGTGAATAGCTTAATGCAAGCAAAACAAAATTGTCCCTGAAGCTGTAATATAGTAAAGTCTTATTTTTCTCACTATGTTTACGGTAGTTGTAAAGCAATCTCCTTTCATGGGGCCGCCTGTTTACTGCCATTTGTAATGTCAACCGGGAGATACTGTAGGTTACCTACAAACAACACTACGAAACCCAAACCCTAGCTATTCCTAGGTAATCTACGAACAGCACCACAAATTGGAACTCTTGGTATTCATTGGTTACTTACAAATAGCACCAAAAAATATCGCTGCATACTAATTCATTGTTCGATGATCTACGCTGTCGGGTCGCTACTGTGTTCTCCTTTTATATTGATTTTCAGCTCTATCTCTGACTGTTTGCAATCATCATAGGGATAGTAACACTCTGTTGCATGGCGTATATTTCACAACATAAGAACACCAAGAAACACTAGCACATATGTACATCCATTTCCTTCCAGCACCAAGTGACCCACTACTCAATACTCAAGATGAAATTGACCGAGTGTCAGCCTTCGCAATGAGAGTCGCACAAACCCCCTCACAAATGAATCAAAGGAAAACTCCTTTTCTCCCTCAAACTACTCCTAACACTTCTCCGTCCAAGTGGCCCCGTCCCATTCATCCCACACCCCTTCTCAATACACGAACTAACCGTATGGATATACTTAATCTTCCCTGCCTCAACCCTAAAAAGACGACTATCAGGCATCGGAATATCAACATGACTTCTATCCAACCCTGGAAAACCAAGATACATGTCTACAACCCCCATTTCCTCATCAATAATGTAACTTCGATTCGTGACCTTGATTGTACTTGGTAATCCAAGATTGCATGTGTTTGTTGTGAGATTTCCGGTACGAGAAGTGTAAGCTCCTCCCTCGAGACGAGCGCATTTCTCGCCCCAGGGAACAGTGACGGTCGCATTTTGGAAACGGTTGAAGTAGGCGTCTCCTACTGCTTGGATGACCTCCCTCGAATCTCTCTTTACCACAGGAATCGGATCCCAGTTCTCAAAAGAATTCCAGTAGAGATACCCCGTCGCATTGAAAGCCCAATCTCCCTCATCGGTAACGATACTCTCTATCAAACTTGCCGTCCCATTGCTATTAAATAACATTCGGGTTCCTATGACATAGGGATGTGGAGACTTCGCGACGATGAGTTCTGTGAAGGAACCGCAGAGGGTTGGGTCGTAGATTGAACGACTGTGGTCGATTGTGAGGGGCGTGGAGAGCATTCCTGTTTGCGGGTTTGTGGGGATTTCGTTTTCGGTGTAGACAGTACTTGAAGAAAGGGCAGAGAGGACGCTATAATGTCCTAAGGTTTGGGCGGTGATGTATTTCTGGGTTACAGATTCTAGGAATGTTCTGCTGCAAGCTGCGTAGGCTGAGGTGACGAGCCCGAGGAGGAGGATTGCGGAATGCATTTTTGGATTTTTGGCAAGCCTATGCTTTCTCGAAACTCGTGTCACGCTCGTTTGAAGGGTGTTTGACTTCAAGATTCTTTCTGAGCATCGATATTGAGTTCGAGTCGAGTTAAATAATGTCCGGCGGTCGGGGTTTGGTTGGGAAACCCTGAACTGCCGTAAAGTGCAATAAAATTGCATTTACATCCCAATCAGTACCTCTCTAGCTGATCAATGTACAAAATCGACTACCGACCCGAGGCAAAAAAGTTTGTACCACACAAGCGTCTCGTATAAATGAAGATCTTCCCACTCGTGCTTCCTGAACAGAAAAGTACTCGGCTATTAAGGGGTATTGAGACAGAAGGGTGTGGGGCATCCCTGCCCATGAGGGGGAACCCCACCTCCAATATCTATATCAACTATTCGAATCTGGAACCCCAAGAGCTGGCTTTTGGTTGGTAAATTGATTGATAAGATCTTAAATTATTGTTGACGTTGATGTTCTAAGGACAGTGATGCATCAAAGAGCCATATTAGATAGGCGAGCGTCGGTGGCGACGCGGAGAGAGTGGCGCGAAAGATAATGTAATTTTGGAAACAGCACTAGAGTGGTAATTAATGTATGGCGATAAATGTGTGGATCAAATTGAAGATGAAGATATGGACGCATTTTGGCAATGCGGGGAACAGTCCAAAGGACGAAAATTAATTATCTAATACCCCGTTGAGAGGAATGGGCATTGCTCTGTGAACACCCACATGAAGGAATTATATACGATAAAGTCTAGGACAACGAGACATACTTTGTTTGAGATAGGCTAGAAGAATCAGAAAGCCACTCTTTCTGAGTATCCGAACCTTTTTTAAACAATATCTGTAATTGTCCTAGAGCGATGAGAATGGCGGGCAAGCACAGAGCAATGCCCAAGTCTCTTACATTGACCTATGGCAACATCGTACCTAACCTCTCCCTTGTTACCATGAAAACCCAGCCAATGATACAAATTTACACACAGAGCCACGAATTGAAGCGGGAAAGTTCGATCAGATAGATTGTGCAGCAATTTCTAAGCTGGACTACCCCAACCACAGAGATTGAAAATTTAAGCGACACCCTTCGCAGCAACAGTCTCATCAGCCCTCTCCAAGCAATCCTCAAGCACACTCCAAAACCGGTCAACATCGAGACCCCTAGGAATCTTGACCCCTTCTTGACCCTCATCAAGCAGTTTCACAATCGTTCGTCCGGTTTCTGCTCCCTTCTGAGCATCATCGTGACTTCCCTCCGTGACAACATGAACGGAGTATCTCTCACGTCGTCTATGTTTTCCTCCAACACCACTTCCAAGACCATCTTGAATACCAGTTCTCTTATCGACGAAATCCTGGAATGGAATCTCCAAACCTGGAATACCATCAAAGATAGCCGCAACAGCAAGCGGATCATGCAACGGCGGCCCAGCAACAAGTCCAAAAACAGTAGCATACCTCTCCTTAAAAAAGCCAAGAAGTTCCACAAGCATAGTTCTCAATGTAGTCTTCGCCTTCCCCTCTCCCTTCTTCCCCTCCTTCCCCTCCTTCCCCCAAGAAAGTAAATCCAGAACTTCATGGGTAGCTAGAACAAGATGCGTAACATCCAAGGGAATTAGGATGGTTCTCTTGTTTATTGCCGGGTTAGTGAATATCTGCTCCGCAGCTTCGGGATCAATCAAGATGTTGAATTCCGCCCACTCAGACCAATTTCCAATCCTAGCCCTTGAGGCGCCTGAGACACGACCCATGGGTGCGGAGGTGAAGTTGTTGCCGATTGCTCCGCCCATGATACTCAAGCCTTTGAGGTGAGGAGCGACATCTGGGTGGGTAGAGAAGAGACGGGCGACGTTAGTACATGCTCCTGTTGCGATCAACCAAGCTGATTGAGGTGGTGTGGCGAGGAGAGCTTTGGCCATGGCTTCCACTGCATCTTCGGTCATGGGAGAGGCGGCTGGGACAGGGAGGAGAGAGGTTCCATCTAGTCCTGATTTTCCGTGGATGTCGGGGGCGTGCACGGCGGGGCGGGTGAGGGAGGATGCTGCGCCTGGGTAGATGGGGATTTCTGGACGGCCGATTGCGGTGACGAGGGAGAGGGCGTTGTGGGTTGTGTGAGCCAGGGAAGAGTTGCCATGGACGGTTGAGATACCAAGGAGGTTGGTTGATGGGTGGTGAGCACAAAGGAGGATGGCGAATGCGTCCTGACAAGAATCTCAATATTGGTGGTTGGACAAGAGGATAAATGGAAGAAAAACTTCAAAGGTATTTTGGGAGACAAAATAAAAGTTTGTATTGGTGACGAGGTGATTATGAAAGCTGAACTGAGATGGGAGATATCAATGGTGAGCTTACATCGTGGCCTGGAGAAGCGAGTTAGTACATAATAGTCATGAGTGATCTCGGAAGAGGCAACATACCGGGATCGCAATCAAGCCAAACTGGAATTGGGTCTAATGTCGCCATGTATTTTGTCTTTTTGGGGAGGGAAGATGTAAGTTTTGTAGAGGCAGAGGAGTAGGCAACAGAGGAATGTGTTGATTGGCTGCAACTCATGTGGGTGTTTCTGGTTGTGGGAAGTGGAGATCAAGAGTGGGAGAGGTGAGGATAAATATATTTTGGTTCGATTCGAGGTATGAATGAGTAAACTTGCTTTGCGCAAACAAAAGTCCATCCGTTTGCTGGATTTGCATTTCTTAGTTACAACCGAGACACACGTAGCTTTTGTGTTTCGGGATGTCTTGTGGTCCATCGCAAGTCGCGTAGTATTTCATTGTTGTCCTAGGACAAATTCATATTCTATATTCAAGAAAGGATGATTTCCTACCACAAAGTAGCACTTGTTTCAAAAACAAGGAACATTCAACCACTTTCCTTCGTTTATGCATCTGCTGTTGGTACTTCAGTGACGCCCGGCGGGCCGGTGATGTCCAAAAAAACCAACTCCAATATGCTACCCCAAACGCCCTTTCGTGAAGTCGTATCAACTGAGTCCTGCTAGATCACGCCTGTGAAATCAGGCTGTCGTCTCCTCGCCCTTCGACTTTGGCTCTCCCTCCGCATCGAATCCCAAGGCGTCGAGTTCGCGAATAAGCTCGTTGATCTTGATGACCTTGGCGAATTGTTCCGGCAACAATGCACCACCACCCTCTTTCTTCTCTTTCAATTCCTTTGCCTGCTTAAGTTTCTTCTTGAGATTCCTCGCTTTCTTTTCCCGTTCTGCCTCCGGGTCTACGACCTCTTCAGTCGCTTTTCCAGCTCCACTAGGATCGTCCTTTGCCTTGCCAGCACCAGTCTCCTCGGTCGCCTTTGCCTTCTTCCTAGCTTCTCTCCTTTTAGCGTTTTTGTTACTAGCAGCCGAACCTCCTTCCTCCTTCTCATCTTGCAATCCATCTGCGCCTGGTATTCCACTTCCGCGGTTCTTCCATGAATCTGCTGTGCGATTCTTGTAGACCTCGACGTCCTCTGGTGGTTTATAACCGGGCCTTATTTTGATTTCTTTGCGTTTCGTGCCATCGGGCCGTACCGAGGAAGGAATGTGTCGTTCGCCAGATGTGGTTTCGATGATACCGGCTTTGGAGGGGGTAGGAACGGACGGCATTTTGGGTAGAGGTAAGGGGAGGGACAGCCAGGCTGTTCCCAAAGAGGGTTTTCGCAGATGTGTTTGAATAAATAGTAGACAACTGTAACTTGGTCGCAAACGCCCCCCCGACGTTGACCAAAAATCGAGATTCGAATTATTTGAGTCGCAACTGAGGCGGGACGAGGCTGAAGAAAGCACCTATTCAAGAGGGCTCGCCAAGACCTGGCTGACTAACCCAAATGTCTAAAGAAAGATGGAGCTAAAACCTCCTCGGGATTGAACCAGCAGAAGCACTTCCAAGAACAATTCACGCCTACCTACAAAGTCATTCTCCCATAAAACCAAATCCTTCACAATGGTTTGTTTCATCCAATCCCGTTGCTCTCATGCTCTAAGGACTCTGCTAACTCATCCAATGGCAGGCCGTCGCTGCATCAGTCTACAAGCAAGTCACCCTTCCGCGCCCTCCCCGCGAACATCGACATCGATACTTTTTTTCGAACCTAGGAGCTAACTACCCTCGCTCTGCAGTACCCTCTTTCGAAGAAACTTCGTCTTCCTCGGTGTCGTCTTTGGCGGAGCGTTTGCATTCGAGATGTACGTTGGAGATACCCGGGATTGGAGATATGGCGCATGACTCTGACGAGCATATAGGACGTACGATAACACAATGGACACTATCTGGGACAAATTCAACAAGGGCGTACGTTATCATTCTAGGAATTGTAATATGGGACCATACTGATATTTATTCTACGAACAGCGACAATGGAAGGACATCCGCGCGAAATACGTCCAGGAAGCCGAGGATGATGAGTAGAGTGGAGGTGATATAAAGGGGTTGAGGGGGGAAGTCATGGACCTGGGAATTCAGTTTAGAGAGTTTTATGGGCGGTGGGTTTGGGTGGAGGTGTATAAAAGACGACAATTGTACTAAACCATACGCGCCGAAGATTCTGTGAAAGCGTCCGTCCATATCTATGTGAACCCCTCAACGCCTATCTTATTCACATATGCTTTGTTGTTTTACTGGTATTCAAACTCACAACTCTCTTGGCCTCTTTTGTACTGAAACTGGTCATGTAACTATGCTTTGATCCTATTGGATGACGGGTTTCGGAAGCTTTTCAGCCTTGTTCTTTCACACCATGGGGCGGAATGGTGACAAACTCCATGCCACCAAATCGGTCTCAACAAAACGCTTGCAACTGCACCTCAGGATAATATTTGTCCACAAATCTGCCATACGACCTCGATTGACTTACAATTGATTCTTTGTTGTGGAGCACTTTCCTCGATTCCTCCTCATCCCAAGTCACAGGTCCCATTACCGTGCCACCAAGCAAGGCTCCATACGATAAGGCGACGACGGAAGCACCTTTGATTGACAACACCACTTCGAGGCTTGGAGAGACTCCAGTTCGATGCGCCCTTGTGCAACCCCGTCACCTGCATACGACATGCAAGAGAGCTTCCCGAAAATATAATGGAGAGCATGTCAACCCAAGAGCAGCAGCTCTGCGAGTTCCTCAAAGTACAACCCCGCACTCATGCGAATCGATACACCAACAGCGCAGAAACCTCCCTTGTACAAAGTCTCTTTTGGTCCCTGGTGGGCGGACAGCAGGAATATTTCAACCTTCTTTTCCCGGGTGGACGACCCTCTCCAAGCGAGAGATGGATATTGAGAAAGGCACAAGGAGGTGCAGATGGCGATGAATTCACAGAAGCTGCGAGAGGCAAGGCATGTGGACATATTTTCAAGGCCGGAGAGGCAACCTACCGCTGCAAGACCTGCAGTGCCGACGATACCTGCGTTCTCTGCAGCCGATGCTACGATTCTTCAGACCACACCGGACATATCATGTATGTTAGCGTTTCTATGGGAAATAGTGGATGTTGTGATTGTGGAGACCCAGAGGCATGGAGGTTACCGGTCCATTGTTCGATACACACAGCCTACGAAGATGATATGCCAGGTGGGAAGCGGAAGGGCAAGGCACCCGTCCTTCCACATGAGCTCGTCAAGTCGATACGCATGACGGTTGGACGAACATTTGACTACATCTGCGATGTAATTTCTTGCTCTCCCGAACAGCTTCGTCTCCCAAAATCCAAGGAAAACATATTGGAAGATGAGAGATCCTCGAGGCTAGGTTCTCAATTCTACAATGGCGATGTTGCGGAAGAACCCTGCGAATTCGCTTTGCTGTTATGGAATGACGAGAAACATACTGTTTACGAGGTACGGGATCAAGTTGCGAGGGCATGCAAAACAACTGTAGCCGAGGGTATGAAGAGAGCACATGAGACTGATGACATTGGTCGGAGTATCATCAAGTATAGTTTTGACGTGGACGAACTACTTCGTGTCTCCAAGGTTATCGAACAGATCAAAGTTACCGTTACAATTCGGTCTGCAAGAGATACCTTCCGAGAACAAATGTGTGGAACTATCATCGAGTGGTTGAATGATATCGCAGGATGCAGTGTTGGTCCCGATCACAATATTCTGCGACAGGTTATTTGCGAAGAAATGCTCAAGAAATGGAGCACCGGCAGTTCTGCCTTCAATAAGGATGTAGGCATGAAAGGAATTGACGACCATGAAATGGAAGACAACCGCAGATTTGAGATGATTCAAAGACAGCAGGAAGTCTTTAGAAGAGCGGCCATTGTTGTCACAGCTGCTGGCATGGATGACAACGACGATAGCGATGACGACGATTCCCCCGATACCTTTGCAGACCTTGAAGAGTCACTTGAAGGGGAGCAGATAGGTTCTGATGACGATGATGACGACGACGAAGAGTCCGATTTTGCTACTGCCGTTGAGCATTATCTTTTCAATCCAAGTGCTACACAGACAGACACTGATCCGGATGGAGATGTTTTGATGACTGGAGATGATGCAGAGGACTCCCCTCTTGAGCATGGGGAAGCGACCGGGGCGGGCTTTCCACCCCCCCCTCCTCCTCCACCGCCTCCAGTACCCCGACGACAAAATCGAGACCGTGATTTAACTCCTTCTGATTCCGATACCGCGGAAATACTTCCTCTTATTTCCCATACCGTATATGCGAAAGCGAATATGGATGTGCCTAAAACTCCTGGACCAAAGTCCAAAAATAAAGCCCCATCCAAGCCTGCCCGGTACTGGCTGGAGACCTCACAAACCTATACTGACCGCGAATCTGTGCCATTGCATGAGAATCTTTGGGAACGTTTACGGTTAGACTGGATGATCTTGTTTGATTTACGGATGTGGAAGCGAGTCCGGATCGACCTTCGAGATCTTTACATATCAACTGTAGTATCAATACCCGAGTTCAAGAGAGTGCTTGGATTACGGTTTGCCGGTCTTTATACAACCCTTGCGCAGCTTTACCTAATTGCGGATCGAGAGCCAGATCACTCAATTATCAACATCTCATTGCAGATGCTGACCACGCCCACCATAACGGCCGAGATTGTGGAAAGAGGCAATTTCCTGACCAATTTGATGGCAATACTGTATACTTTCCTCACCACCAGACAAGTTGGACATCCGTACGAAGTCTCCCCTAATGCAACACTTGCATTTGACTCTGGATCGGTCACGAATCGACGGATGTACCATTTCTTCTTAGATTTGAAGTATCTGTTCGGGTCGGAACATGTTCAAGAGAAGCTTCGTATAGAGGATAGATACATGCTTCAGTTCCTGGACCTCGTGAAACTGCACCAGGGGATATGTCCAAACACACGGGCGGTTGGGGATCATGTTGAGTATGAGACAGATGCTTGGATTTCAGCATCTCTGATTACTCGGGAAATCAATCGTCTATGCAGACAATTTTCAGAGTCATTCCAATGGAATCTGGGCGACGACCACACTTACATTTGCAAAGCCATCCGACTGGCCGCAAAGTCTGTCATTCTCAATTCTTTGGGTGCTGAAAGAAAGCGCTTCGAGCAGGCTGAGATTAAGGATGAAATAAAGTTCAAGAAAGTCGGTGACTACGAATTTGATACGACCGAAATGGCCAACAGCGTTTTACAACATTATGTGGTCAAATTCGTTGTTGAGTCTCAGCCCATCAGTTTTCACCATGCCCTGCATTATACCCTCTCGTGGTTGATCGAGTGTGGAAAGAGTATGTCTCGGGAACAGCTTACTTCATTGTTAACCTTCACCACGGCAGAGTTGCTAGATAAGCCCAGAGCAATGGGCCAACGAGTGATGCCAAGTCAAAAGTATAGCCCAGAAGACCACTTGATGGCTGCTTTTGACTACCCACTCCGAGTTTGCGCATGGCTTGCCCAGATGAAAGCAAGTATGTGGGTCCGCAATGGAATGAGTCTTCGGCACCAACATAGCACCTATCGTGGAGTTAGCCAGCGCGATGTATCGCACCACAGAGATATATTTCTTCTCCAAACTGCAATGGTTGTCTGCCCACCAGCACGGGTTTTGGTCACTATAATTGATCGGTATGGACTGGAGCACTGGATGAAGGGATTGTATGAACAGAAGTCCGAAGGAACAGACGATGGACAGATTCTCGATGTTGCCGAAGACCTGATACATCTCCTCATCGTGTTGATTAGCGACCGCACATCTCTAGTTGCCAATGAAGAAGAGACAAATACACATATCCTCGCTATGCGACGAGACATCACACATGTTCTCTGCTTCAAGCCACTATCATTCTCCGAGATTTGCAACAAACTGCCTGATAAATTCCAAGATCAAGATGAATGTCAAGATATCCTTGATGAAATGACTACTTTCAAATCTCCAGAGGGGCTTTCAGATGTTGGAACCTTTGAATTGAAGGAGCAGTATTTGGAAGATGTCGATCCATACATTTCCCATTACAACAAGAACCAGAGAGAGGAGTCTGAAAATGCTTATAAAGCTTACATGGCAAAGAAAACAGGAAGAGCGGCGAGCGATATTGTTTTCGAGCCCAAACTTCGACCCATCGCATTTGGCGCTTTCTCGGACCTGTCGGCGTTCACCAGAACTGGCATTTTTGCGCAAGTAATCTATTACGCCCTCCTGTACCCTCTCAAGTCTTCAGAGTTGACCCCCACCGTGCCAGTAACCAGAGTTGAAGCCTTTCTTCATATCGTCTTACATCTCGTTTTGATCGCTATTCATGAGGACAAGACTGATGAAGATGAAATGTCAGAGGAATCACTTCAGTCCTTTGTTTACATTGCTCTCACGAGTACTGCACGAAGCAATTTCCTTCCAACCGCTCCTGCTTCAAGGACAATTGCCGCAGTTTTGGAGATGTTGTCTCAGAAGGAAGAATTCAAGGCTTGTCATGCCAAGATTACTCTGGTTCTGAAGAGAATGAAGCAAAAACGACCCCGAAGTTTTGAGACTGCATTTGTACGATTGGGTGTTCCCGTTGATCGAATCTCAACCGCGTCGCCTGCGAATAGTACCATTTTGGAAGACCGCGAGAGAAAGAAGCAGGCCGCTAAAGAACGGCAAGCTAAAGTTATGGCCCAATTTCAGCAACAGCAGAAGAATTTCATTGCCAATCAAGGTGATATTGATTGGGGTGAGGATGGAGCTAGCGATGTTGATTTGGAAGAAGAGGGAGAGAACCACAAAACTTTCTGGCAATACCCCACCGGAACTTGCATTTTATGCCAAGAAGAAACCAAGGATGGCAGACTTTATGGCACATTTGCATTGATGGGCAAGAGTAGTGTTCTACGCCAAACACCATTCCAAGATCCCGACTTTGTTCGCGAAGTTCTTAACACACCCTCTAACTTGGATCGCCCCGCTGACAATTTCCGACCTTGTGGAGTGGCAGGGGAGAATCGAGAAGAGGTTCACAAAGTAACCGCTAGCGGTGTCGACATTGTCACGGAGAGGCAATTTATCGGCAAAGGATTTCCTTCTGAATCGACAAGAACTGGACCAGTCTCTGTTGGGTGTGGCCACATTATGCATTACAAGTGCTTCGAAGTTTACTATGAAGCCTCCGTCCGAAGACACCAACATCAAATTGCTAGGCATCACCCCGAGACTTTGGAATACAACGAGTTCGTATGTCCACTGTGTAAAGCACTGGGCAACACATTTTTGCCTATCATCTGGTCGCCCAAGGAAGAACTCACTCTCCACGCACTTCACCCTGTGACACCATTTAATCAATGGGTTAACACATTTACTAACAGTACCCCAAGAGCTTGCAGAATAGAAAGCAAGCTCAATCGGAATGCGCCCAGCAGCCGGAGCGTGGAACTATTCCTCGACCACAACAACTCTGTTCTGACGAGTACTTTGGCATCGAAAATGTCGGAACTTCTAATAGAAGCCTGGGATCAAACATCTACCCCTTCACCACATAATCTTGTGGCTCCGTCTGTCTTCACCCCTGTCTGGGCAAATGACCCTGCTTCAAGGGGCCCCAGCCACTCACCAGCGGAGCAGTCACCAATGTCAGAGCTTATTGACATCTACCAACGACTGAAGGACACAATGACGAAAAATTCTCTCGGGTCCCATCACTCGGTTCTGTATGGGGAAACAGGTCCTCCGTCACAAATAGACTTCTCACATAGTGATACCTTGGCACATGCCCTTGGGTACTCAATTTCAGCTGTGGAAATTCAGCAACGAGGAGTTGGGTCGGCTGTTGGCATGAACTTCATAGACAATCTGCCTCAGTTAGCTCTCACTCATCTCCGGATCCTTTCTGAAACTGCAGCTTCCTATATTTCGGTTGGTGGCATTCGATACGCAGGTAACAATCGAGTTGCTCGGGAGTTTAGTGCCGACTACGAACGTCAGTATCAAATGTTGTTTTTGAAAAACGCATATTTCACCAATAACGAGAACCCATCTTATAATGGGTCACTGTTCGAACAAGATATATTTGCCTTCTTGACGGAATGTTCACTTGTTCTTGCGCCCGTGGATAAGATGGATATTATGAATGTTGTCCGACTTTGCTATCTCGCGGAGTTGGTAAAGGTCGTTTTCATAATGGGTAGAAATAGAGGCAGATCTGAATTCTCCATATGGACCGGGTCTGAGAAATACATGACTGGAGACCCTTCATTACCCGACCGGGAGCCAGGTTTTGACAACTTTGCCGACTTCTGTGTTGCAGTTAGGAAGTTGGATGACGATTACCCGGACTACGACGGTGACCAAGGTGATGTCTTTTCTCAACCTTGCTTCAATGGGTTGCAATCATGCCAAAACTTTGTCCGGAAGTACGCCCTCGCCTTTCTCCGGAAAACAGCAATCCTCCTCCACGTTCGCCATGGTCTCACATTCACACACCACATTTCCTCGAACCCTGATGCAGATGAATTAGATCGCCTAACCGAAGCTCTAAAACTCCCCAGCTTCGACGAAATGTGCGCATCTATAGGACCAACCTATAAACCTCATCACAACCCCATCATCACCAATCTCGTCGAGGGCTGGATTGTAGCAGCGAGGAGAGACTTTGATTACGACAGTCTCACACTAAGTCACCCGGCGATTTTCGAACTCATTGGATTACCGAAGAACTTCGATACGCTGATGGAGGAGACGATGAAGAGAAAGTGTCCTACTACGGGCAAGGATGTATCGGATCCGATGCTTTGCCTATTCTGTGGGGAAATCTTTTGTGGGCAGGGGATTTGCTGTTTGAAGCCTGTGGAGGGCGAGGGGGCAAGGGGGAGTGTGACGCAGATTGGAGGGGCGCAACAGCATTTGAGGAAGTGAGTGTGCCTTTTTTTTCCCTTTTTCTTTTCCACTCATCCAATATGTCCCCAAACCCTAAGGCTCTCCCCTTTTTGCCTTCGCTAACCCCTTTTCAAGATGCCAAAAGAACGTAGGACTCTATATCAACATTCGCAAATGCTGCGTCTTTTACCTCTACAAGATGACGGGCTCCTGGACCGTGGCGCCGTATATTGATCGTTATGGTGAGGTGGATCCTGGGTTGAGACACTCGAGGCAGCTTTTCTTGAACCAGAAGAGGTATGATGCCTTATTGAGGACGGTATGGTTGAGTCATGGAGTGCCGAGTGTTATTAGTCGTAAATTGGAGATGGATATTAATAATGGCGGGTGGGAGACGATATGAGTTGAGAGTTTGAGAAGGTGTGAGGTGTGGATAAAGGGGGGGGTGGTGGGAAAAGGAGAATTGAAGGGGACGAGAGTGAATCAGATGAAAAGGAGTTGATGCGAGGATGGGAGGATGGGAGGGGGGAAAACATGAGATTGAGATGAATGGCTTTTTGAGGGAATACTTTTTTGATGATTATTATGACGAAGTCGATAGACGTATGAGATGCTGGAAGGAAGGGGAAGGGGAAGGGGAAGGGGAACGGAATGGAAGCATGCTATGAATTTATGTTTATATCAATTCATCGCTCCTCGAGAAGTTATCTGTTTGGACGTCGAACTTTTTGATTTCCGGGTTTGCGAGGCGTTCGTTGGGTTGTTGTTGCTAGGTGGTAGATGGGAGAATGATAGATTTGTAAATTGATTCTTCTCTTTTAAGTCTCAGGTTACTAAATTTAGTGATCATGGTCCTACTTGTAGGTATCCCAGGAACACGAGGCGTTTGCTTCTAGTGCTTAATAAGTAACCCGAGACTTGCATCCGTTTGTTCTTTTAATGCTATTGGTGGGCTACCCAGGAATAGTCGGGGTTTCGATTATAGTACTTACTATTCGTAGGTAACCTATAAATAGACAGGCTTTGATTTTGTAGTGCGATTTGTAGATGATCTGGAAATAAGCAATTCAATTGGAAAGGGAGGACTCTTTGGGAATCCTGTTCGCTGGCAACATATTCCTCTCCGATTCTTCTGTAGTTTCTAAACCGCCATACTAACCGTACAACGCGGTAATGCGGCCTGGAGTGGGCGATGAATTTTAGTGGTGTGAGTGCTGGATTTCAGCTCGCCTCACTGTAACCCAGGGACCCCCTCTTTGTTGGCGATCTAGTATACTTTATTCACCAATTATAAAAATGACCGATTCTGTCTAGAAATACTCGAGGTTTGCTGTACTCAACCTCTATACTTTGTTAAAATAACTCTAGATTTTTCAAAGATCTAGGATATCTATGTTAAATAAAAGTTACTCGGATGAGAATCTAAATACCTTTTAAACATTCAGAATATTATCTAATTAATTAAATTACTCTAGATACTCCCGAACAATAGGATTTAATAGCTTGACTTACTAGACTCACTACTCAGTACTATAAAGTAGAAGCGTAACTGGTCAATTCCGCAATTGGCATATATCCCCACGAAAAGCAGCAACGCACACAACTCAACAAAATCGTAAAAACATACCAAAAAATATAAAGACATGCTAGTTACGCTAAAGAATTATCTCCGAGTTTCTAGAGTGTTTTTCTGTTAGCGTCGATTTATTACCGGGGAATGATTACTGTGGATTACAGTGAAGCTCCTTACGTGATAGTAGGATTTGAGCGAGTAATATGTAATTTACGAGTTGGGAAGAAAGTGTTGGGCATTTGAGTTCTCTTTAAACTACGGGTTGCGACGAACACTTGGTTGTGGGATCATTTCTACGTGTCTATCGTCTTGAAGTTGGTAGAGGAGATATTTCATAGGTGTATGAACATGACATTTGAATAACTTGAGCCGAACAATCAAGAGCCAAGAGTCGAGGATGCAAAAGAATGTAACTTTTGATAAAGATGAATCCAAGTCCCCAGAAATCTAAACCCGACCAAGCAAGGAAATTTTGTAGCAAATGACAATATCCAAATTAACTCCCAGCAGTACCATCCGAAGGAACCAAGAAACGAGATTTAATCATCATAAGAACTTGAAACTAACAAACCAAAAGTAGTCGAGACAAAGGAGAGAGTGTAAGAAGAGAAAGCAGAGTATCATGAAATTGAAAGAGAAAAACGAAAATTCCAACCGCCGAACAAATCAAGCCAATACTCACCCAATAATTTCCCATCAACACTCAACCCTACCTAATCCCTAAATCCCAATCCCCTCCTCGCACTGTTAAACCCCACACCAAAGCCGCCTAGGCCCCCAAGTCTCTCCCTCTCACGTTCACGTTCCCTCTCTCTATCCCTCTCACCCAACCCTCCAAGCGTACCTAACACCAAGCTCCTCCCCCCGGTCCCGAGATCTTCCTCAATCACTCGTCTCGAAGATAAATCACCCTCGAGATTCACACCCAAATACTGAAAGAGTGTGATGAGTTTCGCTTCCCGGGCTGCTTGCATATGACCACAGAGGTTGGACAGGGACACCGTACGTGAGGAGTAAGAGGTGGTATTGGGGAGGGAGTAGGTTGTTAGGATGCGGTCTAGGGTTTGTGCTGTTTTACTTTATGTCAATAATAAGTACTTGTTTAGGGGTATGAGAAATAACAACTGAGAGTGAGGTTGATATGTGTCAAGGAAAAGGGAAGGAAAAACCAACCTTCCATAGCCAACAACTCCTCCACTCTCCTGGGAACATCAAACTCCCTCGGATACCGGCCATCAATCACACTAAGCTTAGGATGGATCTCGGCGTATTGCATACGTGGCGTCACACCACTGTTGGCAATTTGAACGGTGAGGTTGATTCTATGAATGCAGGTCAGTCTCGATGGCGCTGGTAGCGGAGAAGAACTATGGATCAGAGCTTGTTGCCTAGAGACAAACAAGTACTTTGTGCAACAGAAAGCAACGCAACATGGAAAAAGAAGAGGACAAAGGAGAACGAGAACGGAACAAACCTCCGGATATCGTCAAGACGAACAGCTTCCTCGACCGTGTACTCTGCTCCAAGGGAAGAAGCAGATTGCAACCCAGAACGTCTCACATCGGGATCACGAGAGAAGTAGTCTCCGCCCATGATTCTGCAGAACACGTCTCGTAGGACAGCTTCCGATTCTACGGATCTGACGATGTTTTCAAGTGACGTATCTGGCGTCGTGCGAAATGCGTTTCCGAAAGGCATTCTTGTGGGTATCAGTTTTTCAGATTCAAGAGTGTTTGGACGCTGGCTTACATGTTGTATTACTGAGAGAATTATACCCTAGAAAGAGCTCGTCAACCTGTGTCTGGTCGCTCGCTACTGTCTCTAACTGGTCGAGATGATCTTCGAGTTGCTCCCGAGATACGAGGGTCTGCTGGGGTGTTGGTAAGTCCACGAGAATCTGTTGGTTGAGTTGGACCAGGTTGATTTTGACCAGATTGGTGTCGATTGGTTCCGGGTTGACCAGATGAATTTGAACCCGTAGGTGATTGTGTAGTTTGACCAGTTCCGTTTGGCGTATTTCTCACTTGGTTGTTTCTCCCTCCCAATAGTGCAATAACATTGAAAGCGTCTTTGATGTTTATCGGAATATTGACACGTGGGGGAGAAGGTTTGCGAGGCGGAGTAGTTTTGCGAGGTGGCGGGGGAGTACGCGGGCGAGGGTGATAGTTGACTACCTGATTGATAGGTGATGGTTGTTGAATTATAGGAGGTGGAAGTATCTGGTTGATCGTTGGTGGTTGTTGTATGACGGGAGCCGGAGGTGGAAATAGTTGCAAAGGAGGATTGATTACTGGAGGTGTTGGTAGAGACTGAACCAAGACTGGCGGGGGAAGAGGCTGGCTTAGTATTGGTCTGAGAGGTCGAGGGCTATGTAGGAGTCGGGGACGTAGTGGTCGTGCTACTGCTCGAGGTGGGTCAAGGATTGGTAGATGAGGAGGGACGAATCTTGGTATTGGACGTGGGCAATCAAAACCCAATGGAGGTCTTGAAAGCTGCTGAGGTTGATTTAAGAGAAGCGGTGGAATTGGTGGAGGGGGTTCAATAAAGACGGGAGTTATTGGTCTTGGGCCCCAAGGCTCCAAAAAGCTTTGAGGATCTTCTGGCGGGAAGAATCTAGGGGGCTGTTGTTGATAAGGCTGGAAAGGAAATGCGTTTCCGCGAAGTTGTTGTGAGGGCTCGAAATACGGAGGGATAGACCTAGGAGTCGGAAGAGGGAGTGATGGCTGGAGGGCAACGGGGTTATTATAGTTTCGATTACGAGAACGCCTCCTGGAACGTTTGCGTGGCAATTGGCAGCAGCAAAGAGATGGCAACCAGTTAAACATTTTACCCGTTGAAGAAAAGCTGTCATGGGTAGCAACTTATTAAAGGGCTTGTAGTAACACCATATGAGCAAACCGCATTTTCGGGGCCACCCGAAGCATGGCACAAAAGCGGTATGCCTAAGCAAGGAGAGGATGGACAACGCATCAGAAAATTGATATGCACGTACCTAACTATAGGAATCAATTAACAGCAGTTTGTCGTATAGGCCGAGGTGAAGTTGGCTCAAAGCTGTAGCGTGAGGCGACGGAGGGCCGCATAAATAGTCGCCGAATTTGCTCCTCGGCAATCCCTACCTGCCGCACAATGAGGCTGACACGGTACCCTGATGCTGCACGATATATTAGGAAGATATACTTCCCTGCTCTATTTGGTGTTCAACTCATACCATGCTGAACAAACGGTGAGAAAGTGTCACCACATCAAGGTCACAGAATTACAACACAACGTAACATTCAAGGCACTTGCCTGAACTTTTGGACCTTCGTGGGGCATTTATTGGCGAAATGGTCTGACCCAAACGATCTATCAAATTTCAATAGACCTTGAATTGAAAATTCTTGAAGTTGTTCCAAAAAAGGGCGATGACAACTTTGCCGAGGCCCAATATTTCTGTACTAAAAGAAACACCAGTACGGCCATTATCAACTGCATGATCTGGTCAGGGCAATTATCTGAAATTTGTTGGACGAAAAAAAGTATCCGTCAGTATGGATTGGCGGAAGACACAGACTAAACCGAGAGGCCATGTTGAAGTACTGTACAAGGTGTAAATACTCGGGAAATAGTTTGGCGAAAAACCGCTGATGGTAGCCAAACAAGAGTCCCTTATAGCACTTTTCGGGATATATCGGCTGGCAGACGCTTCTTCGCCCTGGAGCCAATAAAAACGCTGTAAAAAAAACATAGAAATATGTTGTACAGAACGGGCAGCGGCAATTGTTTCCTCTTACAGCACGAGTGATTTTCAGAAATCTTCTCGAAGACCTCATGACATCTCAAGCTATCACCCACCAAAAGCCACCCAGTAAGACAGCATCGGGAAGCAGACCACGAAGCTATGAGCAGCTGCCACAACTTCCTTGGCTCGCATCGGAATCATCTCCGTCACTTTCTTTGGGCGCCTTCTTTTTCCCTTTCGGCGGGGCCTTCTTGAACATCGAGTCAAGGGTCTTCTGTTGTTTCGTGTCTTCCTTTTTGGCCTTTTTGTCGGCTTGGCCTTGAAATTTCTTTCTCTCCTCGGCTCCAGCATCACTTAGCCGCTTTTCCTCCGCCCTGAAAGCATCTGTCTCTGGATCAACACCAATGAGTCCTTCTAAGAGTTTGATTTCTTGAGCCCACACGGATTTGTCTTCTTCAGCCTTACCATCCAAGCCCTTCCTATCAATAGGGGTTTCCAATACCATCGGGAGGTTTTGGAATGGTTCATAATTGACAATGTTGTGGAAAGCCCTGAGGCCAAGAAATCCAGTCCCAATGTTTGCGTGTAAATCCCGGTGAGACGAGAACGGGGCTTTGCTATCATTGAGATGTAGAGCTTTCAGGTAAGGCATTCCGACTATGGATGCGAAATCGCTCATCGTCTTTTTGAATGCCTCCGGTGATCGCAAATCATATCCCGCGGCGAAAGAATGACAGGTGTCTATGCACACGCCAACCCGACTCTTGTCATCAACGAGCGCAATTATATCGCGAAGATCTTCCCATGTTGAGCCCACAACATTGCCACTCCCCGCCATATTTTCTAAAACCGTAACAACGGCCTTGGTCGCTTTATGTGCCCTATTTAGTTGTGAAGCAATTCGGCCAATGGCCTCTGGCCTAGGATTTTTCCCAGTGTTTCCCGGATGGAAGTTGTACAATTTGATCCCGAGCTGCTCGCACCGATTGAGATCATCCAGAAAACATGTGTATGCTTGATCGGCCTTGTCCTTCTCCTTCTGCGCCAGATTGACCAAATATGAGCCATGCGGCAAAACATGTCTAGCTGCATCATATTGATTTTCTAGACAGAATGCTTTGAATTGGTCTCTTGCCTCCGGAGCAAGAGGGGGACTCGTCCATTTTCGTTGGGATTTGAGGAACAGAGCAAAGGAATTGCCACCGATGTTCAAGGAATTGGCAATCGAGTTTTGAACACCTGCCCGAGACACATGAATTAGTACGTGGCGAGCGAATAGTGGCCACGACCATACCTTTGGCAGCACTGACATGCGCCCCAATGTACATTTGCTTCCTCAAAGCGCTCACAACGGTCCTCTCCGCGGCCGGCATCGCTTCTGCTGCTTTCTCTTCTTTGGTTTTCCGTTTTTTGGTGGGTTGCGCAGATATTGCCCCTTCGTCTTCTTCGCCCTCTTCAGGCTTTGCTTTACGCTTCAACCCCGCAGCTGGCCTCTCTTTCTTTGCCAGTGTTGTCTTTCCTTTGACACTGTTGGTTTTCCGAGCGACAGGAGCCTTCTCCTCTTTGGATTCGGCCTCCGACTTGATTATCTCGTGTTCCACGCCCGGAGCCGTTGCCGGGGTATTCTCCTCGTCCTCCTCGGTCTCGCGCTTCGCAGGTTTCGTCGATCTGCGTGGCTTCTTTTGAGGGGTATCTCTGTTTTCAATTGAATCTGATGGGAGGGGGATGTTTTCCGACCTGCGGCTCGATCTGCGAGACATGGTGGCGGCGTGATTGCTAGTTGGGGTTGAGGTATAGAAGCTGGAGCTAGAGACCTGATAGTTCGCGAGATGGACGCGTCGGAATCCCTGTCACGTGCCTGCTCCCCAGACTTCCCTTCCCGTCTGGTTGGTGCGAATTTCACCAGCTTTTCAAATAAGTGTTTTGGCTAGCCCTGCGTGAAGAAGAGATCGTCACATATCAGAATCTTAGCTTTCTGCTTCGGTTTCATTAGTGTTTGACTTGTTCGAACTCTGCATTTCCTGCAAGTCAGTTTCCTCCAATGATTTTTAGCAATACGGGTAGAAAACCCCCTCCCTACACAGCTCTTTCTTGGAACCACAAATATTTTAACTTCTTTCGATAAAAACTCCTAGATTTGACTGACTTGTAGATAAGAGATTACATTCCCCCAACAAAGGAAATGAATTATCTAGAGCCTCGAAAACAAGCGACCGACACGGCCATCTCTGTAGTGTTGGAGAGACCAGCCACTCTTTTTTCACTGCCAGAAAAGGAAGAAAGAGAAATCTCACATTTCAAGACTCATTTCATCAGGCCTGCGAGTTGTACCTTTCAGCTTAACGCAGGTCACGTACTCGATGTTTTCGTGGACAAGACTCCGCGAAGCAATTTTACATAAAAGGCCACGCCAAGTACTCGAAAAGGAAGAAATCATTGAATACACACATTAAACAACTGAGCCTGCGTGTTTGGTATTGGCGCTCGGCTCAGGGGAAATTCGAGGTCATGTTTTTGTTCAACGCCCGGCTCGATTGACGTACATTTTAATCTATACGATAAGGTGATCAACCAGCATCGCCCACTCGTACTGTCATCCCACAAAATGATATACTTACTTGACACTCCATAACTCCTTTCCTTCGTAATTTTTGTGGCGTGTCAATCAAGCCTGATAACTAGTCTGCTTCGCGTAACACCTTTATGCTTAATTTGACAAATGAGAATTGAGCAAGAAACTGCCCACAGCACTTTTAAAAAGTAGGACCTTCCGCGAAAAAGGAAGAGCAACACACCACCTTCTAATCGTGTAACAATAGCTTCTATGTCTGTGGATATTTAGAGACCTGGGAATGGCAAAGTGTTTCTGGTACAATTAGTTTAAATAAGATAATCGCAAAGAAGACCCCGCCTCGGTTAGGGTAAAAATAAGATATAACAAGACTACGCTATTCCCTATGTTCTTATTGCTTTGAAATATATTACCGTACCCTATTGAAAGGATTCACTGTCAAAGAATATTCCCACAGATGCGCAGAATTCTTTTGCTATTTCCTCCGGATAAGCTAAAAGGGCATCAACAAGGCAAATTTGGTTGCTAGTGTTTGGTCCAATCTGCCAAATGGACACCAAGTAATCGAATAGTTTGCTCAGCCCCTCTTCTCCGTCATCAGTTCCTATGAAGCCGTTCCGCCCTGTAAGGGCTGGTTATGGTAGTGTGGAGCATTCATATAAGCTCGGTATGCTGTGCCCAGAATACAGTACCATTCCGGCGTCTAAAATTCTGGGAAATCAAAGATGGAGCGGCGCAAAACAACCAGTTCTTCCAAGAAGTGGCATTAGATACTTTGCCATATCTTTCACCAACACTCGCTTACCCTAAAATGGAAAGTTAAAATCAAACAATTCAAAGAACAGGAGTCTTGCCCTCTGTGACCACACTTGGAGGGGAACCTACATTAGCTTTCACCCTATTGATGACTTCCAATGCCTTCTTGAAGGTATAATTCTTATACCATTTTTCCGCCCTGAATTTCTCTACATCTCTGTACCTCTCACTTAGTTTCTCTGGCCCCCAGTGATAGGCATCTGAGGAGTGTTCATGAATGCGGACGATATCCTTTTCCCTTGTCACAGAAGCCTACTCGGGTCAGTGCTGACTTGACTTCATTGGGTGAAAGGAGTGTAACATACCCTTTTGAATGCAGTAGAAAAGGAACGAGGGTGCGTTACTAAAAAAATTGGTTTGGCGGAAGAGGCATCATTACTGTCTAGCAGTACCTGTGGAGGAGCTGGTTGGGTTTTGGAATTTATTACCAATGGTTGCCTTGATCGAATACGCTTTGGTATTTCTGAGAAGGTGCTTTTCCCTCGAGCAACAGTTGCTTGAGACGCCAATAAAACATATAGATATGCTGGTTTTCGCAGATAAGAAGAGGCGAGGAAAGGAAAAGTTAAGGTATCTATGGTTTGAGTAGGGAGAGAGCGTATGATTGAGGTGAGTAATTAGACAATAGAAGCAACTACTAAACAGGGAGTGACTGAAATTCAGGTAAAATCGATGGACTCACGGTCGATTTTCGCAGATAGGAGAAATTCGGACACATCAATCGCCATCGTTTCGCACTACAAATTTAAGCACAATTGAGCAACGGTGCCCAACGTGTATGGTATCGAAACTACTTCCCGAAGATGAGAGGTACCCCATCCAAAAATATGCACCCTGATACCTAAATGAGAAGGCAAACCCCTTCCTCATTCAATCTCTGAAGTTCCAAAATGACTCGTCAGAAAGCTTACCTATCTTTTGCTCGCCACTTCTTCCCTTGAATCCCTCGCTTAGAGTGTTTCTTTTCTCCCCATAACCAATTTACTGACTCCCATTGGCTGGACAAAAATTTCTCTCAGTTTTAGGTGGGAAATTTGTTAGCAAGATTAGATCACTTATTGTGAGAGTCTGAGTTCGGGTCATAAAAGCCACGTTACAGACGCGATCACTCATCGCTCTACTTATATACTCCGATGAAAGAAATGATACGAAACACTCTTTAAAGATATAAATGAGTGTAAGAAGATCCCTCCAAAATCAAAATGAACAAAAGGACACAATATCAAGACACAACAACCAAGTCAAAACCCCAACCCAGAAATACCTTCAAACATCATCTTCTACATACTTTCAATGTTACAAGACACTCTACCAAAACGCTGCCACACTGATGGAAATTTTAGCCATCTAAAAGTTGCAGAAATCCTGGTATCCGCCTTGAAACCAAGGGTGGGGCGAGTTACAATCTTGAGTACAGAGCACTGGGTTTGTAATCCAGCCATTCGTGGCACAGTTAAAAAGTGTTCCATCGATGTGGATTTGATCTGCAACCATGCCCGCTTGTACCTGACTTTGTTTGATGGTATGGGTATATTTACCTAATACATGATCAAGCTAGTATTCGCTTCCTTGAATTGAAGACGGGCAGAAATAAAGTTTGAAACCTACCCACTGCGTTGAGATTGGGTCCACAGTAGAGACGTCCCCCTTCGCAGTTACTTCGTTTGAATATTTGAGCTATTTCGGGGGCCGCGACGAGGTCAATTTCTGCAGCGTAGGCTGTAACAGCCATGCTGGCAATGATAGTAGTATCAACCGAGAGTTACCTTTTGGCGATGTGGTTTTGAGGGGTGATGAAAAGTTTTAGATAAAGTGTATTCTAATAACTAGTTTTAGAAAGCAGTTCACGTTAGTTTGCATTTCCCATAAATAATTGAATGAAAAGTGTTATAGGCTCTCGCTTATGATATCCCATGGTACCATGCTTCCCAGGTTGAGAAAAGTAGTCTTCTGGAAACCATGTTACAATAACTCATTTCGACATTTTCAATCTTGTGGTTTCTTAAAGACTTTAGCATCCCCAGGTTACCTAATACGTAGGTTTCAAAAGTTGCAGCCCGTCTAAGTCGTGTTTCTCGAACAAAGAGTTCTTTTAAGCCGAGATTGAATAACTCAAAAGTAAAGATTTCAGCAGTTGCGGCCTACTTCCTCCATACTTCCTGAATCCTCAGAAATCCCTAGGCACGATCACTTCCCTCCATAACACTTCTCAATCTCATCCTGATAAAGTTCGATGGCCAATTTCCTAACCGGCGCCCCCTTACTATTCCTCGGAAATAACCTGCCCTCCTCACTAACCAAAATCATCTCCCTCCCAATCCTGGCGGTAGCGGGTACACCCGCATTAACCCCCTCCAAAATTTGCCGAACACTCTCAATCAACTCCCCCTTACCAGCCTTAAAATCCTTAGGTTCAACCAACAAACCACAATGCGTTCTTCCCTCTCCAAACACCAAAGCACCCCTGAGTAGCGAATGAGTCTGAAACGCAGCCTCGATATGTAAAGGATTGACTTTTCCGGATGTGCTTAGGGTTATTATGTCGTCTAGACGACCTTCGAATTTGTAGCAGTTTTCAAAGCCGGGGTCGCGACATCGACGCATTACGTCGCCCATTCGCCATTCTTTATGGGTGGGGAAGATGTCGAAGACTGGGCGGGTCCAGTCGAGTTCGGGATTTGGATGGTGGCGGATGACGACTTCGTAGAGACCTTCGTCTGGGTTGATGAGGTCGAGGGAGGGGCCCACTTCAGGGTGGAATTCTATGTAATTCCAATGGGAGCGAGGAGACACCATTAAGGGCTGGAGAAAAGCTTCGGTTGATCCGTAAATTTGCCAGAGTATGGCTTTGGGGAGATTCTTGATGATCCAATCACCTGTTGCTTGACCAAGTGGTGCTTTAGAAATGTCAATAAGGGAAAATTAAATGTAGTCAAGATGGGAATCAAACCGCCAAGCCAGTGAATATGATCCAACCCCCCAAGATGCTCCTTAATTTCCTCCCCATGATCACTAAACACCCAATCGCAAAGACTAGGTACCATGAGAAGACCACCGAATTCCATGCTCTTAATCATATCACAAGCAATCTTCCCTGTAGGGAGTTGATCAGCGGGTCCAAGGACCGCCGTAAATCTGCTGAAGATAGCACAGAATACGAAAGAAAGTCCACTAAGATGATAGAAGTTTGTTCCGATGTAAGCTGCTTTTCCTGGCTTACAGAGATCAATGGTAGCGCACATTCTTCCTTCGACGGGTGGCATATCTGCTTCCTTGTCGACTCGTCTGAGATAGAGGTTGTTGAGACGAATTGGCTTGGGATTTCCAGTTGAACCGGAGGTATGGATAATAATGACGATGTCATCTTTTGCCTCCTCCCATGTCTTGATGTAAGGGTAATTATTCGTTGGGGTGTTTGTCATTTCTTCCATTGATGGAATCTCAATCATCTTTGTACCAGGAAGAAGTCTTTCGTAGTCCTCCTGTTGAATTCCATAATCCCCGGAGAAAAAGAGCAACTTCGATTTCGTTATCTTCATCAGGTTCACAGTATTGGCCAATGCGTTGACGGGTCGTGCTAGTAGCAACGGGTGGCCAATCTTGATGGCTGCCAATTCAAGTATGAGGTATCGAAAATCCTGGAGCCCGTAGAAAGTGATAACTTCGCCAGGGGTTAGCTTATGCTCAGCGATCACCTTTTCGAACCAATAAGCCATGTAGTTGACCCCATTTTCGAGGTGAGTAACGGTGAGCTTGGTGAACGTCACCGGCGTTGGAGCATCGCTGCCATAAACCGCGTTCATGCCAACGACATAATCTGGATCCTCGGCTGCAAAGTTCGCGAGCACATGCGGAAGAAGTCTTTCGCCGCGCTGGTGTCCAGTGTCCTCCTGAGGCGCTGGTTTCCCACCGTCGAAGACGTGCAATCCATTAGGAAAGGCCATTTCGAATTGTTGATTGAGGGGTGTTTGAGTGTCCGAGACGGTGGCTACTTAAATCTGACGTTGGATCAACAGTTGGAACCTGGTGAATGTTAGTTGTGGAAAGGGTAGAGTTAATTTGACATAAATTAAGCGGGACTCTGTCCAAGTTGAGAGATCTCCGTATAGCTCACCGCGCAAGTGGCGATCCTTGAATTTGGCAGAGAAAGGCGCCTAGTTCAAGGGGCAAAAGGACTTCAGTATCATACTTGTTTCCCCGCTCACAGTAACAGTAGTTGCATCTGTGGTCCCCCATCAGGCTTACACCTGTGAGACCCAAGTAGTAGCACAAAAGCGGAAAATTCCCGCCAGAGATTAAAATGCAAGGGAGTATGCTTACCCCCGTACATTCGTAAAGAGTGTCCAATACAGGGGGTGCTAAATCCTGACAAGCTTTGAAAGATCTGCATTGAATCTCTTACTCACCTCATAGGATTCTCACATCAGCAACCAAATATGTGGCACAAACGAAATGCCGAGAAATCCAATGGCCGATGAGGTTTCGTGATACTCCAAAAGCCCTCGAAAACGAACGAACTGCAACGAGTGGATTGAAGAGGAGGCGCACAACGCATTTTAGATGTTTCCCTGTCCTTCGTATCACCTAAGAATTTACTCTGTAGAACAACACTCGGCGTATCATAAGTGGATTGCCGTACTCGCTTTCTCGATATAGAAGCTCAAACAGCAATCACATCACTCTTCCCCTCTTCCTCGCCAACTCGTTCCCAACTCCCATCGCTCCCTTCTTCGCCACTCATCTCACTCTCACTATCCTCTTTAACATCAACCACAACCTTGAACCCTCTGCACAAATCATCTGCCGCCCTAATCTCACCTAACAAAGTCTCACACTTCCATTCAAGCTGTTTCTCAAGTCCCAATTTATGCACCTCGTTGAATACGGCCTCGTCCATTCCTCCATTTGTTTTGGTTTCAGTGAGCTGTGCTCTTCGTAACTCAAATGCCGACGAGAAGTAGAACAACATCGTGAGGCAGAGCTGGTAGAGTGAAGATTTGTACTCGGATTTCAATGTCATTGTTGGAGAGTTTCGATAGAGGTTTTCCATGACGGCGTATCGGGCGATGAGTCCTGTTATTTCTAGTAGTTGGGCGTATGTGTTCTTGAGAATAGAAATGGGATTTTCGTTTTCGGGGCTGAGGAGGTCCTCGTGATTCTAAATCATTGATGTCAGAAAGGTCTAGCTCATGAATGAGGGAAACCAGGGTTACCGTACAGACAAAAGTTTCCAAACACAAGACCAACCAACAAGAGCAAGCTCAAACCCAAGCTGCTGATCTACCATCTTAAGTATTGCAATGATGCTGTCTCGTGTGGTAAGGACCTCGGCAAATTTAGGGTCGTAATTGAGAATTGTTGGCATATCGTGGACCAATTTGGATAACTCCTTTGCAATTCGGGAATTCGGGAGGGTCTCGATGCCCAAATTCTCCATCTCGATGCTGAGTATGATGTATCCCATTGCCTTTGAGCTACACATATTTTCATATGCAGTAGACCAGAGGTCTGCGTTTTCATCAGTTTGTAATCCTGATTTCGAGACCAAACTCTCTCGCTGCTGAAGGAACGACTCATTCAAGTCTTCGTGGCTAGGAGACGCAACAGAACCTGCTTTCCCTCCTCTCCTTCCACTAAAACCGCCTCTCCCACCACGACCACGTCGTTTGAGAGACTCTCCATTCCTACTATTGGGGGTTTCCTCTTGAATTTGTACTTGCGGTAGATCCCCAAGCGGATAAAAGAGTGCTGGAGGGGGTTCCTCCGGCTTCTTGATTGAGCTTGGGGTTTTCTTTCGCTCCTTTCCATCGTTGTTCTCATTCTGTCTGGTATTTACGCTCTTCCTTTTTTGTGTGGTAGGACTCGGAGATTTCGAGGATTCTGAGTTCCCCATTGCGTGAACATGTCCCACTTCTTTCTCTCCGGCCTCAACAACACTGGACAATTCATAACCAACACCGGAGTAAGGGCGAATTTCGGAAGGAGGCAGCGGTTGGGCACTGTCATAGAAGTCACTATTAATTTCGTACGCAACGTCGGTATCGCTTGCTCCATGTAGTGGATAGGACAACATAAACTTGGTGACCGCGCCAGGTTCACAACCCTGAGTCTGGGAGTCGCAGTCCACCAGCTCGTTATTATCTCGATCTTCAAACATCGTTACTTCCAAGTTGAACGGGGTGGGTTTGCTTTGTTCTGGATTCATCATGTCCACCTGAGATACAGGAAGAGTATGCTCAAAATACCCGTTGTTGTCTTCCATCTCTATGCCCTCTCCTGGCGAATGGTGATCTCCAGATTTGTCTTTTCCAGAAATACCACTTTGAGCTGTAACTCCAATATCACTACCTGCGATAGGGGCGGTTGAATGTGCTATGTCTGCTTCTTCTTGAATGGGATCCTGGTTAGGCCCTCGGCCAGGCCGTCGTCTCTTTTCAGACCCAGACCCCCGATAGGCCTCACCTACAACAACTGCAGCGGCAACAATAGCACAGGTTTCAACAGGCGCTGTAGAGTGGCTGGCATGTTCGTAGGCAGCTTCGGAATCATTGAGGCTATGGTCGCTAACTCGTGTTGGTTGGGGTTCATCCGTATTTGATGTGTGTCTCCTGGCTTTGTTCCGCTTCTTTTGCTCTTTCTTACTAAGCTTGGACAGAAACTCTTCGCCCTCCATGCTGTCACCCACAGAGTGCCAGTCGTGAGGCGTGGCTTCTGCCCCCGCTAACACAAAGCCAGACTTCGAGATTTCAGAAGTTGACGGCGTATGGTCTAGGTCCGTAACTGTTTCTGCGAACGGTCCTCCATATTTGTTAGAGCGTGGTGGAGAATCTCGTCTACGGAAGGAAGGGTCATCAATCGCACTATTAGGATCGAAACCATTGTCTTTCAACCCGGCTGCAATATATGCTGCAAAATCGACATCATCATCATCAAAGCTACCTGGTAAGCGTAGTTGTTGGGTTTTGAGTTCGGGGCCTGGCAATGTTGGATTCTCTGGTTCAACAATTATACCACAGCACTCGTATGAACTCTGACGTCCTTCGGTCGACGGGGAAAGGAGTTCTGGCTTCGGCGTCTCAGCCTGTGCGGTTACCGGGGGTTCATAATTCGTTTCGAAACGTTTAAATGTATAGCCTATGAAAGGGAGGCTCATTTCTGGACCCTCCCTCATAGATTCATTTGCATTTGGTGTTCGTGGTTTTTGGGTGTAAATGTTATAATCGGGGCATGATGGAGTGATGTTCGGTTGACTGGAATTACAATACGCCACTTCATATAACACACCGACGGTTTCTCCTCGACACTTTTCACACACCCGCCATAAAGCTTCGAATCCACCTGCGTTCAACACTTCGTGCTCAGCTGAGAGCATGTGAAGCGAGGTAACTACAGCTCGCATCATATGGATGGAAATGTCGTGGAGTTTTACTGAATCTGGAGTTGTAAGCATAGCCCAAAACAACAGCAAATAAAAAAGTGGACTGTACACATACTGGTATCTTTCCATTTCTTGACATACTGGATGCCAAATTTCTTGCAATAGCCTAAATGGGTATCCTGGACCTGTTTCTGTCCATCAATTAGCGTTACCTTCAATTGCAGAGCGGCTGGATAGCAGGCATCTCTATCTGGAATCCGTCGCTCGATGAGATTGTCAAGAGTATCGAGAGCAGTCCGAAAGGCATGCAGTACGCTTTTCACGGCTTTCACTTCATGGGCCAAATCGAGCAGTTCTTTCTGTACGGAAACCGCACTTTTGAAGCTTTCTGTCGAAGAAACGGACTTGAGGCTTCGAAATTCGGATTCATCAGCCTTCTCGTGATTTGTCGGGTTCAATTGGGCAAATAATGGACCGGTGATTGATTTGCAGACCAATTTGGCAGCTGTATAAGAAGGTTCGTGGCTCCCAGAAAGCGCAATCAACGAGTGGGTATCATTTAAAGGAGCAAAGGATTTGAGCCGATGGGGTTCATCGATTACTTGTGCTTGAAGTGAATTTTCGTCATTGAGAGTCAAGTCGGATTCGGAAGAGTATTTGGGCAAGAAAGTACAAGATTCAACTGCGTTTTGAGCAGCCTTCAAATGTCTGATAGTCTCTGAATCAAGTTCTTTCTCGGGCGACCTCTGAATTTTGCTGGAGCTAGAAATATTTCTAGCAACTCGTTAGCCTGGTTGTTCATCAAGTCTGAATCGATTTCGAGAAGCCTACAATAGTGAAAGTTGCAAGTCTACCTGTAGACTCATTAAAACCGTAGCAAGATTCCCTTTCATATCCCGTAGTCTCTTCATCAATTTCCGTATCTGTCCCTCCTTATATACGAATTTCATCCGTATCTTCCACGTATTCTTTCCATTGCCACCCAATTTGACCAAAATCTTATCGATTTTCTCGTACAAATCGGCACAATCTTTGATGATCTTGGCCGTCAAAAGGTACACATCATCGGAATACCATGATTTTGAATCCTCCAGCAATCGTGAGAGAAGGTTCAATGATTGGGCGAATGTTTTGAGATCATCGGCAAGAGCTTCAATGTCCTCCGACGCTGATTGTACCGCCGACCCGAGAGTGTAGAGGGCTTTTGATAACGACAGAGCGGTTTGGGCGAGTGTAATGATACTGGCCACCGCACCCACTGCCGTTATGGGGTCCATTGGTGAGAAGAGAGAGCGGCATTCGATAGAACACGATCATTCAACATCACGAGAGGGGGAGTTGGAGTTTGACGCCTGTTACATGCAGGTGCAAGGATTGTAAGCGCCCCGCCTGGTTCGACGATATCGTCAGGTGATATAAGCTTTTGTCATTTTGTAAGCTGTGTTAACCAAATACAGATTAATTACAAGACTTTGGGATAGTCAGGATGGACTGGGTTGAAGGGTTGGGGGTAGAAAAAGGGGGGAAGGTTTCATCACGTGTGAATCTCTTTTGCCAGGAGTTTCCTTGAAGGCGGTGAAAACTGGCAGAATAAAACCCTACCTTCTGCCCAATCCAGAGATCGCCTGCAAAGACGACTTCAAACTTTGGCGGTGTAGTGGCACACAATGAGATTTCGAACTTAGTCCTGGTCAGGTGCATTTCCTCTCCTCATCTCAATCTGGCCAACTCTTTCTCTTCACTTCAACAGCTTTCTTTTCAATCTCTAGAAGGCATGCCGCATTCACACCTGGGCACACCAAAAAACTCGGTGCTGCCGACTCCCTTTCGGCAGAATGCCATCTTCGTAATATCAACACTGTCACTGGCCGCCGCACGAAACCCCCAAGTTGGGATGGCAATCAATAACACCTGATTCAAATGTTCAAAATACCCCTGAAACCACCGGAAAAATCGCCAATGTGGTAAGCTTTGTGTCTTTGCCGCAGACAAGCCTCAACACCTCGTATTCGAGCCTCTTGCGAGTATGCTGTGCGAAAGGCATTTTCTTAGTTTGATTTAGAATCAGCGCCCATTTCCTTTTTTATTTCTGCTGCTTTGTCACTCGTTGTTGCGCCCTCTTCATATTCAATCGCTTCATCATGATGTTGCTTCCTATTTTCATCGCACTGCTTTTGCAATTTGGATTTACGGCCGCCGTGATTGTCGACAAATATGGCATCTCTTTACAAGATAAAATGGAGCGAATGGAGAGGATGCTCCTAGCAGGCACCAATGTTGAGGTTTCTGTCAACCCATGCTCTTTCTTTCGCACCGGAAATCCGAACAGTGGGGAGCAAACTGCAGCTGAATGGGTGAGAATTGTTTTTCACGATGCAATTACTGCGGATTTGGCTGCTGGATCAGGGTCAGTGTTCGCGATATTGAAATTGGAAACGTAGTGGCTGATAAAAACAGTGGCCTGGATGCTTCGATTGGGTTTGAATCCAACCGAGACGAGAATGTTGGGCTTCATTTTATTAATGATACTATTGGCATTGTGAGTTTTATTGTGCAATGGAAAACGGAAAGTGCTAATTGTTGTAGTTTGCGACAGTAAGAAATGTTTCAAGGAGTATTTTGAAGTTTTCTCATCCATGTTTAGGGGTTCAGTGTTTACACATCGATGGCTGATGTCATTGCACTGGTATTAATTAAACATCTGTTTTTGTGTTTCCATCACTAATTTGGTTCAAAGGGACTCACCACAACACTCATTTCGTGTGATCCAATTCCACGCATCCTCAAAATCCGTGTTGGACGTGAAGATGCAATTGTCGCCGGACCAACCGGTGTTCCAAAACCTACCGATGATTTGGCTACGACCCTCGCTGCATTTGCCAAAGCGGGGTTTTCCCAAGAAGAGGCAATTGGCTCTGTGTAAGTATCTGGTTCTGCAAACGTATGTTTAGACTAATTTGATTTCCAGTGCATGTGGCCATTCTTTAGGTGCAGTTCACCACGCCAATTTCCCCGATATAGTAGATGCTTCTGCAGTAACATCTACCAAGTAAGCCTCCTCCTCATTCCAAATGTTCTCTCCTAACACAACCCGGTCTTGACGGCGGCTCAAACTTCGACAGCACAACCGCAGTCTTCGACAACACGAACGTCCTCGAATACCTCAACGGAACCGGAAAGGGCGGCGGTCCCCTGGTAATAGGATTCAACAAAACCACCAATTCCGATCTCCGACTCTTTGAATCTGACAACAACGCTACTGTGGAAGCATTGACTGATTCCCAGAAATTTCAAGATACTTGTTATACTCTTTTTGAGAAAATGCTTGATACTGTTCCAAGTACCGTCACACTATCTGATGCTATTGTTCCTAGAGCTTGGATTTTGCAGGAGGGTTATTTGGATATTTCGACTTCGGGAACCTTGTTTTTTGTCGGGAGCTTTACTTTTCACTCGCTTGCAGGTGTTGTTCCAAGCTCAGCGGTTTATACGTATACAACTGATGGAGGTGTGAGTACTGGAACTCTATCACAGGATGGTCGTATCGAACGTAGTTTCGTTGTCTTGCCCTAGTCGAGGCTCAAAAGAAAGGTAGATTCAATATGATCAATGTGTGGTATGTAAAACGTCTGCTAAAGAGAAGAGGAGAGTGCGGGGCACTTTCGTAACTATATACAGGTCTGCCAGGTCACGTGTGCACCCCACAACAAACTCTGAGTACTGGAGTTGGAGGTATGTCTTATTTTGAGAACCTTCATAGTCTCAATTTTGTGATTTGAAGCAATGCTAACTGTATCATCAGCATCGTCTTTGAAGCATGGATACGGAACAGTCACGAAATTTCAATTCAATGATACAATTTCCAATACCGCCGTCACGAGGCTGAGTCTCGCTGATGGTACATACACAACCTCTATCAACTTAAACCTGTTTATCATACGAGGACAAACATTCCTGGGAGGTTCAATAGCTGGGGGACTAATGTACATCGTTCGCGCAGCAGTACGTACCGACTCTCTCCTCCCACCACTGCCTCCTATTTCCTATCATTCATCTATCACTCCTAACAACAATCAGTTCCTAACCACCTGCCTCACCCACTCCACCGTCCCAACAACAACAATCTACCTCCCCATCCCTCAAAAAGGGACACTCTCCCCGACTATCACGACACGAACAGCAAATATGACTGTCCTGGCTACAGCAGGGAATTATACCATATTCCAGGGTGTTCTTAGTATGGGAACTGTTACTGCTCCTGGGGATAAATTTATTGATGTTAAACTTGGGGAGGAGACGAGTCGGAAACTTCCGGGAAGCAACTTTGGGAGTTGCACGAAGGCTGACCTTCTGACTTGTTAGGGGGGCAGAAATGGAGTTGAGCTTCTTGTGGGGGCGGGGGCGCGACGGGTGTGTAAAGGTGTGGGTGGGGTCCAGCCTCAATATATTCCGGGTGTTCAGCCCCATAAGCCTCATTCTTGCCGCCTCATTTTGTTCGGCCCTTTCCGTGCTGATGTACTAATTAGATTGTGTCAGAATCAGGGGAACTATCCGTTATCTTACTTGATAATTTCCAATATAGTTTGTTGAATTCGCTGATGGGTAGCATTGGCAGTTTCAATTCAAGACACCCGCGGCTAACCAAGTTTGATCATGACTCTATTTCACGATGTTGGGTTTCAACAGGCTTACTATACGACCTAAAACTACCGCCGCGGCATGCATGCCCAGATTGCAGCAAAAGGAAATATCATATTCCGTCTACCAATGTCACAGCCTTATTCCCAAATGTAGCTGTATATAGGAACGCTTTCCCTATTTTGCGAGAGAAGGCTGAGGTTATTTCTTTCTTGTACAAATTATCTTTCTTCGGCATTTTTCATCAGCATTCTCCACTAGCTAGTCTACAACTCTCCTCGTCCTGCAAAAACAATGGGTGACAGTGGACCCCCACCGCAGGTCGTCTCAACTGCAGCTGTTACATTTTACGCTTTCTCTCGCTCCCTACCCTCTCTTCCGTCTCTTCCTCTTCTCTTTCTTTAAAGTAGATAGATTCTTAAGTTACTTCAAAGGTAAGGAATTTAAGAGCTTACTTATAGACGCGTATATAGGTGCGAGCGCGCGAAGTAGTAAACTTTACCTAAAACGTCTAATTTCATTGCTTATTCTTTTAAAAGAAGTAGTTTTATAGAAGTAGAGGAATAGCGAAAGAAAGAACAGAGTAATTAGGTGATCGTGTAATGTGAGGCTATTCCGAGAGCACTGACTATTCCTTAAAAGAGAACACGTAATAGCTATTCCTATTTATCGGCCCCTATAGCCCTTTAAAACACTTAAAATAATAAAGCCAGCGCCCATAGTCTCTACTCTGCTTTCTTAAATTCCACTTTTTAATCCTAACTAGCTTACTTATAGGGATAAAAACCCTTATTAGAGTATACTAGACACACCGAGGGAGTGTTCTAGATACTCATCTTGCTTTCGTAGGGTTAGGCGACTCCTCAAGTATCACATGTGCAAAGCTAACCATTGAAAAACACAGAAGCGGCTCGCGGTTTTGTAGATAATCTTCTCTACCCGGCCCAATCCACTCGTGGTCGCCTCGGTAATTATCGGATCTCAACCCTGTACCGCACAGTTTGTCTAGTCTTGGGATGCAGCTGTTTACTAGCAACAAATTTATGCTTGAGCAAGGGAGGGGGGGGGGCAATTTACCGACCATTCTCCTATAAAACCCGATTCACACATGGACTCGCGACTACTTTTCAAACGCGTACAGTCTTCAGCGTACTGCCAGCATTGGTCTTTTCAACAGTCAATTTGAGTTTTTTATCAACAGATGTATATCACCGTTCCATGTAACCCATCGGGGGTATGGATAAGAAAGGTGGCGCTGATGAAAGCCTGCCCGTTGATTATATCTCCCCAGATCCGTTCAGCTCTCTGTGGCAAGCGATGCGAAATCGACACTTTCGTATTGTATGGAACTTGAAGCTGTCTCTTGTTTGCACAACAGTTCCTGTCGTCACTGGTCGATTACTTATCAAAATGATGGAAACTAATTTACACTCACGCTATCTCGTTGGAATTTCTGGGCTTCATTCGCGATTCTCTGCATATACTGTTTTTCGATCGTTTATCTCATACCTCCTATGAACGCTAGAGCTCCTCGGCCAGTCTTTAATCTTGTGGACGTAGTACCATACTGTTACGATAGCAGTGTCATTCGATCTCGTGAGCTTTTCGTTAACGCAAAAGAAACAAACGAGAAAGCTTTCTACGAAAAGGTCAGATCGGCTAGTTTGGGATGTATCTAGGAGTCTTCAGTGGTCAACGACATTTGGGATTTGATGAGACCGAGAGACGAGATTCTAGGGGTAGAATTTTCATGCCAGTTGATCACATCTGCCATACTTTGAACGAGCGAGAAAAAGGCCCAAAGATTGATCGGGAGCGTCGAAACTTCTATCCTGGTGATGAAGAGGCTGCCCCTGAAGGCGGGCAATCATTCGCTAGTTCTCGGAATAGTGACACTAGTAATCAAGAGACGCGTTCCTTGGAACATCCACCTCTTTATCAGGCCGACGAAGTTCCGGACAACAGTGATGTCTACAACGAAGATGAACAGGTTGACTTTGGAGTGCGAAGAGCCGATACGGAGATGAAGATTGGACTTGTTTTGCCACCAAATGAGCATACCTCATCTGCGTTAAGAGTCAAGACCTTCGTCGTATTTGTCCCGAAGGACAACTCAATGAATGGGGAAAGCAAATGTTGTATTTCTATAGAAAGAGGAATACGTCATGTTTCACATAGAATTTAACTTTTATTTTCCTTTACTTCTCTAATAATCATACTTAGGTGCGAAAGCAAACGCATAGTGATTAAAGGGCTTTAGTACTCATTTGCTCCAGAGTATAGTATGAAGTATTCTTTTGAAGGAATAATGAGTTGGGAGGTATAGCGTAAGTTGAGGTTTGAGCCAATAGAGTATCCATTCTAGTTGATTTCAAGTTTTTCCCTGCAAACAGCCCTTACACTTCCAAGTAAATAATTAATTACTCAACGACCAACGGTCGGAAAAACGCCAATTCTGGATGGATATAAAAAGGTATACTCCAATATCCATATTTACGATGGAAGTTAGTTTAAAATATATATTATGAAGTCTATAGTCAAAGTCGGTAAGTCGCCAGCTCACTTACAAGTCACCAAGCGCAAAAGCAGTAATTCTAAGACATCTTGATTATATAGCTCTATTGTACCTTGGTTCCCTCTTCTTGCTCCGTGATACGCTTATAAGGATCCCATCCCAGGGGCTAATAGTTTAAATCTCCTCGCTAAGCTCTCCGAAACCCATCTTACTCAGTCTTACTGAAATGTCACTCTCTAATACGCTCTTAGAATCCCTACTTCCTTCTCTTTCCTACACTGCCTCGGGTATCTTGAGTTTTTCCGCCTCATCACAGAAGTGGAGAGGGACTAAGGGGTTGAAAAGTAGGAAACGTAGCAAAAGGGGGGATGTTTTAGCGAGTACGGTCAGGGGTTCGGAGACTTGGTTTTTCTTAGTACAGACATTGTGAGTCCATCTTGTGCGAATGAGTGATATCTGCAATTAGATCGAGTCATGATTGAATGCTATGCGTATTGGAAAAAGTGTGATCATGCAACGATGTACTAAGTCACAGATGAAAGGGGGCGAAGAAAGATATGTCAACATATTGTATGCTAAATTTCATGCGGGGTATTTCCAATTTCTAATGTTCCAATTTCCCAATCTCAATATCCAATATCCAATTTCCCGAGGTCTTCTCACAATCTTCCAATCTCAACATGTCAAAGCACCAAAGTTAAGCCTTCGACTTCGAAGGTCTTCCACGACCACGCTTTGGCGTCTCACCCCCACTCTCATCCAAAGGCGCTAATTTCTTGATCGTCCTCGATGTATCAGGCAGAGACGTTCCAACGGTTTGACTGTGTCTTCGTTCACGCTTCTTGCGCGCAGTTTTCAAGGAGTCATCGGAATTGTACTCGTTGTTCTCCTCCTCATCCTCGTCCTCTTCGGGCACTTTTCTCGGGTGTACGTAACGGGGGGAATACGACTCTGTCCTGGAAGCCCTTGAGAGCGTACGTTTCTTGCGAGCGGTTTGCACGTCGTCATCGGGAGTGATTCCGTATTTGCGAAAGTCTTCATCGTCTTCGTCGTCGTCGCTGATATCGAGTTTGTCCTTTGGATGTGGTATTGGCCTCGAGCCGCGTTTCATTGGCTTCGATTCTTCGACTTCGGAGTCATCTTCTTCGATATCGGTGTTCTTTGAGGCTGCTGCCTTGGAAGGACGCACACGCTTCTTCGGCTTGCTTTCTTCGGTATCGAAGTCCTCTTCGTCGTCGAGACCAGCGGTCTTCTTTGTAGTTGCGCTCTTGGAAGGGCGTCCGCGCTTCTTCGGGGTAGGCACAATGTCGATATCGGGGTCTTGGTCTTCGCTATCCTCCTCCACAGGCCCTCGTACCAGCTTTTTTGGAGTTGAGCCTCCCATTGTGGATTTTCCATATCTCTTTGGGGAAGAATCCTCGGGCGGCGTGGACTCAAAACTCTTGGAAGGATAATCCTCTTTGTCATCCACGATAAAGTCCTCATCATCCGAATCGGCAACGTCCTTCTTCTTTGGAGCATTGACTTTCGTAGCTACCCCGCGTTTTCCCTTGGCCTTGTCCTCCTCCTTTTTCTTCGCAGCTGCCTCCCTCTTCTCCTCTCTCTCCTCTCTCGCAATTCTTTTTTCCTCCTCAGCCGTCTCCTTCGCAATTCTCTTCTCCTCGGCCTTCTTTTCCTTCTCCTTTGCTTGCTTGGCTTTTTCCTTCTCGACAACCTTAACCCGTTCCTCCACCTCCTTAACGAGATACCACCTCTTGTCCGGGCGACCCGTGAACTCCGGTTGCGGTTCCTTCACCATCTTCAATCCATCAAGATCCTTATCTCTCAAACCATACCGCTCTTTGAGAGCGGTGATTCCGATGATTTCCACCTCGCGGCAATCCTCGCATTGGAGTTTTTTGTTGTCGAAAGGGTTGGGACGGAGTTTGACTTCTGTTGCGTCACAGGTCGCACACTCGCCTACTGGTAATTTTGGTGGCATTTTGGAAGCGCTTGATGGAGGTTGGTTTTTTTGGGTGGTTTTCGTGGTAGGAATTGTGTTTGGCTTGGTGTCTTCTCCGTTTGCGTCGTTAGGATGGTCGAGAGAGTAATTTTGGTGGGGGGAAGCTGTCTTTATAAAGGCGTTTAGTTGCAAGGAATGTGGAATGTGGTCTGTGTGCTTGAAAGGTCGTTTGCGTTTGATATTGACTGGGAACTAGAACCTGTTTTTGAGCATTGACTTAGACATATGTTGAATAAGTAGTTCGCCACATTTGCGTTCTCCGTGGCTGTCCCCGTATCTGAAATGGTCCGGGGATTTCAATGGGATTTCGAAGAATTGGGAACTTAACACTTGCCTTGATTCTTCTGATCGTTCTTAAATAAATGAAATCGTTTATCGAACACTAGAACAATACTTTACGGTCGGTGCATGCAATTCAAGATCTCCAACTTTGGGATGGTTCATACGTCATTGTCGCAGATAAACAACATAGGAGGAAGACTGTAAGCGAATGGCAGCTCGTTCAGGCTCCGAAATGAATTGAGGTCTTTGTGCAAGCTTTGAAATTGTTGCCAAATCCAGAAGATACTCTATCCAGCTTCCATCGAGAAGAAAGGAAACTCCTGGTTTCATTTCATGTATGTTTTGTTGTTGTTCTGAAAGTGGTTGACACCCGAAAAGGAGGCGCTTCACGTGACCCTTATCGTGTGCTGCTTCAAAGTGGGCTACCTAGTCTTCTTCCAGGTGACACAAGGCGGTAAAGAGCGGCAGAATGAATTCTGCCCGCAAAAAATATTGAGCTCCAAATGGAAGCAATCAACAAGCTTAATTGAACAACGAACAATTCCAAACTCCAACAAATCTTGCAATGGCCATCAAACGCAAGCGCCAGCAGAAGGAAGCCATTGCATCCGCTCCCGCATCCAAAAGACAACAAAAGGAATCCAAAGAACCCAAGAAGCAGAAAACCGCAGCTGTGAAAGCACCAGAACCAGTCGTTCCCCTCGATGCCTCCCCATTTCTCGACAATCCGAATGGACCCGATTTGAGAAGAGAGGTCGAATTGTACAACCTCCTCGCGAGCGATGACCCCTCCGAAAGACTCGCCGCGGCGACCGCAATTGTTTCTGGTATCCTCGGTGGAGATGGAGTGCAGGAATCAACATTACAAAAACACCTCGAGAGACGATTGTTCCGCGGACTTGCGAGTGGCAGAAAGGGTGCAAGATTGGGATACAGTGTCGTGTTGGCAGAACTTATGGAACAGCTGCTGGGCGCAAAGAATCTCTCCGGGACGAAATATCCAAACTTGACTTTCGAAAAGGTTCTCAGTCTGCTGGTGGAGAAGACGAAGCCAGAAGGAGATTTGAGTGGGCAGGAAGAGAAAGATCATTATCTTGGACTGCTATTTGGATTGAAGAGTTTTGTGAGGGCAAAAATTTTGTTCGAGGACGATGAGCGATGGTGGATTATACTGGACAAGCTGTTCGAGCTATGCGAAAAGAAACCTTGGGTTAGGGAAGAATGCGGTTGGATCATCTTGGAGGCATTGGCACAAATGAGCCAGTCCCAAGTTGAGAAAACCTTGAAGAGGCTACAAAAGGTCGGGTTGGCTGCTTCACCAGAGGGTGTTGGAATCTGGCTCACGGCACGAAATTCTTTCCCGGATATGAAATTCCCTTCGAAGCCATGGGGACACAGCGGAAATCCTCTCCAACACCTCAAGACTCTTGCCAAAGCCTTGAAAGAAAGTTCGGACGAAGAATCAAGCAAAAAGGGAGCAGAAGATGCGCGGAAAATGATCCCTACTGGGAATTGGAATCCGCAATTACATTTCGTTTGGGGTCTTGTTATGGACAAATTCGTTGAGAAGTCTGAGGATGCTGATGAAGAAGGGTTGGCCGATTTTGAGAATTTCTGGAAAGTTGCAGTTGATGGTAAGTTTGCAGACCCCGGGGAGATGGATTTCAGGCTGACCCATCGCAGAAAGTGTATTTTCGGCAAGCGCATCCAGGGAACGCAAATTTTGGGGATTTTTACTCTTCCAGAAGATGTTCCAGGAGCACGACAAATACGACAAACTTTTGCCCGCAATTTTCAGTCGCAATCTAGTCAGATGCATTATCAACCATGTACAAGATGAGGATCGATTCTTGAATCGTTCAGCGGACAAGTCACTGAAGGTTGTGGTTCAGGCCGCACAAGCCAACCCAGAACTTTTGAAAACCATCCTTCCAGGGCTCATTTCTGGGCATGGTAGTTACAACTTCGACAAAATCACCAAAACGAAAACAATCGAAACTCTCTTAAAACTGGTTGACGATGAGAGCGCGGCTTCTATTATCAACATTCTTGTTGAACCTGCTTTGTCGGTTGAGGGGTAAGTCAACATTTCGCATTGTTTACAGGCCAGTGCACTAACGTATTCTAGAACCGAAAATGTCCACGAGGCAGAAATCCGACGACAACTTCTCGGCGAACACATTATGGGACTCGTAAATCGTTTCATCGTCAACGATGAATCGAGAAAAATCGAGTGGGTCAACGAAGCTGCTGTCCCAATAATGGCTGCGATTGCATACTGCGAAGATGCACGTTTCGAACCCCCTCCCTCACCTAAAACCCGAAAACTTTACCAAGACCGACTTATGACACTGTTTTCTCACTTTCTAGCGAGCTTGAGCGGAAGCAACATCCCCTGTGCTCTCGCCATGGTTGTTAATCCCGACGCGGTGCCAATGGATGCAGAGGTCACCGAGGCGAAGGACCGTGCGTTATCTACCATGAAGAAAATCTGCAAGAAGGTCGAAAGGGTTGATGGTGATGCCGAGGAACAAGCACCCCTGCGATCCTTGGCACTGATGTATGCCTTGGTCATATTTCAACTTTACAACGGAGAACCTGATGCTATTTCTGTGTTCGAAGAGTTAAAGCTATGCTACGACAAGCTTGTTCGACGAAAAGACAAGGATGAATCCGACATGGATATTTCTGCCGTTTTGGTGGAACTTCTGTTGTCATTCCTTGCCAAGCCATCCGCTCTTTTGCGCAAGGTTTCACAACACGTGTTTGGCGCTTTTATGGGTGATATTACGGCCGAGGGGTTGCAGTTAATGACCGATGTGTTAGAAACCCAAGAGAGTTTGAGAGGTCAACAAGAACTCTTCGATCAAGCGCCTGAAGATGAACAAGTAGAAGAAGGTGAAGACGAAGAAATGGACTCCGACGTAGAAGTCGTCGACATGAACGGAGAAGTTGGGCCCCTCCACAACCACCTACACAAATCCGATGACGAATCCGACGACTCCTCAGACGACGACGTCGAAGAAATTGACATCGAAGACGAACAAAACGACGAAGAAGTAAAGCGTCTAAACGCCGCTCTCGCCGCCGCACTAGGAACCAAAGTCGTCGACGGTGAAGAATCAGACAGCGACGCTGACATGACGGATTCCGAAATGATGGCTCTAGATTCCAAACTCGTAGAAATCTTCTCGGCAAGGAAGAAAGAGCCGAATAAGAAACAGGAACAGAAAGAGGCTAAGGAGACAGTTACGAATTTCAAGATTCGGGTTCTGGATCTTTTGGATCTTTATGTGAAGAATCAGGCTAATAATACTTTGGCGTTCAATCTCCTCCTCCCCCTTCTTAGACTCATTCGTTCAACCAAGTCTAAGGATCTCGCCTCTTCCGCAACAAGCATCATCCTCAACTTTGCGAAGTCAGCAAAGAAATTGGGCGCTCCTAAGGATGTCGATATTGATGCTTTCGTTGGGGTTTTGCAATCCATCCATGAGGAATCTGCAAAAGACAACTCGAAGGCTTTCGCGAAGGCGGTTAGTACGGCTAGTTTGTTGATCGCTTCGACTTTATATAAAACTGATAAGGAGACTGTGAGGAAAGTTGCGGAGGTGTATATGGAGAGTCAGATTCGGGTTGCGGAGGGAGCAAAGATTCCCATTGTGGTGTTTCTGGACTGGGGGAATTGGTGTCAGAATCGGACGAATGCCCCTGCGAAGAAGTGAGGCGGGATTCTGTATCGGCGTGTGTGGAAATGATGAATTGATAGGGTGTTTTGTTGATGGAGTTTGGGGGATGAAAAGTGGAAATTAGAGTTCACAATTTACCTTCTTCAGTGAAAATTGAAATTCCGTGGAAATTGGTTGAGTTGTAGAGTTTAGTGAGTTATTGGTATGGTAATTTGATAGGTCGATATCCGAAATAATACCAAGTATTTTCAAATTCTTGCTTGCGTTATGAGGGTATACTGTAACTAATTCCCTATAGCGTTATGACTCTAACAGCTTAGTATAATTGTGTTATAGAGAGACAAATTGGGTTTCGAATTTTCTCTGCTCGCTGTGTTCAACTGTCAGGTTTACTTGATATTATTCTTTTCGTTCGTTTGAGCTTGGATGATGCAGTTGTGGGAGCGAGCCAAGTGATTTTGGAGGATAAGTAAGCCTTTATTGTATTTTTGAGTGTCTGAGAAAGATTGAAGTAGTTATATTAAATTGTATATGAAAGTGTGGAGTACGTGATATTCGTAAAGTTCTAAGCACTTGTGGGTTTCTCAAAGCGCGTGATAGATTGGAGTATTCCGGAGAGGTAGTTTGATGTTATTATTTAGAGATTATTTAGAGAGAGCTGGGAATAGATAAGATAGGAAGTGTCGAGCAGTCTTCGGTGGCAGTACTCTCTAAAATTTGCGTTCGGTAGTACTACTACCTAAATTCCTAAATTGTTAAATATTTCCCAGAAGGTGTACGATAATTAAAGTAACGGTTAAAGTAATAGTGTAAGTAGTTCTGAGATTGATAAAGAACTGTTATCTGGGATCTGATCTCTTCTGATTTTAGAAAAACACCAGCTCGAATCTGGAAACTGGAGGTTTGGTGATAGTTGAAGTGACGTATTGCCTTTACCGCTTATTGTTGTCTGACTAAAAACAAATTATCGCTTAGATCATTCGAGAAGGGGAACTTTAAAGGGCTGTGACATGAGGTATGGAGTAGCGTTTCGACTACGCGGCTGAGATTTAGTTTTCAGACTCGAGGAACAATATTCTTGGCGTAAGATATTCTTATTCGGAGGCTTAGGGGAAAGTTCTAGAGTGAAGAGCCAAAGATTGAACCGGACTTCTATCAATGTGATTTCAATGATAGCAGAAACAAGATACTCGCTTGTTCCTAACCCTTTGAGATCACAACATGGCTTTCCATACCAACTGAAAAACTTTGAGGCTACAACAAAAGAGAACAATATAGTTTGCCAAGAAAGATAACAGGGCGAACTTCGGTTCAATATGCACCTTTATTCCTCTTTAGGAAAATTAGTGGGACACGCTAGTCATATCAGCCATATCAGCCCACCAACATCAAACTTTTGAACCTTGTTTCTTGTCTTTGCGACACATGGCTATCCAGAAAAGCATTTCATGCCCCTTTGTTTCCTAAGCGAACCCCTGCCACTCAATATTGATGCTTCGAAGCCTACTCGACGCGGTATTGGAATGCTGCTTCGAAGAAGGCTTCGGCCATCCCATTTCTAAATACGGTGGAGGGAGGATGATTTGTTTGAGGCAGCAGATGGCTGTCGCTCGAATACTTGATGGTAATGACGAGGTTTTGCTTTCCCAGCCAACGTTCTTTACTGATCGTTTTCGTTATCCAGGGAACCAGGACAACAAGAGGAAACTTCGCTGCAGCTCGTAGGTAGGCCTATGAGTCGCTTGAAATCCTGCGGCCTGGGACAATGTCGCAACTGCTCTCGATCGATCAGAACAATTCGTCTTTCCCATGCGGCCCAGCCTGGCCCAGCCTGGTCAGTCGCTCAACCAACTAGAATCGGTCGTATCGCTTCGTCGACTTTGGACTTGGTGTCCCATCATCCTCTCGTGGGAATCTTGCATGGGACCGTATGCAATCTCGCAAGTGGGGGTAGGTTTTCGATCCGCATTCAAGATACCTTGCCTTCCAGCTGCTCACATATTCGCCTTCGATCTCTCGTATACATCACAAGTGTAAAGTGACCCCTCCAAAAAAGACGTGTTATCTTAGTGCAAGACCTTATTGCTCCGCGAATACCTCATTGTGCGAAGTAGTCTGGGGCAATTACAAAGAGAGTGTTTAGGAGAAACAGGAAATTGACTTCCCAATCTCCTAACCCCTCTCAAAAATATTTGCATTTACCCTGGACAGTCTCATTCATTCTTGCCAAGAACTTTTCCTCCCGCTCAATATATATTTTTAGACCCGCTATTTCCTTTTTCGAAGGGCTGAAGGCTTATCCTTCGTTCTCTCTGATATCTCTCGAGGCAGCACAAGGTCTTCCAACTTGCTGCTATGTGTCTTGGAAATCGCAACGCGACCCATCTGCAAGTTGAGAGCCGTTGTAAAAAGCCGTTGTACCAAGCCGTCAACAATCTTCTACCAACCTTCTACCTTATGTGTTGGAGTTCGGATATTTCTGCGAGCAGACTGTATTCGAATATCAGTTCGTGTAATGGATTCGCTACTCTCGGTGAGCACTTTCGTGGGTAATTTGAGTTTCGAAAGGTCGCAGAATCTATCGAAATGTCCTCAGCCGGGGGCCCTGTACAGAAATTCGAAGTAGTGAATTTCTTCCCAGCCTTTTACCATTGCATGTTTTCCCGTGGAATTCGAACCTTTATTCCACCACGTTTGGGAGTCTTTTGCGCGTAGTTAAGGAATAGCCAAAAGCTTGTGTCTTTCGCCTTAGATGAATCCATCTCCGGAGCCGAAGTATGATTATATACCTCTTGTATTCGCCATCGCGCTGTCCTTCTTCGTTTTGATGGTTGTCTCGGTGGAAATAAAGTAGCCTATTGTAGTCTCGTAAGAGCCAGGTTCAATACTAAACTCGAATGGCTTTGCTTGTGTAGGAGACTCGCTTATCGGTCTTTGGATGCAAGGGCTCTATTTTGACTTGTTAGTATCTACCAAATCAAAAGCTGTTGGAGTGTGTTACTCTCGTAACTCAGGGGTATTGAGACTGCAATTGACTCTTAAGGACAACTCAAACTTCCAACTCTCCTTTCACATAACTTCCATAGTCAATTCATCGCTGCCGTTTCTCGTATGCCAATTCTGGATGTATATTCAATGAATCCCCAAATCTGCGAATGAGCATTTGCCCTTCCAAGAAAAGGTTCAAGCAGGTCAGGGGAAAGAGAGGGGACGATACACAGCCGATAAATCCCCGTCCGATCAGCACCGCGCTAGCAAAGCCACCACAATAGCCCTAAGATTATATCTTGACGCTTCTCCTCTTTTCCCCCATGCAAACTGCCACGAACAAGGTAAGCACTGCCGGTTCCACCATTTCTTGTGCACATCGCTAAATAAAACAGCAATATCGTCTCGCATAGAGCGACTTTGAAACCAATCCTCTAGATGTACGTACCTGTCGGTTGATGATCGCACCTTGCGAACTGACGATTTCGCAGACTTTATCTAATCAACCAATGGCGCCCGAGAGACCCGAGAAGAATAGCGGAGGAGAAAAGGGAAAGAAGGAAAATCAACAGATAAAGAACTCCTCGTTGGCGACAAGAGTCGTCAAGACAAAGAAGAAGTATGTATATCTTCAACCCAATCCAGTCCTCTTTTCAACAAAATTCTGACTTTTCATAGGAGTCCAGATGCGTAAGAATCATACTGAACTTCTCAACGCCGAATACTCTCTGACCATCTATGTTTGAGTAGCTGCCTACGCCCAAGCCAACCGAGTATGAAACCGGCTCCAGTTTTCGGCCAACAATATGCCCATGCCGATCCCAAAAACAAACAGTAAGCAGATCTATACCAGTGTTCTTTATTCTACGACTTGTTTAAAAAGAACTTGCTTTTCTATATCTTTCAGCAGTGGCTTTCAGCAACCATGTTTGTGAAACGCATGTTAAATTTCATAGCTAACACATTTTTAATAGCAAGGGCCTCCCATCCAAGGTAAAGGCGGAACAAGAAGAGGAAGACAGAAAGGACTCAGAGGACAACGATGACCTGGATTGGCACTGCTATATCGACCAATTCGACCACTCTCAATATCGTCGGGACCCGTCACCAGACTCCGACGATGAGAAGGAGGTTTTCGGCTACGAGGGACAGTCTGCAGCAGCATGAACGTTGTACCGAAATAAATGTATTCTATCTCTGAGCTATTGTTGGTGACTGCTATGCCGAAAGTTCTTATTCTTTGATTACTTTCCTCCCCCACAGAATATGTTCTATAGTTTTAGCTAACCCAAATCAACCAATCTTTACAGTAAGTGAATGTTTCCAGTAGTTTTTCGATATACCTATATACTTATCCTGTAGCATACATGAATGATCACAATTCAACCAGGGAGTGAGGTATAGATATTTAACCATTGACATATACATAAGAAAATATTCAATCATCAGAGAAAAACTTGTAGATTACTGGGAACGAATTTCCAAAAGAAGGCCCCCAAATCCTGTTATCAGAAGTCCACTTTGGTCAACGATCAAGCGAGGATGTCATCTACTCTCCTACACACTAAGCTCTTAAACTGTAACACCGAAGTTTCAGTAGGTAACTTTACTTGTGAGATCACGATCGATCTAGAATTTAACAAGCATCTTGAAGCATAATTCACCAATCATCTCCTCACAAGAACTCGAAACAAGTAACCAAAACTTCTAAAATTTTGTTTGTGAAAGAAGCGTATATATACAATCTACCAACTAAAGGACAGTCTTTTCTAGACTAGCTAAACTAGATGTGCGACCCCCTTCGGAAACAACTTTAAAAGGCAACGCTTACAAGGTCGCCTGTGTATCATCCCCCAAGAAGTTTAAAGAAACGAAAAATTGCCAAAAATCGCTATAAAAACCAGACCCTAAAAGTCCTAATCCCCAACTCCAATGTTTAAATCAAGTAGAAGGAATTTATGCCTCTGCGGGGGCCTTTCCTCGTGCCATGCGGCGCTTGGAGAGGTTGTACTCAATAGCACGCTTCTTGGCTGCAGTTGACTGTGTGAAAGCTGCGGCACCACCGAATGGACCAGCCTGTGAGGTATTGGTATGAGTAGGAATCGGATGGAAAGGTGGGAACTTACAGGTGTGGCGTTCTGCATCTTGACAACACAGACGTTGTCAACACCGGCAACGGAGCCCGAGCAGGTCATACCTGCTGGCATTTGAACCTTGACTGGGAAATCCGTGGTGGTTGTTGCTGAGATACCGGCCCTGATACCTGGGACGTTCTGGGTAACCTTTGCCTGCTTGAATGCAGCTGGGTCGGTTCCGCCGGAGGTAGCATCAACCATTGCGGTGAAAGGACCGGCACCATCTTGGTTGCACTGGTGCATGGTCATGGAAATCTCACCAGCGTCGGAGGTAGTCGGGAGACCGCTTGAGGCACCCTGACCAGCTGCAGCTGCGACACCAGTCTCTGAGGTTCCTGCTGGGGTCTTGACAGATCCTCCTGCTCCACCGGCAGCTGGCTTAGCGCCGAAGAGTTGACGCTTGTAAAGGGAGTTTTGCTCGTGGATAGCACGAGCAGTCATGTTGGCTTTATAGTGTCAGTGAGGGACTATACGTGCGGAGGAACTCAACTTACCACTAGCGGTATCCATGAAGATAGCCACCATTCTGTCTGCGGTAACTGGTCCGTTGGCCTTGGTTCGGCCCATGGCAGATGCCTTTGCGGTACCAGCCTCCTTGTCTCGAATGATAGCGGTATCATCTTGTGCACCACAGCCTGCGGAAGGGCAATCACGTGGAGTTCCATCAACAACGGTGAGACCTGGCATAGTGACGGCTGAAGTGTTGTTAGCGAGGTATTGTAAAGTGTTCAAATAACTAACCATTGGCACCCTTGACCTCAGTGATGAGACCATGGGAGAAGACACTGGTGACAGCGAAAGCCACACATAAGACTCCTGATGAGTATTGCATTTTGAAGGTGTGGAGAAGGGGGGGGGAGGTATATTAAAAAAAAAGTTAGAGAGAATGTAAGAAGGACGACCGGCGCCAAAGAATCTATTTAAGGGATGAAGGAGAAGTAGAGGAGGGGGTTGAAGAATGTGAAGTTGGTGATGAAGGAAAAGAAAGGCAAAGCAACAGAACTATATATTGGCAGTTTGTTCATAGAACTTCATACATTGGGTAGCTTTTCTGCACCTTGGCAAGCCACGAGGGACGGAAACGCAGAGCAACGCCCGGTCTGCGACAGCGCGGAAACTTGATGACTGCTTGGAAGACGATCTAAAATGTCTTGATTTCGAGAACGGGAACAATCTGTGGGGGTTGGCCGTGCTTGGCTCTAAGAAGATTTGCTTGGGAAAGTCTTGACCGTGTCAAGAAGCACTGGCACAGTGCAGCCGCACTTGCATTGCTCGAAGAAAACATTTGGGGCCTAGGTCTGTGAAGCTTAGCTGGAAAGACTTTTAAGAAAAATGATGAACCATTCCTTAAAATCAACAGCAATTGAGCAGAGAAAATTTGAGTGCCACCATCACGCTCGCCACAGTCATCCGAACGCAGATACCACCCATGTCAACCTTTATTCTGCGGGGGCTGACAACAAGTACTGACAGGTTTCCACCACGAACCCATTCCTAGTCTCCGACTGGTGTTGAGCTGACGCCACCACGAGGTACAACAGGGGTTTTCTCCACTGCCTGTGAAGTTCGACAAGCTTTGAGTGGAAGATCTCGAAACCGTTCCTTCCAATCGGCCTGGACATTAATTCATTCATAGCCAATCTCAACCTCAGATGCTCCTGGGGATGGTCCGGAACATTTCAAGTTTCTAGTTTTGCTTTGGCGTTGTTTTCAGTCGACCACTGGTGTGGGTCTGTGCCACTAACGAACGTGAGCCTCAACGTCGAGCAAACATCTCGACTCAGTAGAGTACTCCACTGAAATCATGTTAGGGGACAAGGTGTGAGCGGAGTGTAGGTTGAGCTCGGAGTCTCTACCGGTAGACCTTTGAGCGAATAGCGGTGGAGTGTTTGCTACCGGCTGTCCAGCGATGCCGCCGCTTGTGGTTTTGGTTGGTCTGTCAAGTAGTCTTTTCAAGACAAAAGAGGCGCAGTAATTCGCTTGATTAGGAAGAAACCAATGCTGAGTTGAGGTCTTGAAAGGACGTTGTCTTTCGCTTCGGATCCCGGTTGACGACCTAAAGGCTCCCCACAATTCCACACCGAGACCCAACCCGAGCCTTCCTTCCCATAATTTTACATAGACACCACAATTCGCCACATTTTGCTGAAGACATATTCTCAAGAGTTCCGACACCTTCAAAAAGAGACAAAACAAGGGTGCCAGTCGCAAACACCAGACGAGAAAAACCATCAGTCCATTTACCGGTAGGAAAGGTAAAAAACATTGGTTACCAATTTGGAAGAATCCCGTTTGATTGCCCTTCCAAAAGCGACATTTTACGATCACTCTATAGGGAATTTCTGCGAGTGGCGATGGAAGAAATTCGCCGATTTTGTGGGGAAAGATCTGCTGTAAGCGAGGTATAGAAGATTCCGTTTGATCACCATTTCTCGACAAGCGACAACTTGGGAGTACTCTATAGGGAATTTCTGCGAGCGGGTATTTTTGCACGAGTGACGATCGCCAAGTGAGACTGTGAAAAGCACTGTTGTAAGTCAATTCCCGCACTGCTCAATACTTTTACTTTTCATTCTCCGACCATTTTTCTAACGGTTTTTAAGTAGTTGAACCGTTCATAAGTAATCCTCGCCTGGCCTCGATATGATCAATACGAGAAGAAACTGGGGTTTCCCTCATACACTTGGTCTCTATTTCAGTATCAATTCAGGCTCGGAAATTGTTCAACACAGGTGAATTAAGTGAACCCTCAAAATTGCTCACTTGCAACTGCAGAAAACCACGACCAATCTCTTTGTTTGCTGTATCGAGACACCGACCATATAATTCATTCGCTTAACTACAAGGCAACGGACGGACTTAACCACAGACGAGTTCATTCAATTTTAGGGCTGCCGGAAATGCCTGTCGCGCTTTGATGAAGCTATTTCGGGATGGTTACTTGCAAAAGTGCCGCACTCGGGATGAACACATTATCATGGGCTTTCACGACGATCAAATCCAGAGTCGCAGAAATATCAACAAGTGGCTTTTGATAATTAGGAATTAGGGCAGTTCATAATGACTTGAGGAGAGGAGAGTGAGACGATGTTTTTCCCCCTTGTCAAGTACTATTAGAGTAATTTCTTGCTTGCACTTAATTGCAGAGTGAGTAAAGCCGTCAATATGCGGGCAACAGCTCAATTTAGGCATACAAGCGACAGCTTACAAACTTCAGTATGACTCAAGTGATTCAGCAAGATTTTGGAGTGACCATATCGCTTAAATTGTTCTATAAAGCCGGAAAACTCAAGCCTTCTACTGCCCTTTTGATTGTGGCAGGTGCAATGGTGTTGGTTATTGTAGCACTGCAGCCACTGCAACCAAACCAATCAAAATGATGTGGCGAACAACAAACGTGACCTCGTACCATATTCCCCGTCACCTTTCATCAAAGCCTCAACAGTAATTTACATTGCTATCTTGCAATCTCTATATTCTCATACTTCTTTCAGCTTTAGTTAAATTCCACCACCGCGTTGCTCATTGGAGCAAAATGCGAGGTCACGTGTACCAGCCAATTTCGCATTGCCCCGCAATTTCATGACACCCATCATGGTCGAGACATGTCAACAATCACGAACTTTCAAGCAACTGCAACTTTCTTATAAATAACTTCAACATGCGCACCTCAAAGGAAGAACCAGCCGATGAGGTTACTGAACCCCTAATCGACACCACAGCAGCTCTCTCTCTCCACTCCAAGCGCACAGAAAGAATCCAAAAGAAACGCCACCTCAAGTCAGAAAAGGCCTCCAAACCACAAGCAACCTTGATGGATCTCCCCTCAGAAATCTTCCTCGATATCCTAAGCCTCCTCCGTCCAAGCGATATCTTCAAGCTATCAAGAGTCAACAAGGATCTCAGTGGCTACATCCTGCAAGACAAATCCCGGATCGCCACCAAACTCGTCGAATACCGCTATCCCGTCCTCACACAATGTTTTCCCCTCCCTGTTCTCCTCGAACATGTTGATGAAAGTTTTCATCCTGCTCTGCTCGATAGCGAGAGACAAGCAGCACACCTGCACATCCACAAGCAACCATATCAACACATCAACTCCCCGGATCCTAATGTCATCTGCACGTGCTTGACCTGTATCTTGGCTTGGAACAATTTATGTCTCCTAGTTGATTTCGGACACTGGCAAAAGAATCTCGATCAAGGAGAACCAATCCCCATGCTCCGTCGCGGAGAACTTCCGAAATGGAACCAGGATCTCATCTTAGCCAACGCAGAAGTGGTTTGCAAGGCGCTGGACAATCCGTTATGGTACGCACGTATTCTTGAAGAACATCTCAAATCAACCATTGGTTCAATACTACGCCATGGAAATAATGCAGGCAACAAGCGACGACGATTTCGGATGACGCCTGAGAATGCTGCTGCTGAGACTGATGATTTCCTCAAACGAAGTGGACCACCCTCATTGGATTTCCCATTTCATCGAGATAATTATTATATGTTGGAGGCTTATTTGCCCAACCGGGGCTGGAACTCTGAGGCTGCGGAGTGGAGATATATGCCAGCGACTCAGCATGACCGAGATGTCAAATTTGTCAAGGCGTGGGTACTGCGTAGACAGAAGGCTACCAACGGCCCAAGCAAGGAATGATCGGATGGTTCGCTAAGTCAAGGGTGTGGTGTCGGGTGGGAGCATTCCAAACGCGATCCCCAGAGATACTGGGATAATTGAGGATAATTAATTTTTAATTTCCTCAAGTTGTTGGAGCTATTTATGTACTATTCATAATTCAAGGAGCATGAATAGAGGAGTAAAATGCATATTAATTTCTATTTGTTCTGCTTTTTACTACCTCCAATGTCTCTAGAAGTCTAGTTTGGTCCAAGTTAGGTCCCGGTGTCCTTATACCCGCAGTACTCCCTTCAATTTTCAAACGTTACTACTGTCAAAACTAAACTAGACTAGAACCATTTAAAGGTCTCAAAGACACCTAAGCTATACACTAATACCCATTAAAATCCATCCATACAATCCCCCATATCACCAACACATAGCATACGTTTTCGATCGATCGATCACAACTTCCAATTGTCCAATCCCTCCTCAGACCGGTCAAGAAATTCCACGTCCGTCTTAACATAACCCTTCCCCAGACTATCATCCGAAGCTTTCCCATTCAATTTCTTTCCTTCGACAAATCCTCGCTCACCACTCAGCGTTTTATATCCACGAATTCCAGTGTAGCAAACAACTTCAGATATCACAGCACATATAGTCTTAATCGCCTCCGCAGAGGCATGTTTCAATACGAATGTCTCAGAGAGATTGATGCAAAGAGGGGCGAGAAGAGAGGCGTTACGTTAGTCGATTCTGGAAGATAGTTTCGCCTCTGGTTTACCTATTATCAACAAGAAACAAGACAAGGAGGAGGTTCACTTACACAGCCACACCAACGCTCTGCCCTGCCGCACGGAAGAGTGTGAATAACCTTGCAGCTATCGCTATATCCCTCCCCTGAACACTATCTTGGATACTCGAACTCATACCTGGGAAGAGTAATCCTATTCCAATGTTCGGAATCAAAAGCAAGAATACTCAAAAATCCTGGATTTCTATTCCACGAAGAGAATGTAAGATGGAAGGCAACGTTACGGCGAGGATTGTCGCGTCTAGGGCGCAGGCAACGTTCACGACTGCGAGGGAGGTGAAAGCGCAATTATCGCTTGGGAAATGTGATGTATGAACAAAGAGAATTGGGGGGGGGGCTTGTTTATTCTCTGGATTGAGGGATATGGTGAGGGGGTCGATTAAGGGTTATGAAGACCCTATCATGAGGGGGTCCTTGCACCCCCTCAACTCCTCCGTATGGAGCATGGGATTTAAACGAAGTATTTACTCCGCTTCTTGAGAGGAATAGAGCGCTCTCTCTTGTTATCTTATTGGGCATGGGTTCATTACTTTCAATTTCGGTTCTTCGTCGTCTGCTGGTAGGTTGCACCTACTCTCTACTCAGCTTAGCTCAGCTCGACTCCGAATCCGATCATCCTTTGGTATAAAAGACGAAGAAGAACATAGTATCTCATTTGCAACCTGCAACAAGAATACAGACAACCTAGGCTGTGTCGAGGTTGTACTGAGACTTAATGCCAAGGTGGTAGCTCTTTCTACTTCATGTATGAGTGGTCCTTGGAGCTGGGTTCACTTTGTGGATTTGATTTCTCACAAATTCGTTGGAATAACAAGACAGCTAGCTAGTCGTTGATCTCGGTCACTTGAATACGGTGGGAGCTGGTCCAGCATAATGAAAACCTTTCATCTGAGAAGGTTTAGAAGAATTGGCTCAGCTTCTTTATTATCGTGATTTTTTTTAATTATCAGCTGTAATTTTTTGAGAATATCTCGTATAGAAAGATAACGGGCAGCAGGGAGCAATAGTTACAAGTAGGATATCAGAGGGAAGATTTTGAAAGGGAGAGGGGGGTTTGAACCCTATATATGGCATGGACTTCATTTGATGTTACTCCGGTGATATTACTCCGGTCGCATACCTCCGGTGTTCAAAGGGGGCCTGGAAGAGCTGGGGTAACGTCGTGTCAGAAGCAAAGATTTCGAGAAAAGCGGTGGAACTGAGTGCGCCAAAAAAAGGGGTTTAGTTGAATATGAAAATGTAACATTTCTAGGTATGCACAAGCGGTAAATGATGTAAAGAGCGTGTCAACGTCGAAGCTCGAATTTCAAGGCCATTCCTTCCCCAACTGACTGACCATTGACAACGGTCAGAGAGAGGAGCGTCGTTCATTGTCTCACACCGCTATCAATCACGTTGTGCTATTAGAAAAGGTCTCGGAGATAGATCTACGATGTACCTATACTCTCGGAAATATACTCTCGGAACTTTATTTACATTCAGAGATATATTTTTTCCTCGGAAATATCTTATTCCGAAATACAGTGAGTTGCGAGTTAAGCTTGAATCTGCTCACTTTTTTTATAATCCGAGCTTTTTTTTATTTCCTCCTTTCTTTAAAAGACAGAAAATAAAAGTACTCTAAAAGAGACGAGGCCTAGCTAGAAAGAAGCGCTATATCTAATTATCTCTCTTCTATATTACTTATTAATTTAAAGTAAGTATAATAAAAGTAAACTAAAGGATAAATAATTCTTAAAATTACCTCTTTTCTTTAAATTTTTTTTCTACTACCTCTACGTGCCTTATAAGGCTATAAGGTTAATAATAGGCTATGCTAAGACCCTATAAAAATTAAGATAGATATAAAATTACCTGTTTTTATCTTATAAAGTTTATAGAGTATAAGAGGAGATATAAGCCTTTTCTTTCCTATTCTTATAAACAGTATATTATACGTTGTTATTAAGTAAAAGGTAAAAGAGTACCTAAAAAGGGGGGATATCAAAGAATTTTCTCAAAAAGCTCGGATTACAAAAAAAGTGGGCAAATTCAAGCTTAACTCGCAACTCACTGATGTCTCGGGATATTTCGAATCAGTATTTCCGAGACTAAAATATATATCCGAAGATATACCCGATGTGCATGAGCTGAAGACGGGTTAATGAAGGGCGAACAGTGATCTTCCACAGTCCCTTGAATAAAGATTTTGCTTCCAGCCAAGTTCCTACTTCACAAGCAGATCTCCACATGACAACTTATTCTAGGGCCCTCGCTCGGTCGCTGAGTTCGTATCGTGGTTTCGAACCCCTCTCGAGTAGTATTCTTATCCTTGTAAAGCTGACAGATGGGTAAAGATAGGGTATCAGATCAAAGCAAGCCTTGCCTTCTATGGTGACCACCATGACCGAAACTGGATCAATGGTTCCTTGGAAAAACAGTGTGAGCTTGTAGTCCTGGGATCTCGACCTTCTCTAGGTAATCGCATAGCAACAGTTTTTTCTAATGAAGTTGCGCAAAATCGAGTTCGTCGATTCCCACCTTTTAGTCCAAGAGTTCTCCAGCGTCAAATTCAAAGCTGGCTAATTATTTATGAGAGCTTTCCACAAAAGTCCGAACACAGATTTTCCGTTTCTTAGTAAGAAACTGTTTCTAGGACTCCCGCAACAGGTCCCTCCTCAAAGTACGCATAAATTGCTTTCTGAGCTTTCCAAGAGACCTGCACTTTTGTATATGATTCCATAGCTTCGCACGCCCCTATTTCCTTCGAGAGGTCACAAGAAAGTTGGCTTTGCTAGTCTCGCCGCTCGGCGCAGAAGTAATATCAATCAATCATTCAATCCAGCCCTCCTCGGTGTTAGACACAACTAGAGACAATGGTGTCTGACCAGCTTTGTTGACAGCACTCATATTACAACCAGCCGACGTTAGAAAACTTATCACTCTCGCTTCTTCTGAGTCTTCCTACCAGTTGTTCGTAACGAGAATACGACTTAATGGTGTGTTGCCGTGGGCCTCTTGGATTGACAAACTGCCCCATGTTCGACTAAAAGTGGTACAAGAGGCCATTTCTTCAGGATAAATGCTTGATGTAATGGCGAATTTGCTGGAACATTTGAAAGATCCCCTCTGTCAACATCCGCCCCATACCGCAGCAGGCAGTCCACGATAGATTCATTGCTGATATAGACAGCTGCAACGAGTGGGGTATTATCCTGTGCATCAAAAATCTCAAGAGGGGAATCAGAGTCTTTTATTGCGAGTCAAAGTTACTTTCCCATATGGCGTTGAGAATGTCCACTGCTGGTGGAATCTGCAACCCGCCAACATACGCAGTAGAGACTTCTGCTGAGGCCAAATCGAAGCTAGGGTCATGCCCAGATGAAATGAAAAGGCTTAGTACTTGGGCGTACTCTGCTCTCCATACATCCGGCCAGGCTGAGCATTCATCGTAGTAGCTGGATTATTGTGGGGCAATCGGCTGTGTTAAGTTAGATGGAGAGATATCTGAATCTCCCGGGCTCATCGTACATGGAACCTTCAAGTTTTCGAGCATGTTTTCCTCTCCTTTTACTCCTCTGGGTTGGTTCCGTGCTAAGTTGGACAGTATTGTTCTTTTGAGCACGCCACTCCTCAAGCTTCATTCTAGATGAGCGGACGCTGGCTTTGGTTAACATGTAGGTCAGTCTAGGATAGCGAATGTCAGATCACGTCAGTTTGCGGCAAGCATTGTGTGTGAGATCCATTTTCATTCCCTCTGAGCAACTGCCCAAGCGGCAGTGCTATGCAGTAACATCGAGATTATCAAGCAAAACCCATCTCGAGACACAGAAAAGACCGAACTTTCTGGGGGTATGATTGGATCATCGTGAAAACCAGTTTACAAGAAAAGTATTCGACCTGCTCTGCGTGGCCGCCGTCGTAAACTTAGCAGGCAGCGATGAGGACGCCGCCGACCGGGTTTGATGCCGGTTGTTGGCCATCCTGCTCGTCGTCCGAATCGTCCTCCAAGTGGTGGTCGACGTCCATCTCGTCGCCTCCCTCCTCCTCTCCCTCTTCTTCCTCTTCCTCGTTCTCCTCTTCATGTGCATCGGATGCCTCCATTCCTGCTGCCTTGGCTGCAGCCTCCTGTGCCAAACCCAACTTGCCCTTATAGACGCTAGAAACCCACTCGGTCAGATGGTGCTTTTGATGATAGGGGAACATTGAGGCCACCTACTAGTTCTTCTCAAGCTCCGCAAGCTTCTTCTCCATCATCGCGGCCTTCTTCGCGGCGGGAAGACGCTGGTACTCTGGATCGGCTCTTACCTCCTTTCGCTTGAGTTTCTTCTGGGTCTGGAGGCCAGCTTTGCGATGGTCTCGGTTGCCTTGGCGGCTAGGAGATGTTAGAAATAAGGTGCGTTCGAAAGGAGTTCTGGTTGCTTACCGGGCTCTCTTCTCCTCGCGCTTCGCGAAAAACTCCTCCTTCTCCGCCTTCTTGAAGGTCCAGACCCTCATACCATATTTCTCCATATTCCGCTCCATCATCTTATCGATATAATGGTTCCAGGCAGCCGCGTCATCGCGCTCCTTCTTGAGTTCTTTCTTTGAGGGCATTGTGATCGATGGAGGCTATGAGGGGGTGGTGGGCTATGACAGAGCAGCTTCTCGATCGGATATGCGATGTATGGGTTGTGCAAGGTGCGCGAAATTGATTGTGGATTTGAAATGTCGATCGATGTAAGCTTGAAGAAAAAGAAACAGAGCGCTCTGAGGTTCGCGTTATAGAGGTTGTAAGTGCGCTAAAGCAGTACGGACCGATCGGCAAGGGAAAATCGGCAGCCTTGCGATAAATAACCGAGAGCCCCTTCTTTCCACAACCAACTTGTTATGACAACGTTTTCTGCTAATACATATATATACAATTGTGAAGAGAATTTGTACTCGCAGTAGAGTTAACTACGAATTAAGGAATAGTACAGCTCTGATATTAGTATTTTGGTTAGTGAAGTGGCTATGTCGGAGTTGGAAGAAAGGGTAGACTTGAGGCACGCACCGGCACGTCTAAACACCGATATTCAAAATCAAATTAGATCCTGTCCAATTCGCACCAAACACCACTCAATTCCATTGCCTCTTGACTCTTTCTACCCACAACTAACCAATCAACCAATCACTTACGAATCATGGCCGGCAGCATGCTTCGTGGCTCTCGGTAAGCTATTTTCTTTGCGACAAAGCCAAGGAGGAAAGCTAACAAGCAATAGCCCATTTGCAAAGCTCTGGGGCAAGTATGGGATCCATCGAGTGAGAGTAGACCGGTACGTTTATGCCTCCTTCATGCGTCTTTGCCTGTCTAATTCTCTTCAGTCCTGCAACTCGCAGACCGCAGAGGGCACCAAAAGTTCGCGCTGCCCCAGCAGGCCCCCTTCGCCGAAGCGAGCGGCTTCGAGGGTTAGATCCCGCCCCCCTCCACCTCCGCCGAAGTCAGAGACTTAGATCTTGAGCATTCCGCGATCCAATCCACGATTCAGTCAAACGGTCTCCGAACGATTCCTCCTCAAACTCAACAACCGACTTGCGAGGATAGAAATACTGGGAAAGGACATAATGGACGGGAGTTGGAGGAGATATAAAGGGAAGGAGACGTTGGGATCAAGAATTCCTCTACCCTCGACACTCATGGCTTCTGACCGGAAACATTCAGGATGGAAGCGCTCTAGCGGAAGACTGTTTGTTGTCTGCGATGGGCCATGGTGACAGAGTGGATATCTTGTATCCTGACGGGGTCTCGAAGAACTATATTGGATCAGGAAAATGAAGTTTTGAGCATCCCCCAGTTGATTTTGGATACACTCCATATGACAGTAAATACATATCAGTAAGTGGGATTCTCCATTATTCAATATATATATATCCTCAAAAGATCTTATGCTAGAAGGGTAGGATAATAGACCAAATAATATGAACGAGCTTGAGGTGTTGAGATATGCAGGAAGTCTGCTATTCTCGACGTCCTAATAACTTCGTATGATTATTTCAGTTGTTCTTGCCCTTCTAGCGTAATGAAGAACATAAGATTTATTTTACACTAGTACCAAAACTATGTCAAGGCATGCCAGGTTTGATCAGCATGTCTTAAAATATGTTTACTAGAAAGGTACGAATAATTGAATAAACCATAAAACAATTCTAGGGGCTTATCGATGCTCGATTTTCGAGATATCTTGCTCTCTTAGTTTGTTCTTAAGGTTTATTTAATTTCTTTGCTCTTGTAGCATAATAAGAACTTGAAATCTCTCCTTACTACAACATATTCTCAGACAGAGGACTTCCCGTGTTCGATAAGTAGTTGCTCAGAGTCATTATACGAGAGGACGGGGATAATTTGATAAATCATAGAGCAATACTAGGTGATTGACAATACTTTGATTTTAAAAGACCTCGCTATTCCAGTATGTTCGTATGCTTGAACCAAGTACCCTACTCTTCTTATATATTCAGAACGCTTTATCTCTTCTCACAACAAGCTAGAACCAGGGAGTGGACTTCCCGTGTTCAACAAACTATCACTTAATGATTTTACACTAGAAGAGAAGTGTAATTGAGTAAATCATACGAAAATACTATAAGCTTGAGGATAATCTACTTTCCTTATCCGAAACTTCTTCATATAATCAACTCAATTATTATAATCTTTCAGCATAATAAAGTTATTCGATCTCTTTTTACTGTAAACATTCGTACAAACGGCTAGCTATAGAATTACTCAACAGCTTTACGCTAAAAAAGAAGGATAATTGAATAAAATACACGGCTATACCAGAAGCTTCAGAAAATCAACGCTCGTTTAACCAAACATCTTCATATGCCCAACTCGATTGACCTTCTCGTCGAGCTTAATAACGTTATTCAACCTCTGTTTACTGGAAGTTTATTCCAGCGAGAGCATCAGCTATGGTTCCATGTACAAGTGCTCGAAGATATTATACTAAAATATAATGGCAAAGAGATGAATCAAATGTTGATCGGTTTGCCATTCCAGTTTGTATATATACGTAAACTCATACTCTGTCAATCTAGCATAACGTGTCTGGGCGGATAAAAAGAGTTTTGAGAATCTCAACGTAATTATCTAGAGTGCACTCACTGTGGCGGTATTATGCTAGAGGCCAAGGACAGCTCAAAGAATCATACAGCAATACTGGAAGCCTGGCAATAATCGAGTTTGATATTAGCTCAAGTTTCCAGGTTTCTTCTCATGAATGATTCAATTATGCTATGATCCCAGCATAATACTATTAAGTAGAAGTACGAGTACTTGCGAATACTCAGATTAATACGTCTGACGCAGCGCGTTTCCAGAGTTCTGTATTTAAAACACTTAGGGAATTAGATAACAAAACTAAAACCTTAACCATAATCGATAATTCGACAAGGTTTTGTTCCCAGTTTGTTCTCATAAGAAACTTAATTGCCCGAAACTTCTAGCATAACATCTTTCAGTTGACGTCAGCCTCTCTGCGAGTCCTTAGAGTATTCTGCCAAACGGAAGGGTTCTTGAACAATATTATACTAGAATATTTTAATTGCTCATATAACACAACTAGATACTTGGAAGATAATCGAGTTTTCAGTTGACTCTTATCGTGGTTTGTTCTTACAAATAATGCAGTTACTCCCCACTCCTCAAAAAACACTTCGAGGTGACAGCCACTTGTGAATGCCAGTTTTTATCTACCCTGCCTAGCCTCTTGGGGTAGTCTTCCCGTTCTTATCTCAGCTAACCAGATTGCTCAGATAGTCTAGCCTCTCCCAGCCTAGGAGTAGGTCGTCGCTTTTCTTATCCTTGCGTGGGGTAGACTAGACAAGCAATTTGGGTAGAGAATCGAGGACTGGAATAGGGATTTCAGAGTCTGGAACGAGGGTTCTCTAAATTGAGCGAATTGCTATCTGAAATATAACATAAATAACTCCACTGCAACGCCCCCAGTGAGTTGAAAGTCCAAAACTGGGGATCGCCTTTCCTGTCTGGAGTTGTAGCTCTCTAGTTGGGAAGTGCGATGTGCAACAACAACACGAGATACAACGTCCAATTGAAGATATTAAATTCAATGAGATTAGAGCGTTTATTGGAAAGCAAATAACCAAGAGAATAGACAAAATTCAAGAGCAACTTAAATATTCCAAGGAAAGCTTGAGGTTTACAAAAGGTCCAAGTTTCAACAAAAGATTGAAAATTAAAAATGATCCAAATGAGTGTTTTTGATTTGAACGAATTTTAACATCCGATAGAAGAAAACTTGACTAGGCCTTTTGGAGTTCTCTTTAGCAGTCGGAAGAAGACAAGCGATATGAGTTCTAACGAAAGTTGAGCATTCGTTAAGAGATTGGAAATTCCAGAGGAAAGTCAAAGTCGAACGAGAGCTTCTACGATCAAGTCAAGTTTTAGCCTTCAAGAGAAACGATCGCCTCTGGAAGAAACTGTTGACACTCAAGAAGAGATTCCAGGCTCAAGAGGAGATGGATAATGCAAGTAGATCTTCGACATCCAAAGGAGGCTTTGAAGTTCAAGAGCAAGAAATCTTTCCAAGGATGAGGAATCCCGCCTATGAATGGACCTGGGATTCAACCAATACTCTTCTTTGATCTCATTACCAAAAAAGCTCCGTGATATGCAACTCCCCTTACATATGATCTGTAAATGCATGCTCAAATGTTTGCAAATTCTCAGCATACACCTCTGAGCTAGAATGTATGCAAGGCAGTTATCCAAACACAGAGCTTCCAACATGCATATGCTGAAATTATTCATGCCAGGATTGGAGACATGTAAAATGTAACCACTTTTTGTTACCAAGATCCCAACTCCAACCATGTTCTTTGTTTTTCTTTCTTTTCGTCCAGATACAATATGAAGAAAGTTTCTTGGAATATTTCTCATTAATCTCGCAAGGGGTTGTGAGACCCGAGATATGTCCGAAATCAACGGCAAAAGCCGGTTGAAGCCGCCCTGTGGCGTCACCCGTAATTTTATCTTGATGACAGAGTCGCGAACCGCCAAAACATTCAACCAACAACTTGACGCGACCATTTCAAAGGAAGAATAGAAGGCACAGAAAGGAGATGAGTATAGAGCGAAGCGGTGCGAAGAAAGGGGCACAGCGCTAACCAGGTCTTGTTCTTTCCAGGCAAGAGCACCAGGGATGGCAGTGCAACCTCTGCGACCGACGACCGACGACGACCGACGACGACGACGACGACCGACGCTCAGCGATCAAAGGATACTCCCAGAGTGCAGTTCTCTGGGAGTAGCCTTTGGTCGGATTGCCCTTGTAGTTCCTTTCAAAGCCGAATAGCCAAAACACAGACAACATCTCTTGAGGAGTGTTGTTTGTGCGATGGTTGTTCACCATGGAGGATGAAAGAGTTGAAAAGAGACAAGAGCCTCAAGAAAGGGAATTTGAAAAGATTTGTGGGTCATGCCAAACTACGTGGTGAAACTACGTCAGGAAATTCGGTTACTTGCGGCAAGAATCGGTGTTGAAAACGGCCCCACCAGGGCTCACCATCTCAACAAAAAACACCATTTTAACAAGACTGTAGGGAAAGTTCCCTCTTTCACAGTTAAATATCCAAGATAAAGTCCCCAATTTGATCAAACATGCTCTCATCCTTTCCGCCCTTTCAATCCCAAGTGGGCTCAACTTAACTCCCAGGTTTGTGTCGAGTTCTATTTCTTCAGTGGAATGGGATCCGATGCCAGAGAGATCTTCACCCCACAAAGTCATTCCCACAACTAGCCATGGATCTGGTGCCAGCTTCGTTGGATTTCGTTGGATTTCGTTGGATTTTTGCATTTTCCAATCTCCTGTGCCTTGTCTTAAATTACCTTGGTGGGGTATGAATACTTAGCGCTTCATCTTTGTCATTGAGTTTGGCTATGGACTGATAGAGGTGAGGAACGTTGCTGAGCCAGTCGTTCTATTGAGCTTCGGGTTGAACCAAGGTCTCTGAGGCATACACGGGCATGTCTTCAAGACCTTGGCGATGAGTTTTTTCCGCGTTTGTTGCTTTTGTATATTGTAGGAACTAGGATGGGATATTGCAGCTTTGGAAAGGGAAGAACACAAAACGACATCCATTAGCAGTTTCCCTTTTCGCAATACAAAGATCCCCTCGACCTCCCCCCCCACATTTCCCCTCCAGGCTCGTTCAAAGAATGTCCTCCATCAGTTCCACGTCTTCAATCCCAAGAGGGCTCAGCTTAACAGTCGGCTTCAGAGGACGGTTTCCCAAGCCTGCTGATGGGTTGACTTTCATTCCATGCTTGTTTAAATGGGATCCGATACCCGAGAGTTGCTCTCCCGTGAAGTCGTTTCCCCAGCCGACCGTAGACCTGGAGAGCCAGGTTGATTGCGGTTCCAGAGGCGTATGCAAGGCCTCCATACTTCGAGGCCTCCATACTTTGTCCATTCATAAATTTCTTGTGTCATACCTAAAGGTACCTCAGTGGGGTATGAATGCGCAGTTTGCGGTGTTTAAATGGAGCGATAAATGGACGTATTTCTGTTCAGCCAGACATCCGATTACGTTTCAGACTAGATAGAGGCCTTGAGGATGAGTATATGATTTATGAGTCCAAGGCCCGAGGTATGAAGCTTCTCCTTCTCGGCTGATGCGTGTGTTGCATTTTGATCTCCTTGTAAATAATCACCGACGACTGAGTGTGATCCTTGGGATAGGATGCCTTTTCGGTCCCTATCTCCTCTTTTATTTCGATCTTGGCTCGCGTCTGAAAGTTTGCTGTTGTCTTTTTTCGTTACTTTGGAAAGACTTGCGCCGCTGTTGGGGGAGGGGATAATTTTTTCGACGGGCGGTGATGTCCTGAGCAACAGCATGTCGTCAGAAAGCCGAGTTTCTGCTGGTGCGCATAGTCCGAGTTGACAACATGCCTACATACTCAACCGCCTTCCCGAGGAATTGTCTTTCCAAGCCACCCTGCTGGCTTTTGATACATTGTTATTACAAGGCAGGGCCGCTCTCTTACAATGGATTTGGTTATTGTTCAAAGCTTGCACTTATTTCTATTCGTTGTTTCGTTGTAGCTAGCACCTGGCAAGCGTCTCCTCATTTGTGTACGTTGTCTGAGCTGGATGCTTGCGGTGATTATGTGGTGTTTAGCAGACAAAATGGAACTTGACCTTGATATCGGTGTATTAAGGTGGTGAGTTTTGCACGTTCTTGATATAATCATCTTCTACTTCTATTCTACTATTGTTGGGAACGTTCTTTCCTATAACAGCTTTGAAGCAATTAAATCAAACCTGAGAACAAACTGAAATGGCAAGATATATTAAAGTTAGACTATTATCAAGCTCCTAGTAGTATTACATCATTTATTTAATTGTTCCAGCCCTTCTAGTATGATATCGCTGAGTACATTTATATTGAATGATGGGGAAGTCTTCTCACTGGGATATATCCACTGTCACGGGGAATGATGCGTGCAAATTGGACCGGGCGATGTTGAAAAACTCATTTTTTTATGAATAAAAACCAGGTCAATATCTCCCACTCAATGCTTCCCCAATTCCAATTTCTCTTCTCGTTGTAAAACAAAAAGCGCCCTATTAGTATACAATAATTCAACCTTGTCTCTTCCGTATTCTGGTTCCATTCCATGTATTCCGGATCATCAGTAACCTCATTGAACCAGACCATAACCTTCTTATAACCAATTAGAAGCACAATCTCGTTATAGTATGGTTCATTGAGACTGAAGTGTGGATATCCGTGTGCGGGAATCCCCTTCGTTCCCGCGGCCATCATAGCCATGGCGACGAAGGTGAAGAGATACTCGATCCAACGAATGTACATCCTGTCCATCTCTCGTCCATTATGTCCTCCCCCAGTATTTAAATCGATTGGTGTCGAATGTATTGTGGAAGCAGGGAGAATAGAGGTTGCCGTCGTAAGGAGGGGTTTTCTGCTGGTTCCAATCGGCTGGGAAAAGGCGCTCTTGATCCAGCGTATCGGTGAACGCCACTGGGCCGTCGAAGTCGCTGATGCCAGAACCTGATCGTTCCATCCGCAAGGGTCAAAGCTGCCTCTGGTGTCGCACCCTTGGCCTTGAGTTGCTCTTTCCAAGCGAAGTGGAAGTCGTAGATATGGCTTACTCCCATTCGGAATTGAATTGAGATCCTGCGCCAAGGGCGCGCCACATAAATGCCTTAAGGCCTGACAACGCAGCCAGACAGCTTGGATGGGCTTAGCGACTTTTGACAGGGGAGGTGAAAGGGTTGGTGATATGGTTGAGTGCACCTCGGTGACTTGCTCTCGATTCCATATTGGCAAGCTGCTTCATCAATGCTTGGTTGGTATTGCGCAAGGTCTGCTCGTGGTTGCACGCCTCTTGCGCTTGTTGTCTTTTTCGGGTTTGGAGGCGTTCGATGCGTTGGAGGGTGCTGGAGAGGGAATGGATGTAGGCTTTGGGTGTTTGCCGTTACTGATGCCACCCGCAGCTGCGGTGACATCGCTCTTGAAGAGCTTTGTCTGCTTACTCCTAAGCACCAGATAGCTTAGATGGGCTTAGCGACTTTTGACCTGGGAGGTGAGGGGGTTGGTGACGTTCGAAGATGGTTATCATTGTCGCTCCTTGTATCCGGTAAAGGTACGTGTGGCCGCCCAAAGGTTGGTCGAGATTGGGTATGTGAGGAGGAGTTGTTCGGAGATCAGGGCTTTTGAATCGTGGACTGGGTCGTGGACTGGATCGTAGTGCGGTCCCCACGATGGAGAGTCGAGCTCGTGTTCACCACCAGGTTTTCATACGAAGGGTTGGGGAATAGCCGATCGCGATGACTGAATGGCTCCGGCGAAGATGAGTAGAGGAGAGGATGGAAAGGGAGGAGAGAGGTGAGAACGAGGAAGCAAATTGATATGCGAGCGAGGGTAGAAGAAGAGCTGGTTTCGGCCTCAGACCATGCAAAGGGGGCTATTGCTTATCAGTTCTATTCGACGCCTTTGTCGCAAAGGGCGAAGAGCGTACCGAGAACATCGCAAGACGTTTCCATATTGTTTTTGTGTAGTTTGTTGGAGTTGGATGTTGTAAAAGACTGCAAGTGTGCTGTGTTTAGCGGGGGGAAAAGCCGGGGTTGAATTTAATATTATATATTAGTGTATCGCGGTGGGTTAAGCACGTGCTTTGCTCGAGGCTACAGTACCCCTAGGGTACCACGGAATGAAGGGCTTCTCGGCTATTCATCGCAAAGCCACCGATTATTGCTTGCCCATCCTGTCCGTATTGCTGTACAGATGAATTCTTAGCTTTCATCTTTTTCTGACGTCTCTCAGTCATCATTCTAGGTGCAGCCCTTGCGTAGCATTTCATTCCAAAACGTCGCAAAAAACCCGTGCTCCTTTGAGGAAAAGGGAATTATGACCTCTTTTATTTCAACACTACCCATGAGGAGGGTTCTTTGATGCCCCCTTTCTCATCTACACAGTTCTGTGAGTATCGTTCTTCCCTGCCCAAATCGACCATCGCTATTCAGAGGCCGATGACCTCAAAGACACAAACAAGAGAAGCGACGGAATGGGAGGTTGGAGCTGCTGAGGCATCGTAAGGCTGTAGATACATCGTGGCCGAACTCGAGTCCGCATTCGATCGTGAAACGAAACCACGTTAATCTATCCTATTCCTACCCAAACCCCAAACCGCGGCTGCATTACCCCTTGTTGGTCCTCTGCCAAGAGATTAACGCTATGCCTGCCACCCTTCACGACACCCTCCCTTCTACCTCGGACATCGACTCCAAGCTCGTATAGAAGCATGCGTCTTTTGGACAAGACTTACAAACACATATTTACGGGACACAATCTCTGGGCCTGGGTTCTCTTGTCTGGTTGGCAGATATTCGAAAAAACATCGAGCCCTCTTGCATATACGTTCGTACCCTTCCCGTTTCGACCTCTCAAAGTCTTTAGGAACTCGACAATTACGATTGCCTCCCTCCCGTATGCTCTGTTTTGGTTGGCATTCGGCCTCGGATGGCGAATATAATACATCACCGACCTCTTTTCCTTGACTAGCAAACGAATCGCAAACAATTCTACCCCTGCTCTCGAAATCTGTAGCATAAGGGACAGATCACAGATCAGGAGCTTATGGCTGGGCCCGGTGAAATACGTGAAAGTAATCTCTTATGTGGTGTGGTAATAAACGTCTAAAGAGAGAAGAGGAGAGTGCGAAGCACTCGGAATATATACAGGTCCACTAGTGTGGTCACGTGTCCTTCCCGCAACAAAATCCCATGCTGGAAAACAACCACTACGACTTCCTCTTATACCCCCTTTTTAGTTTGCAGTCAGCGTCCGATAGTTAGGGGATCAAGATAGGTACTCTAAAAATACACAAGAAACTCAAAAATAACTCCATAGTCCCTCTTTCTTTACTAGCTAGCTAGCTAGGATTCTTATTCAAATTTCAACGTATTCCTACCTAGAGATGCTTATTATTACGTTTCGTAAAGTAACACGAAACGCTTATTTAGCGTAAAGCGTAATATAGCTATTAGCGTTATTATAGAATAAATTTTAGGTATAAAAGTATATAAATATAGTACTGAAATATAGCCTTTTAATATAAAAAGTAATGATTTATATTATAATTATATAGAATAATTAAAGCTATTCCTAGAATCGTTATCGCTCTTATTATTATTACTCTCGTTATCTTCGTCTTCGTCTTTGTCTTCGTCTTCGTCCTCTCTATTTAGTAATATATCCTCTCTATTCTACTTCTATACTACTTTATCCTAATCGGCTTATATAACTAACATTTTGCTATATTACTTTATTACTTTATCGACACTTTTAACGTTCTTTATCTTAATAAGTTAGGCTTTTACTTTAAGACTAAGGTTATAAGCTCTTTGGTTTAATATTATAGAAGTACTTTAAGCTAGTTATAGTATTATAGAAAAATATTATTTTAGAAAAGAAGTTCTAAAAGATGAAAATTTTCGAGTAAGCGAAGTAAGCGCTAGTACGTAATAGGAAATAGAGGCTTTCTATTAGCTAATAAAACTCTTAGTAATATAATAAAGTATATAGCTTATTTAGCCTTACTTTATACTTTATTCGTATTATACCTTAGCTTTTCGTAAAGGTAATATCTCTATTTCTATCTCTTTTACGAAACTCTCTTCTTCTATTCTCTTCTATTCTCTTCTATTCTTAGAACTATAATCCCTTCTAATATATTATATCTAATATTAATCCTTTCCTCGTAGATATTCTATATCTAATAGTCGGTAGATCTTTAAAGTACTTCTATATACCTATAAAAAATCAGTACTATATAACTTATACTAAATAACTCTATTCTTGTTTTCTCGACTAGTAAAACGATAGCACTTATAGACGTTTCTACTCTTTTCTCGTTTCCTCTATTCTTCGAATTTGAAGCTCTATAGTTATAGTTAGTTATAAGTTAAGCTTCTCTAGTTTTAAAGAGCCGAGAAAAGCTAAAAAAAAAAAAAGTTTTAAAAAGTCCGTATCTTAAAAAAAGCCTTTCTAATCTCTCTCTCTCTCTCTCTCTCTCTCTCTTTGTCTAGATTAAGAACTCTCTATATTCTTCTTCTCTATATACCTTCTATAGTCTAAAAACATTCTAGCCTAGTAGTAGTATTATACTAATAACTAGTATATCTTTTTTATACTTAGATAAGTACTAGATACTTAGTTATAGACTTCTTAGATTAGTTTTATATAGAGTTTAGTATTCTTTTAAACGTAAAGTCGATTCTTAAAGAGTAGTAAATTATCTAATAAGAGATAGTATCTATCTAGAAGTTTATAACGTTCTTTCTAAAAAAAAGCTTAGATTATCTTCTTTTAACTTCTAAATTATATTTAAACTTATTCCTAGAATAATATCTAACTAAATTATATTAAGAGATATAAACTATTCTTATAAAAAGGTCTAAATAATTAGGTACTAAAAGAGTATATAAGCAGCTATCTACTTTAGCTTAATTATAGATTTTTAGGTTTTATTTATATTAGATTAATATATCTACTTTTTAATTACTCTTCTTAGACGTAAATTAGATCTAAAAGTTAAAATCTAATAAAAACTCTATTTATTAGACTTACTTAGCTATAAGTAGCTTAGTTATTATAAAGTATTCTAATAATTTATAATCTAAATATATATTAATATACTTCTAATATAATATAAGTTTAAGACGCTATTTCTTAAAAGCTTCTATAATAGTAGATAGCTCTTTATTATAGATCTTCTAGTTCGATTTATAACTAACTAGGACGTATAAGTAGAACCTAATAGAGTACTAAAGATTATTATACTATTATAAGAATATATCTACTATTACTTCTTCTAAGAAGTCTATTTCTAGCTTTATATTATAATTAAAGTTAAAGTAGTATAAGGTTTAAATTATAAGTAGCCTAGTCCTTAGTACTTTAAAGGCTTCTTTATATTTAGATATTTATAGAAACGGCTTTATAAAGCGTATTATTATAGTTAGAGGTTTAGCGATTTTAGTATAACCTTTAATAAATTATTTATAGAATTCTATAAACTCTAAATAAGACTTTATATCTATTATAGTATTAGATTAGACCTAGTTTTATAAAAGCTCTACTTTTTTAAGATTAACTTCGAGTTCTTTTATAGTTAAGATAAATCCTAAGTATTTAACTCTAGTAATACTAAATTCGCTTTTCTTAATATCTATCTAAAGTCCTACTTCTTAGAGCTAATTTAAAACCTTTTTAACTTATTCCTTATATTCTTTAATAGTATTTAAATAAATTAAAATATTATCTAAGTAGATAATATAGAAGTTATTTAGATAGTTAATTAAGACGTTATTTATATAATATTAATAAATAGTAGAGCTATTATAGAGTCTAAAAGAGAAGACCTTATATTTATATATACTATACCTAGTTCTAAACATAGTTATCTCTTTTAAGTTAGAGTCTATTTAGATATAATAGAAAGCTTATCTAATATCTAATTTAATAAAGATTTTAGCTATTCTTATCTTAGAAAGAAGCTTATTAATATAAGGGATTAAGTAGAGATTATTTTAAGTTAAAGTATTTAGCTTCTTATAATTAATATAGAACTATAACTTATTACTATTAGCCTTTTTAATAAAGAGTACTAGAGAGGCGAAAAGGCTATTACTATTAATAATAAACCTCTTATCTAGGTTCTTTATAATATACTTCTTTATAGCTTTAAGCTCTATAGTTAACTATTAATATAGAGGCGAAAAGGAGTTAAGAAGTAGCTTATTTAAAGTAATCTTATAGTTATATTTCTAATAAGAAGAGAGCTTATTAGAAGCTATTTTTAAGAATACGTCTTTATAAAATAAGTAATATTTTAGAAGTTAAGCTTATATTAGAGCTCTTATATTATTTGTTATAGAAAAGAGAGTCTTACGTGACCTCTTTTCCTTATATATATAGTAGAGTTTTCACCTTCTAAATTCAAGCTCCTTAGAGCGTTTTCAACTCAAAAATACGTTATATTATTATTATCTTAAAGAGGAGCTAATCTTTTATTAATAATCTAATCTAGCTTATAGATACTAGTTATATAAAATTCTAAATTAGGTTATTTTATATTAAAATATATAGTATTTATACTTATTTTACTAATAAAAGAGTATAGAGTCTAGTCTTTTAAGAATATACTAGTAGTTTATAAAGGCTTTAGATTAGAGTTAGATATTAAAATTTTAGAAGGTATTATTATAGATAAAAGTAATAACTTAACTATATTTATAAGTCTACTCTTTTTATATCTTTCTTATTAATAGATTATATATTCCCTTTAATTTATATCTAACTAGTAGTTTAAAATAGGTTTCTAGTTCTAGCTAGAAAGTAAAAGTAAAATTTCTTTACTATAGTAGAGAGTTAGAGAGTAGTTAGCTAGCTAAGTAATCTAGTTCTTTAAGAGATTAAGAAAAACTTTAAAATAGTTTAACTACTTATTACTAATAATTAGGTCTTACTATCTAAGGTCTAGGATAATAAAAGAGTAGTTATAAATATAACGTTTATCTATATTTAAATATAGTTATATAAACTAAGTTATCTAGCTTTTAAAACTATTATTATATCTATAAATAGATATTAAATAAGATAGTTTCTAGATTTATAAACCTATTACTTTTAATAATTATAGAGCTAGAAGTTAATTTAGAAATAGGTACTTATTTACTTTTATATCTACTAAAGCTTATATTTTAATATTATATCTCTATATATTAAGAGTAGTATTTATAAGAAACTATTTTCCTCTTATAAGCTTAGAAAGGTTAAGTCTAGCTAGATTATATTTATATAAGCCTAGGAAAGTATTTTTATCTAAGCCTCTTTATTTTCTTTCTAACTTAGGTTAGAGTTAGAGTACTCTTTAGATAGTTATTCTTTCTTAAGTTAATTATCTATTTTATTAATACTAAGTAGATTAGAATAGTTAGGCTTAATATACTTAAGTTTTCTATAATTAAAATACTTTATACTAGTAGAGAATTAGTCTATAGATAAAGTCTTTAATCTTTTATTAGTAGAAAGAGGCCTAGAAGTTTAAGAAGTCTTTTAAGAAGTAGAATAAAGTCTATATAAGAGTAGTAAGGGTTTTATAGCTAAACTAAATAAGAAATAGTTAGTATTAGGCTTTTAGTATAAAGAGCTTATTACTACTAGTTTTTCTATACTTATTATACTAGTTATATATAACTTAGTATTTTAGTACTATTTCTTATCTATAAATAAAAGGTCTCTTACTATCTTTGTAACGTATTTTTGAGTTGAAAACGCTCTAAGGAGCTTGAATTTAGAAGGTGAAAACTCTGCTATATATATAAAGAAAAGAGGTCACGTAAGACTCTCTTTTCTATAATAATCTTATTAAAATTAGTATTCTAGTATCTCTTACTATTAACTAATTAGTTTCTAAGCTAAGGTATAAGCTTCTCTTATATATAGTAGAATTTATCTTATTCTAATACCTCTCTAAGTATTACTATACTTAAAAAGCGACTTTTAAATTTTATAAAACTTTCTCTTATATAACTCTTCTATTCTATCTAAAGAGACTAAAAGGCGTTCTAAGTATCCTCCTTCTTATAACTAGTTAGATAGTAAGTATTAAGAAGTTTAATTATTTCTTTATAATCTTTAAATATCGTCTTACTTATATTAGACTTATATTAAGACTCTAAGTAGTTCTAGACAAGTTTTGTTATCGTCTTCTAAATAAGAGCTTTCTAAGTTAAAAGCGTCTAATAATAGTTAAGGTTTATATAAAGTTAATTATATATTAATATTCTCTATTACTTATATATAGGTAAAATATTATTATCTAAAAGTTTAATTTTTTCTATAATCTTACTTTTAATAGATTAAAAGGCTTTTAAAGTGCTTTTAAGTTATAGACGTAGAGTAGGTTATTATAAGAAAGAAATATTAGAGATAGAGTTTCGCCTCTAATAATAGTTTAAAAGAATAGAAGAAGATGTTTATATTAGTTAGATAGAACTTAGACTTTAGTTATTATTTAGTAGTTATTAACTAATTTACTAAACTAAGTCTAATAATTAGGCGATCTAGTTATCTTACTCTAAAATTCTCTCTTCTTTTTCTTAATTCTTAGCCTCTATAGCTTAGATTATACTCTATATCTTATCTATATTAGAGAAGTCTTATTAATCTCTCTAGCTTCTAAGTACTAGGCCTTTATCTTTATTATTCTTAGGCTTCTTAGTATTCTTAGAAGTATAGTATTAAGTTAGAGACCTTTCTATAAAAGCTTAACTTTATTCTCTAAAAAGAGGCTCTATACTTAAAAGCAGAGCTTAGAAGAGACCTAGAGTTGCTCTAGATTCTAATATATTAAATATTAATTTAGAAAAGAGAGAGAGTAAGATTAAATTTAAAAGCTTTCTAGATAACTATAATAAGTTAACTTATTTATTAAACCTAGGGTTATTAGGACTCTTAGAAATACTTAGCGTATTCTAATCTCTTAACGTGTCTATAATACGATTTTTACTAGCTATTTATATAGATACTAAACTCTAGTATTACTAGCTATTTAGACAGTCTCTAATTACTTAGCTATATAAGAATACCGTTGTAATATTCTAAATCGAGGCTAAATCGACTTCTAAATAAAGAGCAACGATAAGCTTAAAGGAGTTATTATTAAGGCTATTACTAGTGAAGAAGAGTTATTATTTTTATATAATAGTATAAAATATATATAACTATAGTAGAGGTATATAGAAGTATATATAGTAGAATAATATATATAGATACTAGGTACTAATATAGAAGAAAACAATAACTATCTCTCTTTTATACTAAATATAAACGTCTATATATAAGAGGTTAGAAGCTACTAAGTTCTAATAATAATAATAACTAAGCTCTATCTAATATAGCTAATACTAAATAATAAGAGCTAAAAAGCTAAATATATAACCTCTAAACCTTAATCCCTTCTATATATAAATATTAGACATTAATACCTTTAATACTTTACTTATATAAGTATTAGTTATTCGTAATCTCGGCCTAGAGGTATTAGAGATATTAGTAGTACTTAGAGGTATCGGCAGTTTCACGAATATTAATAATTCAGAATAGTACTATTATATAATAATCTAGGATAGCGTGCTATTATACTTTTTATATATCCTTTATATCTCTTATACTTAAAACTTCCTCTTCTTAATCTACTTCTTCTTCTCTCTTCTCTTCTTCTCTACCTCTCTTCTTCTCTTCTTTACTTCTCTTCTTATCTTTATCTCTCTTTTCTTATTCTTCTCTTCCTCTCTTTACTACTCTATCTTCTCTACTCTCTCTCTTCTCCTCTTCTTCTCCTCTTCTCCTCCTCCTCCTCCTCCTCCTTCTTCTATATCTCTTATCTATCTTATTATTCTTAAGAGTAGATAACATTTCAACATCTACTAAACTCTTAATATAAGAGACTAAAACTAGTAAGATATTTATTAAAAAAAAGTTAGATATATACTCTTAACTTTAATTAAAACTTTATTTACAATTTCTTAGAAGTTAAAACTAATATTACTCTTAGAATAGTCTTAAGAATAAAGGTTCTTTTTTTATATTAAGAAAGTTAGAAAGCTATTATTATAATATCATAATATTATAATCTTTAGAGAAGAGATTTTAAGATATAGACTTTATAAAACTCTTTTTATTTAAGCTTTTCTCTTCTCTACTTTTTAAAACTAAAGAAGTTTAATATATAGTTAGTTACGAATTAAGCTTGAATTTTTTATAATCTAAGCGTTTTTGAAAAAAGCTCTCTCTCTACTATCTTATTTTACTCTTTATTTAATAATAACATATATTAGTATACTCTAGATAATAGAATACGAGAGCTCTATATATTCTCTATTACTTTATTATGACGGCATGCCGTCCTATATAGCCGATATTACGTGGCATATGCTGTATATATTAGCTTTCGGTAGTTGTTGTTTTATATTATCTAATTTAGGAAGGTTACGTACGTCAGTACGTCCGTCCGGACTTTCGGACGTACTTCGTAGGGTTCGGGCTTTTGTATTAGCCGACGTATGTCGTTGTTCGGTTTCGTACCCCTTTTATATCGTCCGAAACCTCTTGTATATAGCAGCCTACTCCTAGAGTCAGAAAAGGCCAGTTTAGCCTTTTCTTCCGTATCAGAGCCTAGTATTTACATACGTCATTCTGCTATACGCACTCCTATATGCCTCTACTATAGTTGTATATATTTCGTGCCGTTATATTTATAAACTTTTTATATATAAAATAGAAGTTTATATTTATATTCTACTTTTTAGAAGGCTTTATTAAGATAGTAATAAGACTTTATAAGAGTAGTGAAATTTTTTTTTAAAAAAGAGGTTTTTTTTAAGAATTATTAATTTTTTAGTTTACTTTTATAGTAATTAACACGAATACTATCTTTTTAATTATTAAAAACAGAAATACTATCTAATTAATTTATTTCTAATAGAAATGCCTCTTCTATACTATTTACTTATTTTATACGCTCTTAGTACGTTTTTTAGTATATTTGTTATTTATTTAATATAAGTAAAATAGTAGTATTTATATTAGAAATAAAATAGTAGTATTTATATTAGTAAAATAGTAGTATATCGCTTAAAAATAGTAAATAGTAACTAAGTATATATAGAATTAAAGACCTTTTCTAAGTGTTAGTATGACTTATAGTTATAAAAGCGATATAAAAAGAGTTGTATTATCGTTCGTATATACCGAGTAAAGCTAGCTACGATACCTACTTAAGTAGCTCTTAAGCGAGAAGGTTACGTGTTTCAATATATACTATCCTAAGTAGTTACTTACTCTTAAGTTATACTAACACTAGCACTTCTCTAAAAAGGTCGAAGTTACTTAAAATTATTAAAAAATATATATTCGATCTAACTAATTAGAGCTCTCTATCTCTATTCTTAACTAATAAGAAGGCTCTATTTTAGTTCTCTATTATCTCTTATTTCGTTCTACCTATTTTATAAGGTTAATATCTAGCTTATTAGTATTAATTAACTTTTATAGAGTATTATAATAACCCTTTTTAGTTATAGTATTTATAGAATTACTCTTATTATTAATCTATTTAATCTTATTAATCTCTCTTAATTTATATACTTCTTATAAGTATATAATATTAATTATTAGTCGCTTCTCTTTAGTTATATCTAATTTAGCTATATATTTATAAATAGACTTTAAATTAGTATATACTATAAGTAGTATCTTAAATCTTAAAATGCTTTTAAAAGTTAATTTTATTAAAGCCGCGGCGTTAAATCTAGAGCTTATTATATATAATTCTAATACTAAAACACTATAGGTAACTCTCTTATACTTAGTAGAAGACTAATATAAGATATTAGTATTATTATTCTTATTTATAAGAGTAATAACATAACCGATTTATAATAACAAGTCCTTATTATTAGTAAATAATCTATTAGTAAAAGTATATAACTTTAGAGAGGTTTTATCTAATTTAACGAATTTAAGCTCTCTTATAGCATTCTTAATTTACTATTAAATTCGCTTATTAAGAAGTAAAATATCGTTATCTTAAGAATCGATAGTTTAAGTAGTATATAATAAGTCGAAAGTAGCCTTAGGTTAAGATACTATAGCTAAGTATATATCTCTAGTACGTTATATAATATATTAATCTTTAGTATCTACTATATATAATATCTCTTTTATATTAGATATCTTAGTTAAAGCTTTTCGTACTAAATCTAAGTATTTTATATAATCTTAAGTAAGAGATATAGAGCTGTCTTAATACTTAGTAATTAATCCTCTATTAAATTTAATTAGATAGTTAATAATAAGCTCTTCTCTCTTCTTAGATATAAATCTAGCCTTGTTAATAATAACCTCCTCTTTATTAGTAAAGGCGTTATTAATAAGTATAAGAGTATTATTAGTTTAAAGGCCTACTATACTAAAAGGGGTATCTAACTTTACTTACTCGTTATATTAGTATAACTTAGTATATAAAAGATAGGAGTTGAATATTAACTGTTCTATTATAAGCCTTAGAATGTAGTATTTATAGTACGTTATAAACTAATAATTACTAGCTTCTAGAATACTATATAATAGTCTAATTACTTTAAAGAATATATCTTCCTATTAAGAATAATCTTTAGAAGGATATATAAAGAATTTTTAATTTAAGTTAGTTAATAATTAAGTATATACTTATATAATATTCTAAATAAATACTTATAAGCTTAGAAGTATTATAATAAGTATAAGAATTATTCTCTAGCTAACTCTTTAAATAGTAGACTCCTAGGTAAGTACTAGAGACTTTCTAGTATTATTATAAGCTTAGATAACTAATCTTAACTTTATAAAAGTAAGTATTATACTCTTAAATTTAATATTATCTATAAAGCGTAATCTAAATATTTTAGTATTAGAAGGTAACTCTTTCTAGGTAATAATCTTAAAAACACTTTAATTAGTTAATCTATTAATCTCCTTTTATTATAATTTAATATATACTATACTATTATTAGCTATAAATACTTTAATATTATAAAGTTTACTTAAATTAGTAAGAAAAGTTTTAATATCTTTAAGAGTAATATAGTCGATATTATTAATAAAAGTGTCTAACTATTAGAATAATACTTTAAAAGACCTATTTAAAGGCCTTAGATACTTTTAGAGCTATCTATATTCGTACTTCTAGAGAGGTTCTAGTAAGAGTTCTAGAATATTAGTGTTTTAATAGATTTATAACTAACAAAGCTAGTATTAGAGAGAAGGTGAATATTATCTAATATCTTAGTTACCCTAGTCTACTTCTTATCTACTCTATTACTTAAAAGTTCTCTCTTTTTTATAGAGTTATAGTATTGTTTTAGATAATATTATACTAGAAACTTCCTTAGTTATTAATACTATTCTAGAAGTTTTAGGAGTTTCTATAAAGTATAGCTTTATAACTATAGATTAAAACTTTATAAGACTACTTAGTAGTACTATAATATAGTTCTTATTCTTAATTCTTTAAAGGATAAAGGTTCTATTTAAGATTTTATATATTCTCTTTATACTAAAACGTTTAAATTTAAGAGTAAGTTCTTAACTTAGTTAATTAGTCTATTTTATATATTAAGAGCTTCTTTAACTTAATAGGATATAATCTACTTTTATACCTCTTAAGTAGTCTTTTTATAAGTCTTAGACCTTATAGAAATCAGTTACGAAGGTACGTTAGTTACGGTTATTCGAGTATATGCTCTATATACTAATAGAGTAGAGACTAGTCTATTTAGGCTTATTATATCGTTAATTACTTTAAAGGCTATTTAAAGTACTAAACTTTATAAGAGATAAGGCTCTTATTTACGTACGATATCGTATACCCGTCGAATCGGTCTATAGTAACGTTCTACTATACTAATTAAATTATATGCCTTAACTAGTATAGTTTTTACTATAATACTTATTCTAGTAGCGGAGTATATAAAGTCCTTTCTAATAAAGTTTATCTTAGTATTTATAATAATATAATTAGAGAGTCTAAGATATATATTAATCTAATATCTTTAGAAGACCTTTTATATAGTCGTCGCTTTTATATCTAGTAAAAAGTTATTTACTTAATACCTTATTACTTTATCTATATAGTATAAGACTGCCTACTTATTAAGAAAGAAAGTATTAATTAAAATACTATAATTAAATTTAAGGTTATTATAAAGAGTGAACTTAAATCGGCTAGACGAACTTCTATACTTTTAATAGTATTTATAAAATTTAGTAAGATATTAAAGAATACCTTAGTTAATACGATACCTAGCTCTTTCTAGTATACGTTATAATCTAGATACTAATAGATAGCTAAATTACTTATAAAGTCGTTGAATATTAATACTTATAAGAAATATTAGATACTTCTATATAAAGTTATATATAGCTTTATTCTAGAATAGAAAAGGGTATTTAAATTATTATATAATAAAGAACCTTTTAACTTCTATCTCTTTCTTATTCTCTTAGATAAATATGTTTTAAAGATTATTTAGAGTAATATTTAAGTTATTTATATTATTAATATAAAGAATAAAAGAGGTATTAGATTATACTATATAGAATTTAGCTTTTCTAATTAGTATATCGATTATTATCAATTCTAAAGATAGAGTATATCTCTTACTAAATTAGGTATTAAATTAACTCTTTATACCTTTATTAATTAAGACACTTTTAATAAGTCTAATATATATAAGATATTAGTTATATCTTATACTTAACTTTCGAGCTACTCTAGTATCGATTATTATGCTAAAAAAGTTCTCTTTTATATATCTTTTAGCTATTATTATAAATACCTTCTTTATAAATTTATATATAATATTAGAAGTGTTATTTAGATTATTTAGGTTTTATAGAATATATCTATTAATAGTGTATTTTTATACTAAACTTATTAAATTTATAGTAAGATGTTTAGTATTTAAGTTATTAATAAATCCTATAAAAGTAATATTATAATAGATAACTTTATTATCTAAGCTAGTATCTAATAAGTAACTATCTTCTTTTAATAAAGTAATAATATAAAGTATCTCTAATATCTCTTCCTCTTATATACTCTAAGTATATATTATATTTATATTATATATCTTTCTAGTATATCTATCTTACTTACTCTTAAAGTATCTAGAATTCTTATTAGTCTATTTAGTAAAGTAATAGTTCTACTCTTCTTAACTATGATCTTAAGATAAATAGTCGTCTTTTCTATATATATAATATATTCTCTTCTTCTTATATTAATCTATATTACTAAAATTGTTTATATTATATTATTTGCTTTTATAGAAGTGTCTTTTAGTTATTATAGTTTCGTTTATAACTATCTCTAAGTAGACTTTTATATAGGATTAGATTAAACTTTATAAGAGAGTAATAGTATTAGAAATCGAAGAGTCTTAGAGTAAGGTTAATATTATTCTACTTAGATAATTAGCCTCTTTTATAAAGTTTATCTTTAAAGTATTATTATATAGATATAGATAAAACTTTAAAAGATTAATCGTTATATTTATTAAAAAGTATAGTATAAAAGTAATTTAAAGTATTACTTTTTAGTATAGTAAAGAAGGTAAGAGAGTAAAACGTTAGTAATACTCTACTTCTCTTATATATATCTTTAAATATTATAACGTTAATTATAAAGTTATCTTCTTTTCTACTATACTTTTAATTATTTTTATATACTTTTATAAGAGTATCTAATATATAAGAGTAGTCTTAACTCTTTTAAGAATTTTATAAAGTTAACTCTAGTTTAAAATATACTATATTTATTTATACTAGTAGTCTTCTACTAAGATTATTCTATTACTAATTATATTCTAGATATTTAAAGGTATTATTAAAATCGTTACTACTAGTATCTTTACTAAATTAATAGAATATAAAGAAGAAGGTCTAGTTCTCTTTTAGTAGACTTAAAGGTTAGATTAAAGGTTATATTAGATTACTTAGATCTTTCCTTTTAGTTAGTAGGATTAAAGTCGTTAAAGGTATTAGTTATTATATTAGTTGTTATTATTATTATTATATAGTAGATACTTATAAAGCTTTGTTTCTAGCCTTTATCTTAGATTAGGTGTTTTAAGTAATATTTTTAGCTAGAGGTTATTATTATTAAGGTTATTATTATTATAGCTTTTATTATCTTTTAGTATATTCTATTATATATTTATAATAAGATCTAAAGACTCTACTACTAGTTTCTCCTTCTAATACTATAGCTTTTAATTCTTTATCTAACTACTTAGTTTAGTTAACCTCAATAGTAGTATTATATAATACCTAAGATATAAGTATTTTATATCTATCTATCTTAACTTATATACCTCTTCTATAAAGCGTCTATTATAACTTAGTATTTATAGATTAGTAGATCTTAGTAAATTTATCTTAATCTTATTCTTTAAAGTCTACTTAAAATTCGTTCTAAAGAAGAAGGTCTTTGTTTTCTTCTTTAGTATACTCTTCTTCTTATTTAATAATAAAAATCGTCTCTTCTATTTATATTAACTTTAGCTTTAGTACTAGCTTTAGAGCTTATTTTAGTACTAAAGTTAAAGCTTCTAAAGTTATTAGAATCAGTGTTAGTATATTTGTTATATTATAGATATTATAGATATTATAGATATTATAGATAAATTTAAATATTATTAAAAGTCTATTTGTACTTTACTTAGTAGATAAAAGAGATATCAGGTTTTAGGTAAATAGATATCTTAGAGAGTATAAATTATCTTAAGAGATAATAGAAGGTTAGTATTAGTAATTAGTACTTCTTATATTAAAAAGCGTTTATTATTTATTAAAAATTTAAATAGTAGAAGGAACTACGATCTATAAAGAGGAGTCTATTAGTAATATTAAGTTTACTTTTATATAAGTATACTTATAGTAGAAATATACAAAGTAACTAAGTATCTAATCTAATCTATATATCTACTAATTAGTATTAGTATAACTTGTAGTTATAAAAGCGTTATAAAAAGAGTTATATTATCGTTCGTATATACTAAGTAAAGCTAGCTACGATGCCTACTTAAGTAGCTCTTAAGCGAGAAGGTCACGTGTTCCCACGTGTGCTATCCCGAGCAGTTACTTACTCTTAAGTTATACTAATACTAAGTAAAGGTATTTCTAAAAATAATACTAAAATAAGTATATTATTACTCTTAAAGTAGATATAATATACTACTAAAAACTAACGCTTCGCGCTTTATACTAATAGAAATACTATTTATTTTAGATATAAATACTACTACTTCTATTTTATTTTAGTACTAAAATTATTATTAAATAAATAAATAGTATCTCTTTAGTTATTCTTACACTCTACGTGATTTAGTAGAACGCGGTTCTAATCTCATATTTCTAGCTCTAATATAACTAAATATTTAAATTATTATCTTATTCTTTAAACTCTACTAAAGTATATAATAATATAGAAATTAAACAATAATTTACCTATAATCTTATATTTAAAAAGCTATACTAAAAAAATCGTTATTTCAGTATAAGTTAGCTTATAATATAAGTATATAAGCTAAGTTTCCTCTACCTACTCCTACTACTTCTACTACCTCTTTTATACTCTTTTATCCTTCTTTTTAATTAATATGCCTTCTCTAAGATAGTATAAGGCTAATACTACTCCTAGTATAAAAAAGTCTACTAAAAGAGCTCTAAAAGCTACTAAAAAAGTCTTTAAAAAGAAGGCTTCTTAAGTATACCCTATAGACGTGTTTCTTAATAATAAGTACGATCTTAAGCTTCTTAAGAAGGATATCGACTTTGTATATATAAATAATACTAATAGTAATAATAGCGAAGAGATAGAGGATATTATAAAGAATAATTTAATATTATTATCTATACTAAACATCGCGTATATAAGAGAGCTCTTTAGAAGTATACTATATATACTAACTTCTATATATATATAAGTATATAAAGAACTGCTTATAAACGAGGTAGATTAATTATATAAGAATATACTAGTAGTAGTGAATATTCTTAAGTTTACGCTATTATATTAAGATACTTCTCTATATCTATCTTTCTTACTTTTACCTTTAAATTATATAAAACCGATTAAGTTTTTTAGTCTCTTTTTTACTACTAGGATCCTTTATATAATATACGATAATATAAATATATATACGGTAGTATCTATACTAAATTACTCTAGAGCGTGCCTCTAGAGAAATATATTAGTTTTAGAGCTTAAAGTCTTCCTTATAATTATAATATACTTTAGTATAAGGAATATATAGAGAGGGCTAGAACTTTAGAGAGGAGAGAGTAAGAGCTCTTATCTACTACTTTAATTTATATAAAAGTATAGATATAAAGAGCTTAAGTCTTGTCTTTATATATCTTATTCTTTTACTAATATTCTAAAGGAGAATTAGTATATAAAGCTATTACTACTTTTTAAGTACTTATACGTTATATTTAAGAGATATATCTGTTTACTACAAAACGTATCTATTAATAAGATAATTATAGAGTTTAAAGAAAGATCTAAGTATATATTAAAATATAAGTATAAACCGATCCTAGAGAGGTATAAAAACTAGGCTTTATATTTTATAGAATATATGTATAACTTCTTCTTTTATTCTTATACTTATAAAACTATAGAATTAGTCTAAAAGAATAGTCTTATACCTACTAGTAATATATAAAATTTTCTAACTTTACTTCTTCTAGTTCAACTTATTTCTATATAACCCTAGTTTAACTTATTTTAATATAACCCTAGCTAACATTCCTATCTATAGGTTCAATAGTATATTAACTTACGAAGTTACTTCTTTACTTATCTTACTAATTTATAATATATATAGATAATTACTTCTTATTACTAGAATTATTTAATAAGCTCTTTAAGCTTAGTATTAGCGTAGTAGGTACTTATCGTACCTATATTACTAAACTGCTCTTTCTATACCTAATTAAGATCTAAAAGAAGAAGGTCGACAATACTCTCTTATAATCCTAGAGTATATAATCCTAGGAGTTATAAGAGGAGGTTATTACCGCGGCTTCTAGTATATAATAGAGTGATTTTGTAAGTAAAATCGTTCTAGTATATTCTTGAATTTTAGCCTTTATATAATAAGATAATATGCTAGTATTAATACTTTCTATAATATATACTAGTAAGGAGTATAACTAACGAGAGCGACGATACCTATACTAATCTAGTACTATAGTAAATAAGATCGCCTATAAGCCTTTTATCTACTAATTATCGCCTTCGCTACCACTGTTCTCAAGAGTCTAAAAGGCACGTAAACTAAGACTTTAATATACTATAAACTTCTACTAAAATCTACTAATCCTATAATTTATTAACGATTATAATAAGTAGATAAGAGGAGTAGATATTATAGATTAATTACATAGGAACTATAAAACCTAGTAAATCTAGTAAAAGACATAGTAGCCTTTATTTTATTAGCTTATAAATGTTATTATAGTAAACTCTTATTTACTTTAGCTTTAGAATAAGTGTAAGTATATCTAATTAGATAAGAGATATATACTAATATTCAATATAGATTCTACTTTATAATCCTTATATAAAACCTTCTAATTATCTCTCGTATACTCTCTACTTAAAGACTCCTAGCTTATATACTAATTTATTTATCTTAATAAAGGAGATAATATTATAAAAGCTTAAAAGTAATACTCTATCTATCTCTATACTTAGTATATAGCTTCTACTAAAAGATTATATTATTAGTATAAGATATAAAGAGATAAACTTTTAAGTAAATTGCTTTTAAAAGGAGTACGTCTATCTTATCTACGTTAGACTAAGAGCTAGTATAAGTAGTATAATATACCTATTTATAGTAGTAATTAGCTATACTAGAAAGAATTCTATAAGATAGAAGTTATTAAGAATATAAGAGAGTAAGAGAGATTAAATAAAGAGGTAGAAAGAGGCGTATCTCTACTATATATAGAGTAAGTGTAAATAGCTTTAATTTAGATTTTAATATCTTAGTACTCTTAAACTAGCTTAGTAGTATTATAGTTTAAAGCTACCTAGATTTTAGTCTAAAACTACTCTAAATAAGAGTAGTTTTAAACTAGACTACTAAACGCGTCTATACGTAAGGTATAAGAATAACTGAAGAGATAAGAGTAGTATTTCTATTAGAAATAAATTAATTAAGTAGTATTTCTATTTTTAATAATTAAAAAGGTAGTATTTATATTAATTACTATTATAATATTAGTAATAAATATAAATATAATAGCATACTATCCTGGATTATTATATAATAGCACTATTCTAAATTATCGGCATTTATGAAACTGCTAATACCTCTGAGCAGTGCCGATACCTCTAATACCCCTAGGGCCGAGATTACGAATAACTAATACTTATACGAGCGAAGTGCCGAAGGTATTAATATCTGACATTTATATATAGAAGGGATTAAGGTTTAGATATTATATGTTTAGCTTTCTAAAGAATCAGAGGTTATATATTTAGCTTTTTAGCTCTTATTATTTAGTATTAGCTATATTAGATAGAGCTTAGTTATTATTATTATTAGAACTTAGAAGCTTCTAACCTTCTTATATATAGACGTTTATGTTCGGTATAGTAGAGAGACAGTTATTATTTTCTTTTATATTAGTACTTAGTATTTATATACGTTATTCTACTATACGTACTCTTATATACTTCTACTATAGTTATATATATTTCGTACTATTACATAAAAATAATAACTCTTCTTCGCTAGTAATAGCCTTTATAATATCTCTTTTAAGCTTATTATCGCTTTTTTTGTTTTAATTTCGATTTAGCCTCTAATTAGACTATAATAATATATTCTTAAATAGCTAGGATTCTAGAGATCTCCTAGATAGCTAGTAATACTAAGGTTTAGTATCTATATAGATAGCTAGTAAAAATCGTGTTTTATATATTAAGGGATTAGAATACGCTAAGTATTCCTAAGAATCTTAATAACCTTCTTTATATAAGGATTGCTATATACGATTTAGATAGTTAATAATATAAACAGTTATCTAGAAAACTCTTAAATCACCTCTTTTACTCTCTTTCTAATTTAATATTTAATATATTAGAATCTAGAGTAACTCTAGGTCCCTTCTAAGCTCTACTCCTAAGTATAAAGCCCCTCTTTAAGTAATAAAGTCAAGCCTCTACTAAAACGTCTCTAACTTAGTACTATAGCTCTAAGAATACTAAGAAGCCTAAGAATAATAAAGGTAAAGGCTTTATACTTAGAAGCTAGAGAGATTAATAGGACTTCTCTAATATAGACGAGATATAGAGTATAATCTAAGCTATAGAGGCTAAGAATTAAGAAAAAGAATAGAAAATTTTAGAGTAAGATAATTAGATTACTTAATTATTAGACCTAGTATAGTAAATTAGTTAATAGCTACTAAATAATAACTATAGTCTAAGTCCTCTCTAATCTATATAAACACCTTCTTCTATCTTTTTAAACTATTATTATAAGTAAGACTCTACTTTTAATATTCCTTCTTTATAATAACCTTCTCTATACCTATAACTTAAAAGTATCTTAAAAGCCTTTTAACCTATTAAAAGTAAGATTATAAAGAAAATTAAACCTTTAGATAATAGTACTTTAGTTACTTATAAGTAATAGAAGATATCTATATATAATAGACTCTAAGTAAACGCTAACTATTACTATATACTTAAAACTTATAAAGCTCTTATCTAAAGAATAACTACGAAACTTACTAAGAACTACTTAGAGCTTTAATATAAGTCTAATTTAAGTAATATAGCTTTTAAAGATTAATAAGATATAATTAAACTTCTTAATTCCTACTTCTTAACTAGTTATAAGAAGGAGGATACTTAGAATAAATTTTAAGCCTTATAAATAAGTAGAAAGGGTTATATAAGAGAAACTTTTTTAGATTTTAAAGTATACTTCTTAAGTATAGTTATACTTAAAGGAATACTAGAGTTAGAAAGATTCTACTTAATATAAGATAAGATTATACTATAGCTCTAAAATAGCTCTACTTTAGTTAAAAGAGATTAGAATCATAATTTTAATAAGATAGTAGTATATCTTTTTTAGCCTTAAGTAAAAAGAAACGCTAAAATATAGAGTTATTTATAACTAGTACTATAGCTAAACTAATTAGTATAACCTTATTATTTAAAAAGATAAGTACTTTTTAATCCTTATCTAGCTCTACTCTAAAAACCTCCTTACTCTTATATAGACTTAATCTTATATCTTAGAAGATTTTATAAACTCTTAGACTATTTTCTACTAGTAAAAAATCAAAGACTACGTTAATAAACCAAGTCCTCGCTAGTACGAATTATTACTATTATAATAAGCTTAGGCATTTTAAACCTAATTACTCTAATCTTTTTACTATTAATAAGATAGATAATTAACTTAAAGAAGAATAACCTTCTAAAAAGTACTCTAACTCTAAGCTAAGCTAGAAGGAAAATAAAGAGACCTAGGTAAAAATTCCTTCTTAAGCTTATATAAATATAATCTAGCTAGACTTAATCTTTCTAAGCTTATAAGAGGAAAACAATTCCTTATAAATACTACTCTTAGTATATAAGGATATAGTATTAAAATATAAGCTTTAGTAGATATAAGAGTAAACAAGTACCTATTTCTAAATTAGCCTCTAGCTCTATACTTATTAAAGTTAATAGGTTTAAAGATTTAGAGATTACTATATATAGTATCTATTTATAAATATAATAATAGTACTAAAAGCTAGATAAATTAGTTTATATAACTATATTTAAATATTAATAAACGTTATATTCTTAACTACCTCTTTATTATCTTAGACCTTAGATAATAAGACCTAATTATTAGTAATAAATAGTTAAACTACTTTAAAGTCCTCCTTAACCTCTTAAAGAGCTAGATTATTTAACTAGCTAATTACTCTCTAACTCCTTACTATAGTAAGGAAATTTTACTTTCTCTTTCTAGCTAGAACTAGAAACCCTTTTTAAATTACTAGTTAGATATGAATTAAAGAGAATATACTATTTAGTAATAAGAAAGACGTAAAAAAGGTAAACTTATAAATATCGCTAAGTTATTATTTCTATTTATAATAATACCTCTTAAAATTTTAATATCTAACTTTAGTCTAAAGCTTCTACGAACTACTAGTATAGCCTTAAAAGGCTAGACCTTATACTCCTTTATCTATAAAATAAGTATAAACGTAATATATTATAATATAAAATAGCCTAATTTAGAATTTTATATAATAAGCCTCTATAAGCTAGATTAGGTTATTAATAAGAGATTAGCCCCTTTCTAAAAAGACGATAAGATAAGGGCTCTAATATAGGCCTAACTCTTAAAGTATTACTTATCCTATAAAGACGTGTTCTTAAAAGTAGCTTTTAATAAGCTCTCTCTTTATTAAGAATATAACTATAAGATTACTTTAAATAAGCCACTTCTTAACTCCTTTTCGCCTCTATATTAATAGTTAACTATAGAGCTTAAAGCTATAAAGGAGTATCTTATAAAGAATCTAGATAAGAGGTTTATTATTAATAGTAATAGCCTTTTCGCCTCTCTAGTACTCTTTATTAAAAAGGCTAATAGTAATAAGTTATAGTTCTATATTAACTATAAGAAGCTAAACGCTCTAACCTAAAACAATCTCTACTTAATCCCTTATATTAACGAGCTCCTTTTTAGGATAAGAATAGCTAAAATCTTTACTAAATTAGATATTAGATAAGCTTTCTATTATATTTAAATAGACCTTAAATTAGAAGAGATAACTATGTTTAGAACTAGGTATAATATATATAAATATAAGGTCTTTCCTTTTAGACTTTATAATAGCTCTACTATCTATTAACGTTATATAAACAACGTCTTAATTAACTATTTAGATAACTTCTATATTACTTACTTAGATAATATTTTAATTTATTTAGATATTATTAAAGAATATAAGAAATAGGTTAGGAAGGTTCTAAATTAGCTCTAAGAAGTAGGACTTTAGATAGATATTAAGAAAAGCAAATTTAGTATTACTAGAGTTAAATACTTAGGATTTATCTTAACTATAAAAGGACTTAAAGTTAACTTTAAAAAAGTAGAGCCTTTATAAAACTAGGTCTAACCTAATACTATAATAAGTATAAAGTCTTATCTAGGGTTTATAAGATTCTATAAATAATTTATTAAAAGTTATACTAAAATCGCTAAACTCCTAACTACGATAATATACTCTATAAAGCTGTTTCTATAGACATCTAAATATAATAAAGCCTTTAAAGTACTAAGAACTAGGCTACTTATTATATAAACCTTATACTACTTCGACTTTAATTATAATATAAAGGTAGAAATAGACTCCTTAGAAGGAGTAATAGCTAGTATATTCTTATAATAATATAATAGCCTTTAATACTTTATTAGATTCTACTTATACGTTCTAGTTAGCTATAAATCGAATTAGAAGATCTATAATAAAGAACTATCTACTATTATAAAAGCTTTTAAGAAATAGCGCCTTAAACTTATATTATATTAGAAGTATATTAATATATATTTAAACTATAGATTATTAGAATACTTTATAATAACTAAGCTAATTATAGCTAAGTAAGTCTAATAGATAGAGTTTTTATTAGACTTTAACTTTTAGATCTAATTTACGTCTAAGAAGAGTAATTAAAAAGTAGATATATTAACTTAATATAAATAAGACCTAAAAACCTATAATTAAGCTAAATTAGATAGCCGCTCTTATACTCTCTTAGGACCTAATTAGTTAGACCTCTAAATTAATACTAAACTTACTTAGATCTTTTTATAAGAATAGTCTATATCTCTTAATATAATAGATATTATTCTAGAGTTAAGTTTAGATATAATTTAAAAGTTAAAAGAAGATAACCTATACTTCTTTTAGAAAGAACATTATAAACTTTTAAATAGATACTCTATCTTACTAAATAATTTACTCCTCTTTAAGAATTAACTTTATATTTAAAGGAACACTAAACTCTATATAAAGCTAATTAAAGAAGTTTATAACTAAGTATCTAATACTTACCTAAGTATAAAAAAGATATACTAGTTATTAGTATAATACTACTACTAGGCTAGAATGTTTTTAAACTATAAGAGGTACGTAAGGAATTATTAAGCCTATAAATACTCTTATTCTTAATAAACTAAGTAATAAAGCTTTCTTTACCCTTTACCTATACTTAACTATCTTATATAATATTTATATATAAACTTTAAATCATTTCTAAAAGATAAACACAGATTTAATACTATATTAGTATTTATTAACTAACTTAGAAAAGATTTAGTATTTATACTCTACTACTTAACTATAGACGCTAAAAGCTTAGCTAAACTCTTTATTTAATAGATTTACTATTTCAGTTACTACTCTAAATTAATTATATTTAATTAAAGACCTTAATTTATATTATTATTTTAGACTAAATTTTATTAAATAATTAATATTAAGCTTAAGCTTAGTATTACCTACTATAAATAAATAAATAGATAGACAAAGATAATAAACTAATATATTAATTAGAGACTAAGGCTCTTTATAACCTACTATTAAGATAACTAGAGTAAATTAATCCCTCTAATAGATAGAGTATAAATAACACTTCTATACTTATCTATTAGTATAACCTCTTATTAGCTTAAGTTTAGACTTAACCTAAGGACTTTATAAGACTAGAATATACTAAAGACGTCTATTCTCTAAGAACGTCTTAACTATAATAAGGTAGTAAAAGTGGCTTAACGTATATACTCTACTTAGAGAATAGCTAAAGATAATATAGATAAGGCCTAGAAAAGAATAAAGGATAATATAAATTAATACTAAAGAGCTATTAACTAAGACGTTAGAGATAAAGTCTACTTATCTACTAAGAATCTTAAGATAAATCGTCTTAGCTAAAAGCTTACTAAATAGTAGATAGGACCTTTTAAAATACTAGATTATATAAGATACTTCTATAAGCTAAAACTTCTAGAAGGATTATTAATTTATAATGTTTTCGCCTCTAATATACTTTTAAAAAACCTAAATACCCTCTTACTAGGATAAGAGGCTTTAAAGCTCCTATTAAATATTATTAAAAGTATATAAGAATAAGAAGTATAAGAAATACTTAGTAGTAGACTTTTTAGAAGATAGCTATAATATTAAGTAAAATAGGTTAGATATAATTTAGATCCTACTTAGTATCTTATAAATAATTTTTAAGGTTTACTATATTATTTAAGAGACTTTTATACTAAATATCTAGAAGAGCTAAGACTACTCTAATACCTTTCTAAATAGCTTAATATATAGGAATTAGATAAGAATTAAGTAAAAGAGTTAATTTATAAAACTCTATTAATACCTTCTAATTCTAGTTACCTTTAATAAAGAACTTATAATAAAAACCTAAGATAAAACACTAACTAGTAAGAATATTTAAAGTTAATAAAGTAAAGAACTAAGACTAAGTTACTACTAAAACAGAGCCTACTAACCCTTTCTAGGCTATAGCCTCTCTTTCCTCTAACTTATTATCCTCCTCTCTACTCTCTTAAGCGTAAAAAGCCTAAATCAGCTCTTCCTTTACTACCTCCTTCTTATAAAGACGCTTCTTACTTTAACGACCTCTTATAACTAGCTTTAAAAGAGACGCTTGTAAACTCTTTAGATAGGCCTTAAAGAGGACTTAAACCTAGGTTTAGATAGAGGTCCTACTCTCTATAATATAGTATAAGAACTATTAAATATTAGTAACTAAAACCCCTCTAATAAGTAAGAGATACTTATAATAACCTTAGTATAAAGTGTTTAAGTCTCTTCTAAAAGAGTAAACTATACCTCTAAACTATTCTTTAGTACCTTTATACTAGTAATAACTAATACCTTATCTAAAGCCTTAGTAGCTTTCTTAACCTCCCCCTTCTCCTCCTTACCTATAAGCTTACTAAACTCCTTCCTAATAAACTATAGTAACTACCTAAGTTAGAATAGATTTAATATATATTTAAGATTAAACTTACTAAGATATACATAGTATTTTACTTTATATAGTACCTATACTTCTTTAACTTTAGCTTCTTAAAAGCGTATATATAATCTCTATTCTAAGATTTTACCTAAAGGTACTAAACGTAGTAGACTTAGTAGATAGCTAGAAGCGTACTAGGAGGATATAGAAGAGGTATTTTACTATATTAGATTAGTCTTAAATCAGGTCTAATTAAGAAGGGAAGAACTTACTTTTATATATATATATATATAGTATATATATTCTAAGAGATAAGTTAGTATATAAGGATATACCTAATCAGAAGGTATTCTTACTATTTATTATTATTTAGATAAAAAGAAAAGAAGAAGAGAAGTTAGAATCAAGGAAAAGTCGCCTACTAATATACTACTTATAACAATAGCTATTGCTTTATAATTATTATTTATTACTTAATAATTACTATTATAATATATAATAATAGTAAGAATATAATAACTTTATAGCAGCGTACTGCTTTCTACCCACCAGCTAATTATTAGCTTCTCTTCTATTCGCATTCTATTATTATATAGCATATAGTAGTAAACAAAGAGTAATTAGCCCTTAAATAATAATACTACTAGATACCGACTCTACCTTAACCACTAGACACTATAATAGTAAGATAAGTTATATTCTTTATAATAAAAAGATAAATAATACTCTAATCAACCTAATACTATGTCGATCGCTAACTAAAGACTTAAGATAAGTCTTTTTAAAAGAGAGGAGATATAATAGTATACTATCCTAGATTATTATATAACAGTACTATCTTAAATTGTCGATATTCGTAAAACTGTCAATACCTCTAAGTAGTACTAATACCTCTAATACCTTTAGAGCCGAGATTACGAATAACCGATACTTATATAAGCGAAGTGCTAAAGGTATTAATATCTAACATTTATATATAAAAGGGATTAAGGTTTAGATATTATATGTTTAGCTTTTCAAAGGATTAGAGGTTATATATTTAGCTTTTCAGCTCTTATTATTTAGTATTAGCTATATTAGACAGAGCTCGGTTATTATTATTATTAGAACTTAGAAGCTTCTGATCTTCTTATATATAGACGTTTATATTCGGTATAGTAGAGAGACAGTTATTATTTTCTTCTATATTAGTGCCTAGCATCTATATACGTCATTCTACTATACGCACTCCTATATACCTCTACTATAGTTGTATATATTTCGTGCTATTATAATAAATACTATCTTTTTAATTATTAAAGATAGAAATACTACTCTTATACTATTTATTTATTTTATACACTCTTAGTACGTTTTTTAGTATATTTGTTATTTATTTAATATAAGTAAAATAGTAGTATATCGCTTAAAAATAGTAAATAGTAACTAAGTATATATAGAATTAAAGACCTTTTCTAAGTAAAGACGTTTCTAAAAATAATACTAAAATAAGTGTATTATTACTCTTAAAGTATATATAATAGACTACTAAAAACTAATACCTCGTGTCTTATACTAATAGAAATACTATCTATTTCAGATATAAATACTACTACTTCTATTTTATTATTTTAGTACTAAAATTACTACTAAATGAATAAATAGTATAAGAGTAGTATTTCTATTAGAACTAGAATAGGAGTAGCTAGGAAAGTTCTAAAAATAGAATAGAAGTAGCTAGGTAGATAAAAAAAAGAAGGCTAGGCTAGAGTAGGATTAGAAAAGCAACTTCTAATTAGAACCTAGACTTTCTTTTCTACCTACTTTCTAGATATTAAGTAAAGTTAGAGCCGCCTTCTAAGCTTAAAGTAAGATTAACTAGTCTAACTCTTCCTATTCTAGCCTCTCTATTTAGTAAGAAAAGGTAAGTAAGTACTATAGAATAGAAGTAGCTAGGAAAGCTAGAATTTAAGAATAGAAGAAGACGGGATAGCTTTAAAATAGAGGTAGAAGAGAAAAGAAGTATTAAGGTAGAATAGGATAATAGATTAGATAGGGAAACTTAAAACACTACTAAGTATAGAGAGTAAGAGAGAGGAGAAGAAGAGAGAGAGAGAATTTAAATTAGAAATTATTCTCTTTTATACTTATAGAAAGTAATATTTTACGATTTACGATTTGCGATTTCCTATTTACGATTTAGTTAATCCGACTTTTTAGTATATTTAAGATACTCTAATACTCTAACACTCTAATACTCTAACTAATACTCTAACACTCTAACTAATCCTTCTATACTCTAACACTCTAATACTCTAACTAACACTCTAACTAATCCTCCTATACTCTAATCTACTAACACTCTAACACTCCAAAGAAAAATCAAGACTAAGCAAGGTAATAAGAAGGACTCTAAATTCTAATTTACAGAGTACTAGTAGTTAGTCTATCTACTCTACTAAAACCTAGTATCTACTAAAACTTAATATTCTACTAAAACTTAGTATTCTACTAAAACTTAGTATTCTACTAAAACTTACTATTCTATCTTCACGTTAGATTAATCTTTACTCGTAAAGATATTATTATAAGATATTATAAGATATTATAAGATATTATAGTATAATTCCTATTCTGTAGTTTCTATACTATACTGTTAATAGTATTTTATATATAAATATTTAATTTAATAGTGTTTATGCTTCTAAGGGGATTGAAATAGTTACTCGGAGCTTACTTGGGGCGTACTTGTGACCAAGTTACTCGGAGCTTACTTGCGGCGTACTTGTGACCAAACTAGTTAGCATTCTGGCGGCAGACGTCTCCCAACCTCATACTGCGATTTGGCCATGTTTACAAACGAAGTAGCCGTCGAAGTTTATCATCGAGGACAAGTCAATTAAAGGATCAAGGTAATTATTCATTTCTACCTATTTATTCTGTTTGTTCATTATCCCCCATAAGACATCGCTCGCTAACAAGACACAACACAACCATAGTGTTAATACACCCTCCTAAGCAAGTGGTGCGCAAGAAAATGGGCTACGAACAGTCCCCTTCGCGTAGCCCTGTCTAATACCAACAACAGCCGCGTATGTCCCCGCGACCAAGACGACCATTCCAATGATGAAGACAATTCCATTGACGATACTCAGGAACAAGTTATCCTTGGCGTACCATTTACCCTTCTTGATGAGCATGAACCACATCATGGCCGGGAAGTAAAAGGTAAATCCCGAGATGAACAGGGCGGACATGATCGACAAGAGATCAGAGAAGAATGGAATGGCCTCGGCGATGAGCCATGCGACGAGAGTGATGACAACGAGTAAGCAGATCCATGAAATCCAGCCCTGTCTGGTTTGAGTAACAAATCGGTGCACGGAAGCCTTGTAATAACGTCCGTGGATGTATCGCGCCACGACGGTTCCATTGATGGAGCCGGAAATGAAGATGACGGGAAGAGCGACTCCAAAGGCGACCCTTGCCATCAAGGGTCCTGCGGAAAGGAGAGCCGGGGATTTGACACCTTGGCCAACAAAGGCGTAGATCAAGGATCCCGTCAGCGTATAGATGAAGATTTCAAGCAAACCCAACGCCCAGATGGACTTGACAAAATCCTTTGGTTCTGCACAAAGTTAGCTCAATTCGTAATTGCTTGTTTGAGGTGAACTTACTGTGCATCTCATCCATAAAGGAAAACTGGCAGACGGCAAAAGAGTAGGCGAAAACGATGTTGGTGACGGAGTTGAAGGCGTCTGAGAAAGTGATATTCTCCTTGGGCCAAGCTGACCAATTGACCGCTGACAGTCCACCAGGAGCCTTGCCAGCCACAACTGCGGTGGAAATGATGGTGATGCCGATTGCCAGCATGACGGATACGAAATCGATGTATCCCAAGATAGCCACCTCAGAGAACGAGGGAGGGATTGCGACGAGAAAGAGTATGATGGCGGAGATGAAGGCAAAAGCAAGCGAGCAGATAGCATTGTGGCTCAAGTTCCCAAAAGCGATCGCTCCCGTCAAGCAATGGGATCCGACCAGGAAAATCAGTTGCAGAGCAAACATTGCACCAATCAACTCGTATCCAAATCTTCCCATCATCAGTCTGCCGGCGTCGGCATAATGAGCGACTTCAGGAAACTTCAATTTGACTTGTCCGACCACATAACTGGTATAGATGGCGACCAAACCGAGTCCAACGGTGAGGATGACACCTGCCACCATGCCAAGGGTCGCATAGGCACCGGGGATGGAGAGGGCACCGAGAGCAATCGCTTCGACCAGCAACACCACCGTCAGTCGCTTCCAGCCCAGACGCTTGAAGTGCTGCTGTCCCTGGGCCTCCAGCAATTCGGCCTCCCCCACGATTTCATCCTTGGCGTTTTGCGAGTTGTAGTCACGCGTCGAGGTTTTGCCGTCCAGTGAGGACTTTGGATCTTTGTCAGCCGGTGGAGCAGCCGTGATGCCCTTTTCTGAGAAGTCTGACATTTGGCGCGGAGTCTGAGGACTCAGGAGGGAGAATCCGGGATACCTTTGGGGAGGGGGACCGGGTGGAGGAAGCTCGAGAGTCGAAAGTTGATTGGAGCTTTGCGGGGGGTCGGATGTTGAGCAGGTCTGAAGGGGGAAGGGTGCGTGCTGCAAGACAACAATGCGGTGCAGTGCGGTGCAGTACGGTGCAGTGCGGTGCGGTGCTTGAGGGAGGAGGAGGAAGGATGAGGGGGGTGAGCAGAGATTTTAACTTGTTATGAAAGTAGTACCGTACCTAGTACCTAATAGAGCCGAGAATGATACGAAGGATGCATTACTGTCCAGTCTGTGTAAGGCAATCAATCAATCAATTGCATTTGGGTGGAGGAGCTGGGCTGGGAGCCGTCCAAAGTGTGGACTGTCGACGATTCGGAGATTCGGGAAGAAGGGAGCGCTTTCCTTGCTTTGGTTCTTGGGAAGGGAAGGAGCACCCCATGTTTTCCCTTGAAGCTTTGCTTTGCTTCGCTTTGCTTTGCTTTACCTTTACTTCGCTTTACCTTTACTTCATGTGAGAGATCTTCAGCCGCGAAGATGAGGCGGTCACTTGGTGGAGCTTGTTGGTTCATGACGTTGTCTCGAGTTGGTCGCTCCTGCTACTTCTACACGTGCGTTTCTGGCCACCAACTCCAACTCCAACTCCAACTCCAACCCAGTTCAACCAACTTAGAAGTCGCACTTTGCATCAGGAACTGGCAAAGTCGTGACCTGCTTCGCTGAATCTCGAAAATGGCAGGATTCCTGGATTCCTAGGAAAATGTGGTGGGTTGCGACTCGCGAGAGTCAGTACTATGGGTCTCTGACGCGCTACCTTGTTTCTTTTACCTCATCTCACCGATTATTGTGGCTCTAACAGCCATACCATCGAGTCAGGATTTTCTGTCCATGCGAACATGGCCTGCCTAGGCGCGAGGCGAAGACACATAAATACCAACGCGGGGGCGACGCGAGAAATGATGATGGAAAGTTGTGTCCAGATTCCAACGCAAGTTGACCAAAGAACTCGAGGTCGTCGAGGAAGCTGGTGAGGTGTCGTCGGGATCAAAGTCAAAATCGGCATCGCACCCCTGACCCATGCACCAGCCATGCCCTGAGGCTCTTTCACGGGGCTGCAGCATCCCGCAAAGTGCCGGACTTGGCGACGGGATCTCCACAATATTAAGCATTTTTCCAGCCACCTACATTTCAGCCCTTGCCGAGTATGATAAGTAAACGTATGCACCAGATACATTGATAACGATGTTCAATATACGCGCGAACCCATTTTGGAATCTTTTAGCAGAGGTTGTCATGTTTTCGAAAATAGAGCATTATCTGATGAGTTTGGTTTACTTTGTCCTTGAAACTGTTTAACAGAAGAATAAACTTCTAGTTAAACGTAGAAGATACGTCTGAAATTCCTTATTAGGTATTTAAAACTCCTTTAAAGTCTCCGTATAACTTAATAATTACCCGGGAGCTATAACTTCTAAGCCTATGACGTGAGAAGGCTTAGAAGAGATAAGATTAGATAACTAATAACGGAATTAGCTTAGACTAACTAAGAATACTTTACTTATAATCAATTTTATATAACTAAGTTCCAGGTTCTATAATCTTAAAAGAAGCTATATAACATATATAATTTTATTCAAGGCTTAGACTAGAGTATATACTCGCTTAAACAGTAGAATCTACTATAATATAGAACGTATTTATAATACTATTTAAATATTTCCCAACTATTTATCTTCGTTCTAATTTAGCTCTTCTACCGCTCGTCGGTGTCTATAGATTAGATGGAAATAAACTAACTAGATATAGATAGTTATGAACCTTATAAACTACTACGAGTAAAATACTAAAATAAACGACGATACTTTCTCAAAAATAGAAATAACTTAACTTAATAACTGAAGTCTTTAATAAAACAATAGTAGAATTTAATAGAAGGCAAAGAATATATTTATTCAAAGATACTAGGTAATTAAACGCTATATAGCGCACTTAAATAATCTCTCAAACCCCGCTTGAATCTACTCTCTGTGCTCCTTTAGCACAAAAGATGTCACATACGACCATAGACTAAGGAGAATTGGGCATCCCGTCCGCTCTGCCATACACAAGCCTTAGATCGGCAGATTAGTAGTTGGGTGGGTGACCACCAGCGAATACCTGCTGTTGTATGTTTTTGTCTAATCCATTTTTGTCCTTTTTCGTTTTTGCTAGTTTAAGAGTCATTATCACCGAATACGACATAGCTAGGTACAATGTACAACCCAACCCCATTTTATGAAAGAGGACTGTGTTTTGCGTTTTGAAAAAATCTAGAAGTCGAAATTTTCATTTTCATAATACTACTTATAGAGTAGGAAGTCTAGATAAGATGTTATATTATATCTTATCTTCCTCTTTTAAACGTTAGATATGCCGTGCGTTTAAGAGATAGATAAGAGAAAGAGCGACTTTGAGTTTTTTCTTATATAGAGGTTAAGACTTATTCAAGACTAGAACCACTTCTACTCGTAGAAGTAGTCTAGCTAGCGATTTTTCTTAAGATAGAGATAGAGATAGAATCTATAAGATATAAGACTTAGATATAGCGTAGGCTATAGTAGAGTAGAGTTTAAATTAGTCCTACGTAAGATAGAGTTTATAGAGAAGTAAGTAAACTCTTATTCTTTACTTACTTATTAGCTTACTATTTTAATAGATAGGAATTCTAATAAAATCGAGATATTTCTATAAATAAAAAAAAGAAAGGAAAAGAAAAGAAAAGAAAAGAAAGGAAAAGAAAAGAAAAGAAAAGAAAAGAAAGGAAAAAGGCTATAAATATATACTATTAGTAGATAGTCTATTAGAATAGAGAAAGCGATATATATATATACTTTCTTTAGATCTATTTAGTACGTATATAATTTGATTTATATATATACGAGTTATATACGAGCGTAGAGTCGAAAGATACTCGTATATATCTCTTTATTTTATAAGTTTAGCCTTGAATATATTCTATATTATTTAGCTCGTATATATATTTTAGTATATCTTTCGTTAACTCTAGTAGTTATAGTAGTAATAGTAGTATAGAAGAAAAGATATATATATAAGTTAAAGATTAAGAGATTAAAAGAGTATATTATTTAATTTTAGTAGAGTATAAAGAATATATAAGCAAAAGTATATACTATAATATCTGCTAGCTAAACGTTAGTATATATTATAATATATATATATTATATATCTATGTATATTATTCTTAGTAGTATATATATTAAAAAAGGACTAATATATACGAGCTAAACAGGCTCTTAGATCTACCTATTATTAGTTAGTTATACAGAGGAGCAATGGTCAGTTGCGTGACAATAATCGCGGGGTTTTTTTACTCTCTTAAGTTAGATACTATTACTTTAAGAAGTTCGCTTCATTCTTAGAATAAACTTATCGCAGTTTTAAATTGCACGAAAATGACAGCAATTGAACTTTATATGAACATTCAGTCAGTGAATTGGCTTTCTCCGCCTCTTAGTACTATCTGGATATTTTCCTTCCGCTTAGGTGAACTCCGTGTTTTTCTACTTATAAGTATATAATAAGCAACGCTAGTTATAAATGACTTATTTATTAAATAAAAGAGGGATAAGTACTACTAGAACACGGTCTATGATTCATTTTAGTGTTTTATTTACTAAATATTTATTAATTTGTTAACAAGGGTTTACTTAGCCTATCCTAGCCTAACTTCCAGGCTAGGCTAGGATGGGAAACCAAAAACACTACATTCAGTTCTCTTTTTTAGGAGGACATTAGACTCATGTCTCGGTTTTCTGCAAAGACCACCTCGTTTGATATCCTTTGGCTCATATACGAGATCGCTTCATATCAGCCAGCACTTCCACAAGTATCTCTTCCTGCCCGTTTCTGTATGCCTTCGCTACTCTCTGCCTTTGGTTCGTAGGGATCTCGAGTATCCGATTTCCCAGCATCAAGTCGTCTAACATCTTCTGCATATGCTCTGTCAAGAACTCAATAACAGCAAGCCCATTCCTCTCGGAAGGCACAATGAAAGGTTCTATTCTCAAAGCAGCTCGCTCCACCAATGTTGCGATATGGAATGACACCATAGACACGAATGTGGGATGGAAGTGTCTGAGAGCCTCCACGGGATGCTGAGGATTCATCACTCCCCGTCGATCATGGGAAGGAGACCGAACGGTGACAAAGGCAAGATGTGTCTCGTATGCGAAAGCGTAAGGCTCGTCGATGGTGGCTGGGGTGCTGAAGACAGAGTGGCTAGGATGCATGGGCTTGGTTACATCGAATGGGAACCGGAGCGTGAGCTCAGAAGCCTGATTGTCGGGGAGGATGAATCCAAACTCCTTTAATACTGCAGGCGGAAGGTCAGTTACCAATTCGTACTGGTCATAGAAAGATGTGGATACTGACGAAAAGTGTTGTTGAATCTCTGCGTGTCCTTGTCGTATGGGATATGAACGCTATGCCCGGGTTCCATGTCCGTCACTTTGGCTAAGCCAAGGCAGCCCTCAACGAAGTCATATTCTAGCGGCTCGATTTGCTCATGGCTGCGCATGATCTCGGAGTTAGTGTTGTCATTTCTAGAAGTATGTTTGGGAAAAGCAGGAGGAAACAGTGTTGTAAGAGGAGGAAATAAGGAGTAAACCATGTCTTAGTCCTCCTGAAACCTGAAAGAGGGGGGGGGGGGGAAACTCGGAGAATACCCACTTCAAAGAGTCCAAGACTGGAATTAGGATTTTGGCGGTGTCATCGAGACTCACACCGCACTTTGCCAGCACCTGATACTCGGGCTTGATATTGTCTATGTCTCCTTCAAATGCGATCGACCAAAAGGATCGTGACAGGAAGATGTAGTGCGCCCACATACCCAATTCTCTATATCGAAACCATTAGTCGAGTGTGTGAAAATCTGTTTCAACACGAAGATACAAACAGTGTGTATGCAGAAGTGTCCCAGCCAGAAGCCTCCAAAGCTGCCGTTGCCTCTCGCCAACGGGATCTCAAATCTGCTTTCTGCTCTGGAACCATGTCTTCCAAGTGCGTTCCTCGAAGCCACTTTAGATCTTCTTCCCCCCAGAGTATCGGTATTGCGCTATTTTTCTCATCGTTGGGCTGAGGTAGTATTTGAATGTACCTGTGGTTTGTCTTAGTGTTAGCAACCTTGCTAATACATCATCGACAGACTCGCGTACGGGTACCAAAAGCTAGCCTCACCCAAGAGATATTGCTGCACAAGAAATATCGCATTGATGGTGTCATGGTCCACACTTTTGCTGAGGTACTCCTTCGGCAAGGATTTTGAGCGAGGATGATAACCAGACCCTGGAATGCCCGCAGAAATGGCATTGAAATACGAAAGTGTCAGATTGTATGAAACGCGCAGGAACGGTTCATTAGATTTGACAGCTGTTCCTTCGGGGTCGATGATTGCTTCGACCCCCCGATCTGCAGTTTCAATGTACTTTAAGGATGGGTGGATGTATGTTCCATTATCTTGCGCCCATTGGAGTAATCTTCGATATTTCGTTTCAATGGCAGTGTGATTGGTTGAAGCAATTTGTCCTGTGACTCCGTTCATTTTACTGTATGTTTAAAAGATGAGGATGAAGGGTGAGGATTTTTACCCTTTTTAAATGAGGGTTGATGTAAATGGCAGGGACGGGTTTCACTCAGACGACACTATTATCTGATCGGTTGTAAAGGAATTGTTTTCCTCAGGCGTCCCATTAGTTTGGCAAGATCCAAAGTGGAAGCTTATTGTCCCAAAGGATCTAGCTCAATAACTCAAATTGTTCCACAAGTTTTCTAGTTATAATGAGTGTTACTAGACCCCGCAGCTTCCGAGTCCCACGGTAAGTATTTATTTAGGCCCGACAGAGGAGGACAAAAGAGAAACCATGTACCAAGCCCCTTTGGAATAGCAATGAGCGGTATGAGCACTTTCTCAGGTCAAGCAAATTCTTTCCCGACCAATTAATTGGGTCGCACAACTTCGTACCGGATTTTTGTTGTGCTAGCTACACTGCATCATCTATACCCAGCCGGTGTACCACTCCGGCACGGCAGGAAACCTCCGTGCCACCAGATGATCAACTATCAGGCTGGTATTGTTACCCAGGCGGGTCACCTTTTCTGCGCTACATTGAAAAGACCAAATTCAAGCACTGCTTGGCATGGAGAGAACAAAGAGCTCGGGATGTTCTCGCTTTCCACGTTCTCGTATTTTTCATTGAGTTCACTGATTGCTCTTCATTCGGTTTCCAGTTACTGAAGAGAATTCGCAAACGATGAAAATTGCAGTTCTAGAAATATCCCACAATGGACCAGAGGAATTTGTGAGTTGACCAATACTATTAGCAATTATTAAAACACTATAGACATAATGGCAGCCTGAAGTCGCATCAGTTCATCTAACTTTGTAACTCAATAGCAAAAGGGGCACTGGTGTGATCCGACCCCATACATTGAAGCTGGAAAACACGAAATCCACCACAAAAAGATCAATTTGGAAGAAATCAAGCAAGACCTACCCAAAATGAAAGATGAGGGGTTCGCTATTTACGTCCTTTCAATGGTATGCTGACGTCAAATTTCGAAAGTCTCATCGCGAAATTGCTAACGTCTCCTGCCAGTGGCCAGAGGAGAAAACTAAAGACACTGCTTGTGAGGTGACGAAGTTACTTGAGTCTCGCGATGAGACGGTTCTCAATTTCGCTCACGAATCCACATATAAGAGGAACATCACTTCACAAGCCGGACCGCAAGATTCTCTTGGTCTCGAATTGACTCCGGGTACTGAGTATTCCGTGCTGGTTCTCGAAGCGGGCACAGAGATCTTGCTGTTCGATTCAGTTGAATGTCATCAGGAGAAAATCCGCTCGACGGTTGTTGACGCACAACTGGCGACCAGATTACTCGACGCCACTCGGGCAGTATTACCTCCTGTACAAGTTGGAGATGGATGCAGTCTCGTTCGCGTGGACCTCATACATAGTAACAACATTGGAAAGCCTGAGGCCATAAGGATTTGTCGCAACCCCCGAATCTTCTCTGGCAGTTTGAGTTCAGCCACCGATGCGTTGGTGGAGAAAACCGTACCGTAAGTTGATTTTGCACTTAGTTTCACTCTTCCGCAGAAATTCCTTCTACACGAAACTTCCCCGGGACAGACCACAGCTGACCCAATGTTACCTAGAGGAGGCCATACAGCATTACTTGATCTTTTGATCGCCGTCAAGAGGTTGGGCCGCAACGCAACATTGGACAACCAAAAGATTGTCGACACCTATGTTGAGTACTCATCAATATATGACAAGGAAGTGATGGAATTTCCCTACTATCAAATTCTCCAGAAACTCGTAGCTGACTACAACTGGATTGGTACCGTGATGGATGTGGCCTGTGGCACGGGGCTTTTTGGTAAACTCATCAAGGAAAAAGGGTTCTCCTCTACTATTGTCGGCATCGATCTCTCACCCCACATGACCTCAAGTCCTGCCATTCGTGAGTGCTACCTGTCGCCGGTAACAATCGGGACGATGCAAGCTGCGATGATGAAGCCAGTTCAATTCGATCATGTCGTGTGCTTTGGTGCTTTGGTATATCTTGATGACGTGGATTTTGTTGCAGTCTTGTCTCGAATGTTCATTGTCGCACAAAAGTCGATAACTTTCGATATCGAGGACTCCTCGGAGGAGTATATGAAGAAGTGCGTCGAGGATGAGAGTCTGATTCCCAGTTATAACCACACGAAAGCATGGAAGAGCTTTAAAATCCCTGCACGGTGGAAGGTTACGTATGAGAAATACGGACTTCTCTATCACGATGATCATTTCACGCATTGCGATATCTTTGATACTATGGTTAGGTTGGAGAAGTGTTAGTACTCAGCTTGGTGACTGATTTAATTTGCTTTATTATAAGTTTGGAGACCTTCCTGATCAAATCTGGTTTCCGCCCTCGCAAGGGCAAGAACTCGTCTAATTTTTGTATGCCTGTGGTGCACCACCCCAGCCTGCTTTCCTCTCCTCCTCCACTTCTCATTGATATCAGATCGATAGTGACAGTGACAGAGGTGGAGTGGAGATTAAGGGGTGCTAGAGGGAGGCGACGGTGCGGGGTCTGCGAACTCTGTGTTTAAAAAAAGTCTTTTGAAATTTGAATCTTGGTCTGAACTCCATTCCGTGGCTTGATTAAATTACTATTCTGATTCTAACAGCAAGGAATACAGCATCTAGATAGCACACTTCTACAATCCTCCATCAATATTCACTCCCAGCAGAACCATACCCTGAGTTTCTTTCCTCTTTTCTTTCCCCTTCGAAGCTCTTGGCTTCCTTCGGATGAGTCTGCAGTAGTAAGACTTTCTTTGGAAGATTTTGGTGTTTTTAGATCACACCTCAAATTTCCTTCAATTGAAAGGGGCGTAGGTCCCCATTCTCTAACAGCAAAACCCCCCACGCCCACAGCTTTCTCATAGTATTGCCGAAATCTGTCTCCGTAAGGGGATTTGCTTGCCAGCTCATAGACCTCGATCATCCGAAACCTCTCATCACAGAAGTGCCAAGTAACGTATCCATGGATGAATGCATGAATTGCTTCTGTGATCTCTGATGTTTTTCCATCGTCGAAGATCTGCTTCAGACGCTCCACGCAATTGATCGTCTCCTTGGTAAGTCGTTGAAACGCCTCTTCCAAAGTGATTCCGTCAACCTTGCAATAATTCATAACCAGGCTGACCTGGTCCCGTGGATTTTCGAACTCCTTGAAGAATGATACCATATCATTGACCAAAGCAATCATGGGCTCAATTTGAGCAATGACTGTTGTAATCTCCAAGAAATGTGCCTTTTCATCGAATTGTTCCGCAGGGAAGAGACTTGCTCCGCAAATCCCACCAAGTCCGACCATCCGTCGAAGAAACCCGGGATAGTAGTCTGAACCCGGAAATCCTTGAAAGTTGTGCTGCTCAATCCAGCACCCCTGAAAGTAATCCAAAGTACTGCGGAAAATGGCGAGCCCGCAAAAACCTCCATAATGTTTGAGAAACTTAGGCAGGTACGAATTCATCAACAACCAGAATGTGTGTTTTTGTTGGTTGCCATCGATAAGGTTTTCCGAGAAACGTTCCATGTCCTTATGAGGGTCATCGTTATCATCATCTAGCAAGACAATGTGCACGAAATAGATGCTGATAGCAACCATGACTTCTCGAGGAATTTTCACCCAGCAGTACACGACAAGTTGTACGCTGGTGCGCATGACGATTCCGAGTTTCCTTGGATCCACTTTGAATAAATGTTGCTGATTTAGTCGCGCGAAGTGTTTTGCCGTTTCGGAGTAGACATATTGAAGGGTCTCCAGCCTCTTGGTATTGCTGAAGTTGTCGTCGTGATATTCGATAGCGTCTAGGAATTTCACCAAGGAGTCCAAGTAGAGGTCGAGTGGGAAATCTTCTTTGGTCATTTTGGTGAGCTCTTCTGGGTGCGGAGGGATGCAGCTGATTGAGTGTATAATTCTTGTCAGCCAGCTGGCAATTGAGCTTTTACCCTCCTGGCAATCAGTGTGGAAAGTGTACGAAAGTTAATTTTAGGAAGATCTGCGCCATGAAACCTCTTGCCGCATATGTTGTTCCTCGAAAGATTGTAGTAGTTCAGCCAGCCACGATAAATGAAATGGGAGAATCGAGGCAACGCCAAAAAGTAGATGTCACCTTCTTTGATCGGATTAGCCCATCGTTACTCAAGGGCCTCGTTTTAATTTACCACTTTGGTTCCATGGACTGATTCGCTCTTGCTTGCTAGAGCTATACCCACAAAGTACAACGACATTTCGTCCGTGGTGGCGTAGTTTCTACGCTGTATATGAAGCTTAGTGTGAGTTTCACATCTTCTAGTCGTATGTGACGGGCGCTCAACCAATTCTGTGCATTGAAGGTTGACCTGGGCGATCAGCAAAATCACAAAATACTTATCCACATTGGATTATTCATATTGGCGAACAAGTTCATGTCCGGTGCTGGGATTGAAATTTTAAGTGATAATGGGGAGTAGCTTTTCATCCACCATCTCTTATTCTTAGAGCATAAAGATTAGTAGGACATACAGCCCTTGAGAATTGTAGAGGGTGATTTTGGTTTGTGGAACACTTCCCTACTTGAAGACAGATTATCTCACTGATTTCCGATCTTTCCGAGGTATCAAACTTCAACTCCAGCATCAAGTTATGTTTGAGAATATTCTCACAGTGGGGAATCCAACTAAATTTGTGTGGACAATCTTGGGTAGCATTATCCCATACTACTGTCTAACATGGATCTACAACATCTATTTTCATCCGCTCAGCCGGTTTCCTGGACCAAAGCGAGCAGCAATGGGGTTTCTCTGGGAGTTTTATTGGGATGTTCTCAAAGACGGCACGTATCTCTTTGAGATTGAAAGAATGCATCGAAAGTACGGTAAGAAAACCTCAAGCCAATGCCTCCTGATGAGGTGAACAGAGACTTACAAAATTCAAAAGGGCCCATTGTTCGAATCAACCCTAGAGAACTACATATCTATGACCCCTACTTCTACAGTAGTATCTATGCTGGTGGTGGTCGAAGAATCGACAAAGATCTCGATGCCGTTGCAGCATTCGCGGTCCCCCAAGCAAGTCTCGCAACGGTTGGACACGATCTTCATCGACTCCGACGGGAAATTCTTAGCAAGTACTTTTCAAAACGATCCATAGTCAACATGGAGCCAGTCATGAATGAGCGGATTGATCGGCTGATCGCGAGACTCGAAGAAGAAATGCATCGTGGGGTAGTGGTTGATTTTGACAGCGCCTTTGCATGCCTGACGGCGGATGTGATCACTCAATACTTTTATGGTTCAAACTTTGATCATCTAGGATCCACAAATTTCAAATTTGAAGTTAAGGAAGCTATATTGGGTCTCATTGACTTTTACCATTGGACTCGGTTTTTTCCCTCCTTCACACGTTTCATGAAGATGCTACCCATTCCTATCATTCGAATCATACAACCTGGCACCGCAACAATGCTATCTTCATTCAATATGCTACGGGAAGAGATTCTGAGTGCTCAGCAAGATAAACAAGCGGGCCACACTAACTCGGTTATCTTGGAGGCGCTCAACGATGAAAGCATACCGCCCCAAGAACGGCATATCGACCGCTTGCAGGATGAAGCTTCGACGATAGTCTTTGCCGGTACTGAGACAACAGCAAGATCCCTGAGTGTTATGCTTTTTCATCTGCTTCATGATAAATCGAAATTGACGAAACTCCGTACCGAATTGAATACTTTGTCGCCTGCGAAAAACAACATACATCCCTGGACTACACTCGAGCAACTACCTTACCTTGTAAGACCAACATCAATTTATGGGTAAAACAATCTGACAAAAAATAGACTGGGGTTGTGAATGAGGGCATTCGACTTGCACACGGCCCCCTCATCCGACTTCCGCGCGTAGCAACCGAGGAGCCATTACAGTACAATGATTTTGTGATTCCACCCGGTGTAAGTACTCCAGGCGCTCATCATACTACAGATTTAGCTAACAGTGAAGTGCACGTAGACACCGGTCAGCCAATCAACTTATTTCGTTCACATGAATCCAGAAGTTTTCCCAAATCCATCAGAGTTTGATCCGGAGCGTTGGGTCAAAGCCGCAGAAGAAGGTGTACAGCTCAACAAATTCATTGCGTCATTTACAAAGGGCAGTAGACAGTGTCTCGGTATCAAGTAAGGAGAATCTTTTCAGATTCTACCTACTCTATTACTAATACGTTAACTATAGCATGGCATATGCGGAGTTGTACTTGACGATATCAAGAGTTGTTCACGTATTTGACATGGATGTTCGAGGTACGGTACCGGAAGACCTATTTATTCGTCATATTCGTCTTACTGGGTATCCCGAGAAGGGTCTGGGTGAGGTGAAGGCGATTATCACTGGAAAGGCTGCATGAGGAAAGGAAGCATGCAGGCAGGTTACTAGACATAGAATGATGAACCAGAGAGTTGCTGTTTTTGGAAGACAGATCTGAACACTACAGGATAGCTGGAGAAGCTTGGGAGGTGTGTAGATCTTTCTTTGAAGGGTAGTACCTTATGGCCCCACTTGCTTTTGCTAATAGGGATTACCACCGACTCCGAGTTTGGGCTTTTGAATTGCGAGGGTAATATTCAAAGAATACGTTGACAATGTTACAGTGGCGTATTGTTTTCCCGTTATCGTAGTTTGTGCCTGTGAAGGAGTAACCTGTATTGCTTTTGCTCTGGTCGGGTTTGACATATGCCAACCAGAGAGGTACTTACCGGAGACATTGTAACTGCATTCCACGCCATTGTTGAACAAGGGTCCCTGATCCCTGAACATTAGGCATTGACTACTTCCACAAGCACATGGCGGGTGCTTCCGAAGACGTAACACTGATCAGAGCTATTTAGCTACCATCTTTTCATGGTACCGTTACACTTTGTACTTAGTACTTGGCTTCGTACTACTGTGACATGCCACAGTTATACTGCATACGTCCACTTCTGGTTTGGAGCTGAATTTGATCCATTTAAACTGAGCACAGCACAAAAAGCCATAGTCACCATAACTACCACCTCTCGGACGGATGAAGCTCTTTCGTCGAATCGTTACACTGAGTCACAATACTTTGACAACAATAAAAACGAGAATTGCATCATAAAAGATGCTCATTGACCACAGTCCTACCACAGCCAGAATATTCAACTGAATACGGAGTAACTTAGATTAAGCGAAGAAACAATACCCACGCACAAATCAATTGAGCCCCCTATTGTTCAAGTATTTCTGGGGTAATGTACCATGCTCTATGTTGTGGAAACCAATAATGAATTCTGGGATTACAAAGTAGGGGAGGAGGCCATTTGACAGATTTGGAAAGTGATAAGCAGTCCCCATCGTCTCTGAACTCGAAATCCTGCCTCGAAGGAAAAAGAAAAGACCCACCTATATCCTTCGAGAGAGAGAGACTCCAACAACGAAAAACATCAAAGTGTCAATCTTATTTCTCCAAAGCTCTTCAAAGGTCCGGTTTCACCAAGCAGTCATGTCCTACTCGGCGTTTTCCAATAGAGAACACTCCGTCGAAACCGACAAGGAGCATTGGGCTTTCAATTCACCTACTTATTTCTTTGCAACGATTCCTCCAAGAACAAGCAAGTATGCATTAAGTTGCGACGATGCTTGTCTTCAAGCACAAATTGATGTCTTTGGCAAAGACCATGTGGGAACTATCGCCGGCTCCCATGCCTACACTGGGAACTTCGCCGCATTAGTGTATGCAGAAAGCTTGCCAGAAAGAGCTCCCGTATTGGCTTATTTGAATGAAATCCTTGCCTTATATGAAGCTTTTGAGGTCGAAACTGCGGAGCTGGTAAATTCCCCGTTGTCTCGTACGTCTAGTTTCGTGGTCCTGTGCTAATTATGAAAGCACAGATGGGAGCGGCTTTGGATGCGACAGTTTACAAAGATCCTAAATATGATAACCCAATTTGGCAAGCAAACTACAAAGCGGTTCTTCCAAGTATAGTAACCAGACTGGCTAATGCCGATACCGTGCTTGGTGCGAAGTGTGTCAAGACTTTGAAAGAGCTGGTAGAGACTCCAAATCTCGAGGAGCGCATGGATACCTATACGAACATGGATGATTATCTTATTGATCGCATTGAAGATATTGCATGGCCGTAAGCCCCCTTGTCGAAAAACCCATACCCAAAAAACATACCCAAGGGTCATGCTCATTGTATATATTAGATCTGCGACAGCATGTGCCCAATTCGGCGCCAACATCCGGCTAACAGATGAAGAAATCGCAGCGCACGATAATATCTTCTGGCCCCTCTGGGCGCACTCGGCATACAATTTCGACTACTTCACCTTGGAGAAGGAAACTGCTACCGCCCAAAAACGAGGCGGTAACGCCAAGATCATAAGTTCTATCCCCTTGCTCCAACGACTCTATGGTCACTCGCTGGAACAAGCAAAAGCATGGGTTCGTGGCAAATGCTTGGAACTTGAGAAAGAGTATCTAAAGAGGAAAGAAGAGTTTTTCAACACGACACCAAGGGAGAAATGTCCGGAGGATTTGTTGAAGTGGTTTGACGCTCAGGAGGCGATTGCTACTGGCTTTGCCCTTTGGAATCCAAGTACCTTCCGGCAGAACCCACCACACGAGGAAGGCGTCAGGGAGTTCTATAAGAAGAGGTTAGCTGAGGGTATGACTTTCCCAGATAGCTCTATTTGTTAGCTTTGGACCTAATTTCCCTGCGACATGCAACAAATGTTTGTTTTTAAGAAATGCCACGGCCCAATGGGTGGCGGGGTGACTTGGATTTAATCCTGAGTATAGCTGGGCAGAAAATTCCAATAAAATCTGAACATTTCAAATGCCCCATAGCCTATTAGTAGGCAGCCTACTACGATGGAGAAAGCGATATGCAACAAATTATGCGCCCCATCTCTTTTAATGTGCCGGGGTAATCATAATCAATCAGTGGTCAAAACCCTACCATTTTCTTTTCCATGAGTTACTTAGCAATCTCAAAAAGGAAGAGGCATTGCTCAACTGAGTTTGCCTCATGAACAGGTAGCAGCCGAATTGGCAACTTGGGCTAGGCCACGTGTAACGGATTTTCACTTGCTGATGAGCTTAGCATACTACTTTTGATGACAGAGAGAGGCCTTAACTTTTGATAATTCAGCTCTTTAAGAAACTTTTATTCATGTCTTAGAGTCATTCGTTGACCAACCATTCTTTTTTTACTCAGCAATAGTCCATCCAGAAGACACTTCGGATAATAGGGCGACTTTTTATAGAAAACGAGACAATCCAAGCACTAAAAGGCATTCCTTGGCAAACCGTTAAATGGTTAATACCGCAACAGGTTACACTCCATATGCCAGGAGCGAGGGCTGTCTTGGACATTGAGACGGTTACTTATGGAGGTGTAGATTTACTAATGCGAAAGCCCAATTCGCTGCAAAAAAGCAAAGGAGTCAAACCAAAAGGTCTCTCACTCACTGGTATGGCATTATAAGATGATGTTGCGTCTAACCGAAATTTTGGCAGTCACGAGTATGAATCACAATAAAACGCTGTTTGGGATGAACGAAAATCAATTCGCTTCAATGTAAAGCTTCTAAATCCAGCTTTTTACATCCCCCAACCAGGAAATACAACCAGAAAATAACGGCCACAAGCAGCATCCCAGTCCAGTCCCATGCCACACCAATGCTTCGCTCCCAAGTAATGCAAATGCAAGTATAATAAAACGAAGAAAAATTAAGAATCGAAAGCCTCCTTTCACTTTGTCCCGATATGTATTCACAGCCTTCTAGCCCACAATGGACCAAGTCAAAGATTTGATAACACTTCCATCAAAATCCTTTTGTCCGAACTTGATCCAGACATCGGAGGTCATATCGATGGAGTTATCACCACTGAGGTTTCTATCTGCGATGATGGCTTTCTGGGTGACGCCCTTATAGGACATAGTGATGACCTTTCCGCAGAGTTTGTTGTTTTGAGAAGCGCCGAACTTGTCAAAGACAGTGCTGGTGATGGCAACGAGGGGCAGTGCTTTGCTGGAAGAGTGTTAGTATAAAAGTCCGAGTTATGAAGGAATGGACAGGATACGTACTTGGTCTTGGGGAAATAAGTGCTCAATCCACAAGCCCCGGAAGTCCAGAGGATCTGCTTAGCAGCAGCAGCATCGCCGAACATGAAGATAGAGCCTTGGTTCACTCCACTGGTGATGACAGCTCGGGTATCAAGAGGAGCAACAGCTGGAGCAGCCGAGACATAAGAAGCCAAAACGGCAACCGCGGAGAGAATATTGACGGTCAACATCTTGAGGTTTTTGTCAGAAGTGATTTAAAGGAGTGACTAAGGATAATTGTAGGATCCAGAAACCTGTTGTTGAGAAGAAGCAAAGATGAAGTGTGTGAGAGTGATTTGATGCTGCTAAAACCAGCGGAAACATCCAGTACTTGAATCATTTTTTGAGGCTGCGATTAGGTAATACTGATATTCTTATGCTACCTTGCAATCCTATCAAATCCATCGAGTTTCAATTGATAAAAATCTATTTTGGTAGCCTTGAGAGGAGGATTCGAATGCTCGCTGCCCACGATTTATCCAGGTACTCAAGTGCGCTTGGGGAAATCCATTCGGCGCCCACCATACTCGCGCATCCAAATAGTTTGTGTACAGCTCGGAAACAATTCGATAGGATTGGATAAAGTAATACGAGAAGATGATAGGATCGAGTTTTGCTGGGGGTAAATCCCGAAGGATTAAGCTTACTTACGTAACCCAATTTCCAAAATGTTACGACCACGCCGAAAACGCACCGAAAACATGTCTCTAAGTGCAGCGATGGAGGGGCAGATTTTAGTACTTGAGATACAGTCGCAAAACTCTGATAAAAACATAACCACAGCCTGAAAACCTATTAATTAGCAGTTGCTAGATATTCTCGAAATTTCAATTTATTTTTGCGATTTTCTGTTGGAGCTTAAGAAGCTGTGAGGTAGTAGGCGTGAGGCGGTACTAAAATCCGCCGCTCTATGGGGAAGGTGCTTCCAGGGTTAAACTCAATCGGGGGGAACACCACGTGATCGTGAGGTAGAGTTCCCAAGATTGAACTCTCTTTATGTCTGAAACAACCCTTCAGCAGCAAAAATAAAGCGCTAAAACTCCCCAGTATAACTACCCCACTTGAGCTAACCCGGGAAACCCTTTACCAAATACGGGCAATCACTACCCCATCTGGCGAAAGGGATTCATCTAGCCCGAAAGCGTAATCTGCCCGTGGCGCGTAACCTTTAACCTCTCAGGGACAGGCACCTATTTCGGGATATCACGTCACCTGATGAGCCGGGGTACGCCTCATCCTCACTCCTTAAGATCCTACCGTCCCGAACCAAGATGAAGTTTACATCTTTCTCGGATTTACTATCTGTATGTGTAGTGGTAGTCTGAAGCAGGAACAGAATATTCCATTTCATGTACAGGTACAAAGTATTTCAAAGTAAAACGTGACGTTGGACGGATTGGGACTGGAAGGGAAACGCTATTCTGTCCCAACGCTAGCATGGGTACTATGCTAGCGTATAAAATTAGCGAAATTTCAATATATTCACTCTTGCTAGAAAACAATCGCCACTACCTTCCTAAAAAGGACTAGTCCTACCTAAAAAAGTAGTATAAATAGAGTAAATAAAGCTTGTAATAATAATAAATCAATAAACTATATACGATTGAATAAAGCGCCTAAAAAGTTGATTTAAAGCTTAAAAAGCTTAAATCCCTTTCTTATAAGTAGTATACTCTCTTGCCACTTTTCGTAAAAGGTTATACTAAAGTCTCTAGTAATCTGCTTATCAATGTGACGGCATGCCGTCATCCTAGATAGCTGGGAGTACCTGCCACATATAAGGTTTCAGCAGTTATTATCTTACATTATCTGTTTTAGGAAGGTTACATAGGTTCAGGCTTTTATATTAGCCGACGTATAACGTTGGTCGGTTTCGTACCTCTTATATATTAGCATCGTTCAGAGCTATCTTCGCTCTTTACCTTTAGTTTTCGCGTTAATAACCACGAATAGACTACTTTTCTACTCTACTCCTACCTTATTATTACATTAAACTAAAGGTCACTCTTCTTATTAGGCTTCTTGACCTCACTTCCATTCCGGCCTCTCTGCCGCCGACTCTGCGACCCCCTTTTTTTGAACGGCTCCTAGATACCTACGTATACGCTCTGGGACTCCCTTTTCGAACGGCTCCTAGATAACTACGTATATGCTCTGCGACCCCACGGCTTCGGTCCTCTTTACAGCACCGAACCCCTTCAAACGGCTTCCTAGACCCCTCGCCAGCGACCCCCGAATCGACACCTAGCTCAAGACCCCCCTCTGGCATCTTCGGATCCCCCCCCCTCTGGCGT
>LLCB01000124.1:0-159773 GCA_001414345.1 Hymenoscyphus infarciens
TTACCTAGTATTATTATTACTAGTAAGATAATCGATAAATAAATCGATTACCTAGTATTATTACCTAGTATTATTACTACTAAGGTAATTAATAAATAAATCGATTACCTAGTATTATTATTACTAGCTAGGTAATAGATAAATAAATCGATTACTATTATTATTATTACTAGTAAGATAATCGATAAATAAATCGATTACCTAGTATTATTATCTAGTATTATTACTACTAAGATAATCGATAAATAAATCGATTACCTAGTATTATTTCTAGTAAAGTAATCGATAAATAAATCGATTACTATTATTATTATTACTAGTAAAGTAATCGATAAATAAATCGATTATCTAGTATTATTATTACTAAGGTAATCGATAAATAAATCGATTACCTAGTATTATTATTACTAGTAAAGTAATAGATAAATAAATCGATTACTTAGTATTATTTCTAATAAGATAATTAATAAATAAATCAATTACTATTATTATTATTACTAGTAAGATAATCGATAAATAAATCGATTACCTAGTAGTATTTCTAGTAAGATAATCGATAAATAAATCGATTACCTAGTATTATTATTACTAAGGTAATTAATAAATAAATCGATTACTATTATTATTATTACTAGTAAGGTAATCGATAAATTAATCGATTACCTAGTATTATTATTTCTAGTAAGATAATTAATAAATAAATCGATTACCTAGTATTATTACTAGTAAGATAATCGATAAATAAATCGATTACCTAGTATTATTACTAATAAGATAATTAATAAATAAATCGATTATCTAGTATTATTATTACTAAGGTAATTAATAAATAAATCGATTACCTAGTATTATTTCTAGTAAGGTAATCGATAAATAAATCGATTATCTAGTATTATTATTACTAAGATAATTAATAAATAAATCGATTACTATTATTATTATTACTAGTAAGATAATTAATAAATAAATCGATTATCTAGTATTATTATTACTAAGATAATTAATAAATAAATCAATTATCTAGTATTATTACCTAGTATTATTACTAGTAAGATAATCGATAAATAAATCAATTACCTAATATTATTATTACTAAGGTAATTAATAAATAAATCGATTATCTAGTATTATTATTATTACTAAGATAATCGATAAATAAATCGATTACTATTATTATTATTACTAATAAAATAATAGATAAATAAATCGATTACCTAGTATTATTATTACTAGTAAGATAATAGATAAATAAATCGATTACCTAGTATTATTATTACTAGTAAAGTAATTAATAAATAAATCGATTATCTAATATTATTATTACTAAGATAATCGATAAATAAATCGATTACTATTATTATTATTACTAGTAAGGTAATTAATAAATTAATTAATTACTTAGTATTATTATTTCTAGTAAAGTAAGTAATAAATTAATTAATTACATAGTATTATTATTACTAAGATAATTAATAAATAAATCGATTACTTAGTATTATTATTACTAGTAAGATAATTGATAAATAAATCGATTACCTAGTATTATTACTAGTAAGGTAATTGATAAATAAATCGATTATATAGTATTATTATTACTAAGGTAATCGATAAATAACTCGATTACTATTATTATTATTACTAATAAGGTAATTAATAAATTAATCGATTACTTAGTATTATTATTTCTAGTAAAGTAATTAATAAATTAATCGATTATATAGTATTATTATTACTAAGGTAATTAATAAATAAATCGATTACTTAGTATTATTATTACTAGTAAGGTAATTGATAAATAAATCGATTACCTAGTATTATTACTAGTAAGGTAATTGATAAATAAATCGATTATATAGTATTATTATTACTAAGGTAATCGATAAATAAATCGATTATCTAGTATTATTATCTAGTATTATTACTATTAAGATAATCGATAAATAAATCGATTACTTAGTATTATTATTCCTAGTAAAGTAATCGATAAATTAATTAATTATATAGTATTATTATTACTAAGGTAATTAATAAATAAATCGATTACTTAGTATTATTATTACTAGTAAGGTAATTAATAAATAAATCGATTATCTAGTATTATTACTAGTAAGGTAATTAATAAATAAATCGATTACGTAGTATTATTATTACTAAGGTAATCGATAAATAAATCGATTACCTAGTATTATTACCTAGTATTATTACTATTAAGATAATTAATAAATAAATCGATTACTTAGTATTATTATTCTTAGTAAGGTAATTAATAAATTAATTAATTACTTAGTAGTATTATTTCTAGTAAAGTAATTAATAAATAAATCAATTATCTAGTAGTATTATTTCTAGTAAGATAATTAATAAATTAATCGATTACCTAGTAGTATTATTTATAGTAAGGTAATTAATAAATAAATTAATTACCTAGTATTATTATTTCTAGTAAAGTAATTAATAAATAAATTAATTACCTAGTATTATTATTTTTAGTAAGATAATTAATAAATAAATCGATTACCTAGTATTATTTCTAGTAAAGTAATTAATAAATAAATCGATTACCTAGTATTATTACTAATAAGATAATCGATAAATAAATCGATTATCTAGTATTATTATTACTAGTAAAGTAATCGATAAATAAATCGATTATCTAATATTATTATTACTAAGATAATTGATAAATAAATCGATTATCTAGTATTATTATTATTACTAAGATAATCGATAAATAAATCGATTACTATTATTATTATTACTAGTAAAGTAATCGATAAATAAATCGATTACCTAGTATTATTACCTAGTATTATTACTATTAAGATAATTGATAAATAAATCGATTACTTAGTATTATTATTCTTAGTAAAGTAATTAATAAATTAATTAATTACTTAGTAGTATTATTTCTAGTAAAGTAATTAATAAATAAATCAATTACCTAGTAGTATTATTTCTAGTAAGATAATTAATAAATTAATCGATTACCTAGTAGTATTATTTATAGTAAGGTAATTAATAAATAAATTAATTACCTAGTATTATTATTTCTAGTAAAGTAATTAATAAATAAATTAATTACCTAGTATTATTATTTTTAGTAAGATAATTAATAAATAAATCGATTACCTAGTATTATTTCTAGTAAAGTAATTAATAAATAAATCGATTACCTAGTATTATTACTAATAAGATAATCGATAAATAAATCGATTATCTAGTATTATTATTACTAGTAAAGTAATCGATAAATAAATCGATTATCTAATATTATTATTACTAAGATAATTGATAAATAAATCGATTATCTAGTATTATTATTATTACTAAGATAATCGATAAATAAATCGATTACTATTATTATTATTACTAGTAAAGTAATCGATAAATAAATCGATTATCTAGTATTATTATTACTAAGGTAATCGATAAATAAATCAATTACCTAGTATTATTATTACTAGTAAAGTAATAGATAAATAAATCGATTACCTAGTATTATTTCTAATAAGATAATTAATAAATAAATTAATTACTATTATTATTATTACTAGTAAGATAATCGATAAATAAATCAATTACCTAGTATTATTTCTAGTAAGGTAATCGATAAATAAATCGATTACCTAGTATTATTATTACTAAGGTAATTAATAAATAAATCGATTACTATTATTATTATTACTAGTAAAGTAATTAATAAATTAATCGATTATCTAATATTATTATTTCTAGTAAGGTAATTAATAAATAAATCGATTACCTAGTATTATTACTAGTAAGGTAATTAATAAATAAATCGATTATCTAGTATTATTACTAATAAGATAATTAATAAATAAATCGATTACCTAGTATTATTATTACTAAGGTAATCGATAAATAAATCGATTACCTAGTATTATTTCTAGTAAGATAATCGATAAATAAATCGATTACCTAGTATTATTATTACTAAGATAATTAATAAATAAATCAATTACTATTATTATTATTACTAGTAAGATAATTAATAAATAAATCAATTACCTAGTATTATTATTACTAAGATAATTAATAAATAAATCAATTACCTAGTATTATTACCTAGTATTATTACTAGTAAGATAATCGATAAATAAATTGATTACCTAATATTATTATTACTAAGGTAATTAATAAATAAATCGATTCTCTAGTATTATTATTATTACTAAGATAATTAATAAATAAATTAATTACTATTATTATTATTACTAATAAGATAATAGATAAATAAATCAATTACCTAGTATTATTATTACTAGTAAGATAATAGATAAATAAATTGATTACCTAGTATTATTATTACTAGTAAAGTAATCGATAAATAAATCGATTATCTAATATTATTATTACTAAGATAATTAATAAATAAATCGATTATCTAGTATTATTATTATTACTAAAGTAATCGATAAATAAATCGATTACTATTATTATTATTACTAGTAAGGTAATTAATAAATTAATCGATTACTTAGTATTATTATTTCTAGTAAAGTAATTAATAAATTAATCGATTATATAGTATTATTATTACTAAGGTAATTAATAAATAAATCGATTATTTAGTATTATTATTACTAGTAAAGTAATCGATAAATTAATCGATTACTTAGTATTATTATTACTAATAAGGTAATTAATAAATAAATCGATTACTTAGTATTATTATTCCTAGTAAAGTAATTAATAAATTAATTAATTACGTAGTATTATTATTACTAAGATAATTAATAAATAAATCGATTACTTAGTATTATTATTACTAGTAAGGTAATTAATAAATAAATCGATTACCTAGTATTATTACTAGTAAGGTAATTAATAAATAAATCGATTATATAGTATTATTATTACTAAGGTAATTAATAAATAAATCGATTACCTAGTATTATTACCTAGTATTATTACTATTAAGATAATCGATAAATAAATCAATTACTTAGTATTATTATTCCTAGTAAGATAATTAATAAATTAATCGATTACTTAGTAGTATTATTTCTAGTAAAGTAATTAATAAATAAATCGATTACCTAGTAGTATTATTTCTAGTAAGATAATTAATAAATTAATCGATTATCTAGTAATATTATTTCTAGTAAGATAATTAATAAATAAATCGATTACCTAGTATTATTATTTCTAGTAAAGTAATTAATAAATAAATCGATTACCTAGTATTATTATTTTTAGTAAGATAATTAATAAATAAATCGATTATCTAGTATTATTTCTAGTAAGGTAATCGATAAATAAATCGATTACCTAGTAGTATTACTATTAAGATAATCGATAAATAAATCGATTACTTAGTATTATTATTACTAAAGTAATCGATAAATAAATCGATTATCTAGTATTATTTCTAGTAAAGTAATTGATAAATAAATCGATTATCTAGTATTATTATTACTAAGGTAATCGATAAATAAATCGATTACCTAGTATTATTTCTAGTAAGATAATCGATAAATAAATCGATTACTATTATTATTATTACTAGTAAGGTAATTAATAAATAAATCGATTACCTAGTATTATTACTAGTAAAGTAATCGATAAATAAATCAATTACCTAGTATTATTATTTCTAGTAAGATAATCGATAAATAAATCGATTACCTAGTATTATTATTACTAAGGTAATTAATAAATAAATCGATTACCTAGTATTATTTCTAGTAAGATAATCGATAAATAAATCAATTACCTAGTATTATTATTTTTAGTAAGATAATCGATAAATTAATCGATTACCTAGTATTATTATTACTAGTAAAGTAATTAATAAATTAATCGATTACTTAGTATTATTATTTCTAGTAAGGTAATTAATAAATAAATTAATTACCTAGTATTATTTTTACTAGCGTAATTGATAAATAAATCGATTACCTACTTCTATTTCTCTTAAATTTATTATAAGGTAATTAATAAATAAATCTATTACCTTATACTTTTTTTATATAAGTAATCGATAAATTAATCGAGTACGTAAAAACCGGTTCTTATAAACTTATAGTTAGATATACACGTAAGATCCAACCCTTGGCAGGGTGTCTGTGCATGCCTAAGGTGTTCATAAGAAGTGTTGTGTAGATGAAATGGCGATAGGATCTCCCCCCCCCCCCCCCCCCCCCCTGCGGATATGATCCATTCCTCCTTTGTTTCTCTAGTATATACAGAATCTATCTTCTATGTACAGAAGTCCCAATCTTGTCGAACCAGGAGGCTTTGCAAGTCTTCTATAGCTACATGACATTTATGTACAGCGTTGTGGTTTCCAACTGCACTGCGCTAGATGGGCCCGTTAGGAACTTGAATTGTTATCGCTGATGGCTAGTCGAACTCACCAGTGCTATCGACCTATGTGCCTTGCAAGGTTGTTGGTTGGAAGGAAATTGTTGTGAGTTAATGAAACACTTGGTTTTGCACCGTGTGCATTCGGTAAAGCGACTTGCCCCCTTCAATCCCCGTTCCTCGAATTCCATTCTCGTTTTACGACTCCGACTTGCTCCCCGAGGAAAGAAAACAGCTTATCGGAGACCACAGATTGCATGTCCTTGACACTTGATCGCGAAACCACTTCGCGGCAGCACAGCACCAACAATTCCGCTTTCTTTATCTGGATTCCGAGCATCTCCTCCTTCAATCGCCTTTCGTCCTCCTTGGCTATCTGGTACATCCCCAAAGAAAATCGATTCCCGTCAAAACTCATTTGGTCTTGTGCTGGGGTCGCAGATTCATCCTGTATGGCTTGACGACAAAGACGCTCTAGCACAGACACGATTCGAGCGGCGAGGAGTGAAAGCGATATTGGGATTGATGGATCGGTGTTGCTGCATGAGCAACCTAAGACGTCGGAGCCCAGTTTGAGGGTTTCCTGAAGTTGGGCAAGTGACATGTCGTATGAGTTGTTCGGGCTTTGCGATTTGAGACTTTGAGAAAGATGACATATGATATTCTCATTGCAATGGCATAAACGCTTTGAGCTTGAGTCGGAGGCGGCTTGATTGAGATGAGTGGTACATGACTTGCAGTTCGAACTGTCGCTCTTGTTTTGTTTTGGTTGTCGCTGTGGTTGTGGATGATCAAAATAATTCTTGTTTTCGATAGAAGGCACAAGGCTGTCAGTCTCGCGTCGGCAAGTGCTGAAGGCTGCAAAATCTGGCTCCGACACCGGACTTTGAGAGTATATGGAGCTAGGCTTGAAGCATTGGGGTGTATCATCCTCCGGGAAGGCATACTCATGATCGATATTCAGGTCCGGATTCTCGAGATCGAACATGGACGGGCAGCTTGAGGTTTTTGGTGAAACTTCAGGAGTTGGCAACATTCTTTGCATGAACATATTGTCGAATGCCCAATCTTTCAGTTGTTGTTTGAGATAATCTGGGAGGTCAGGACAAGAATCTGGTGATGATGGGTATTGATCTTGGGCCGATTCTAAGGATTCTGAGCAAGGCGACTCTGGGAAATCCAAAGACGCGGGAGAGTCGAGGAAGTCTATTGACATTGCCATTGGTGGTGTTGGAAGGCCCGTGGTGACGTTCGAGGGGGAGTTGAGAAGTTCCATGTTTATGACTGAACTAGATTGTGCATCATGTCCTTTCGAGTGAGGGGTTGATTTCGTGTCTAGAAAGTCCCTCTCGCCTTCCACCGGCGAGTTTGCCATTTCCATCTCAGCATTCTTTCTCATTGCCTGATAGCTCTCTGCGCTTCTCTTTCCAGATCTTCTCGAGATACCATAAATACATGGCACATCGTGTTTAGTGCATCTCGCGCAAGAAGGTTTCGTCTGTGTGCAACGGACTTTGGCCGAACTGCAAGCGTCACACGAAGCTCTTAGCTTTGGCGCTTTCCGCAAATGATTGCGGCTCCGACTAACTGGTTCTGACATGACGGAGGTGTAAGAAGAGAGCGTTATCTTCTATACTGTGTTCTGACGGAGCAGCGCGACAAATTTCACATTCCAGTGCTGTTATAGAATTATTTTCCCGACGACCCAGAAAAACACATGCGATTGCAGGACAGGAAATATTTATTCAAAAAAGCCGAAAAACCTCGGACGGATATAGCTCAGCTCGCGTGGTGGGCCTGACGTGCAGATAGCATCATGACGAGCGACCGACGGCATTGTCATCCCTGTCATGGGCGCCCGCTCGGGAGGTGGTAGCGGGTTGATCTCTTGCGGATCTCTTGCGGATCTCCGTACCCAGAACGGGATTGTTATATGTGTGAGGTGTGTATGAATTGCTGGGCGAAGAGAAGTTGGGGAAGACCGTAAGCTGATGGCTCAGCCATTAGGTCCGTACCTACTTGGTGGCCCGCTGGTTGGCCTGCGCCGCTGGAGGGCGGATTCTCCACATCAAGTACAAGCTGCCCATTTTGGCAGGTAACGACATGTAAGGGTCTAATTTGAAAGTTATCAATCTGATAAAAGCATCCCAAGTGAGTTGATCCTTCTTGGAAAGATGGCTTTTTTAAAAATAAAAATATAGATATATATGTTTTTTTGGGATGAAAGCACGTGGGCGACAATTTCCACTTTCTCCGACCAGATGCCTTTTTACAAAGTAGTGACCATGAGTGACAACTCACATCGCAAGGCACATAAGCATTATGCATGTCTCTCACTACATTTTAAGACGAAGACTGATCGCTAATCATGATGGACACAAGACATTTCTGCAGCGGGACGACACCATTTTATCAATTCTCTTCCCATCTTCTCTACGAGCTCCTGCCCGTACTCGAATATACCGACTCACGCCGACTGCATTGTTCGGGATAGATCAACTCAAGATTCGGGTAAATCTCCCGGTCCGTTACATGTTCTCAATCTCACTACACCGTGGAGTGATCCCTACAAGATCTGCATTCACGAGAGAAATGTACAAATGTACTTGTTTGGTACATTTCATGTATTATTGACCTAAAGGCTACAATAACAGTGACAAATTGCGATGAGAAACTTCCACCTCCTACTCGAATCTTTCTGGGAGTTTTCCACGTTATCCAATTGTAGAATTGGGTAGGACAGACTTGATTTGGGTTTGGGGGACTTATTTGGTGCTATCTGTTTAGATCCCGGTACGATATCTTTCTCATTTTGGTAATCAGGAGGAAGCTTATGAGGCTACTGCCATGCTGTCATGTTTTCTTACAGTACACTATCCATACGGAGTCGTATATCGTGTCTACTTCCGATTTTGCTTGATCTATCAAGCTGGTTATCAAACCACACAATTCGGTACGGCGGTATTTCGTCTTCAAAGTAATTCTCGTTCTTTTCTTCCTGATTTCTACTCCCCGGAAACACCATATGTCCTCTTTCCAATAACACCAAAGTCAATGTAAAGCACAAAACGCAAGTATTCAACACTTCTATGCATTTCCTTCCATCAACAAACCACACGGAAAGATGATTTCTTAAATCCGTGACGGAGCTGATGAGAAGGCGGTGTGAAATATCGGAGTTCCTGAGATTTTTTTCGAAATCCTGAGGTTGAAGTAAGCAGCAAAGTTACGGAGTAAGCCTTGTACCACATTGGATCTTCTACCCGAGAAAGATTTCTCAGCCTCTTACTTTATTTCTTGTCCGACCTATACTCCCGAAATGAGTTAAAGTGCTTCTGGAGGAGTTTTGTTTGGCTTTGCATTTATTTCATAGGGAGAGTTTAGTTCTATATAGTTCTGAGCTTGCACGAATTTAACTTGTAAGATTTTTAGAGAAGAAGCATATCAAAGTAATACGTGATAGTCGGAAAGACAAGCAACTGAGAGTTCCATCCGTCGACTCCGAATGACTTTCTAGAAGCTACACTTATGTGAGAATCCGCCTCTGACGTAAGATGGCAGTTTTCCACCAAATGGCATTCAGATGAAAGAGGTACTAAGCGGGAGCCGGACGTTTAAGAATCTTTCAGAACCAGAAGATCTCCTCCGCATCTTTCGGTTGGCAATATATAAAGGGCTGAGAGAGATCGCCAAGACTGGGAAGGTACCCAGATCTATTTTTAGACAAGTGTTTTCCTACAAGCATCTCGTTATAATTTTGTCCGAGTAACTTCACTCCTTTGTTTTCCTTCTCTCAACGTTGATGGAGGAATTAAATTAATGAATGAACTTCCGCCTATCTAAACCTCAAAATAATAGTCCTAACCTTGGTCGTTGATCTTAATTCTGTTACTCTGGTCAAGTAATTGAGGCTAGCAAATGAAGTTCGGCGCATAAGTCAGCCATCACAATTTTTGTCAACGGAGAGGTTTTGAACTATTTGAAGTGGTTTTAGAAATCCAAGTTTCGTGTTGCTACATCTTATTTCTTCTTTCGTTCTCTCAAGTTTGAGAATGCAATAACAAGTCATCTTAAACAACCGAAAGACCCATACGTAATCGCCAACACCTGGACCAAATTGAACAACCACTCGGCATTTGTTTCAACCCCGTTTTCTAAGATGGGAAGCTCACAAGCTGTCACATGTCAATTTTTTGAATGCTCACCAGCCACACACACATGCGCCACAGGATAGCAAACTTCCGCTTTCAAAATGTTTCAACAGAAAAAACAACTCCGCGCGACTAAATCGACTTTTTAGAAATAACACCACAACCACACACCACAGCGATAAGCAGATACGTGCAATTGTCTTTTAAGGGCCTATTCCCCTAATAGCGAATCGTATAGCATTAGGCTAGCCTTTAGTTAGGAAGAAAGATACTAATAGACGTGTTTATAGCTCTTATCTCCTAGTCAAAGCTTAATAGCTTAAGGTATATAGTAACTATAGTCTCTCGAGGAAGAAGAGAGTATTACTAAACAGTACTATGATCTCTTTCCTTAATTTAATTATCGAATACCTCTTCGTACTAGAAGTATAAGGTAATTAGAGTTAGCTTTAGTAGGCTATTTAGTAACTCTAAATAGACTTCAAAGCCTATAGTATATACTAAAACGCGTTAATCTAGAAGCTTCTAGGCAAAGGCAAAAGAGCTTAAAAGCAATAGTAGAGCTAGAGTATATCTACTAATATACTAACCTATACTTCTATTACTAGAAGTACTAGTAATAGTGTTAGTCTTATTATCTACGTATTCTCTTCTACTATAAGAGCCTTTACTCTCGATAGCCTTACTATAAAAGAGATATATATACTTATTAACTATAATATTACTAAGAAGCGCTTATAAGCTCTTCTAAAGCTATCTAAAAAGCTTCTATAGTAGGCAAATAAAGTTATTACTATAGTACTCGGCGTATGCTCTAGCTATAATAATAATAGCGTATACTCTACTGCGAAGACACTAGCTATACTAAAGTGGATAGAGGCTGCTAGGCTAATAAATAGCGGAGACGTCTTTCTCTATATTAGTAACTCTATAATAGTAGAGAAGATAGTATACTATAGAGAAGAATAGGTAGGCTTTCTAGAAGAGAAGGCTATAGTCCTAGTACTAACGTAGGGAGTAGTTATATCTTTGATATCGATTAAATCAGTAGATATAAGAGACTAGGAGGCTATAGCTAAGAAGCTATATGTCGCTAATCTAACTCTTATCTAGAGCTTAGAAGAGATCTCAGATATTAGATAGCTTTCTAGATAGAAGCTAGGAAAGAACACTAACGCTATTATAGTAGAATTCTATAATATAGAAATCGTTAATATCTATATTAAGGTATATAAAGTAGTATAGGAAAGAGCTTCTAAGTCTATATAATAGTATAGCTAAAAGGCCTAAGTTATCTAATACTTCTACTACTATAGATACGACTATATAGTACGTATATATAAAGCTAAACGAAAGTATAGCTTCTATACTATAGACTATAACACTAAGGACTACGTAAGAGACAAAACCATCTATAAGTATACTAACTATAAACTCTTATATATAGTATTCTTAAAAGACTATAAATTCTACGACTAGGCTATAGAGAGAGTTAAGAATAAGAGAAAGCGCTTATAGCTATAACTACTGTTCTTAGTAAGACTAGTCTTTATACTATTAGTCTCTTAGTAGAGGAGTAGAGCTACTACGTTAGATAAAGAAGCTCTAGAGAAAGAAAGTAATCTATTTGTAGGACTCCTTACTCTCTTCTTCTAGGCCGAATCTACTACCTAGAACGCTTATAAGAATGTTTAGATAGAAGGAGGAGTAGTAGAGGTAGATAAGGCATCTCTAGTAGTAGTAGAGAGAATCGTAGAGAGATTAAGAAAGAAGAGAGTAGAAGCGAAGGTTGCTTTATAAAAGCCTATCTTACCTAAACCCTCTATCTTTACTACCTCTACTAATCCACCTACTACTTAACAACTATTTATAGTACTAACTAACCTAAGCAATATCTTTAGTTAAAATAGCTAGTCCTTTAAGACTCTAAATATACTAACCTAGTAACAACTTAAGCCTTAATATAGAAAATTCAATAGCTCTTCTATAAAGCCTAAAGAGAACAGAAACGTTAGCGACGAGTATACTATAGTAACGAAAAGTAGTAAGAGAGCTACGAAGAGAATATACTTCGCCTCTATATCTAAAGTTAAATAGACTAGGCTTACTAGTAATAGAAGATATAATAGCTTAGTATAAGAGTATAACGAAATCGCTAAGAGCTATACTATGAAAAGAGCTACTAACTACACTAGTATAGAATTAACTCTAGAGTTAGAGAATAACCTTATTAATGTCTTCTTTAGTATTCTATTAAGTTTAGAGATATTATTAAATACTCTATCTATAGACGTCTTAAGTACTAAGGCTATAAAGCGTCGAACCTCTCTCTAAACTAATTAATAAGTATACGCTAGTACTCTACTCTCTCTATCTTATAGTATAACGTTAAAAAATTATATAATATAATAAACCTACTACTACGAAATAAGATAGTATAGAAGTATAATATTATAGTAATTTAAGAGCTATAGTTAAATAGCTACGATAAAAAACTCATTTATAACCTCTTTTAAAGAAGATTTAAAGCTTTTATAGGTAGACAGAGTAGGCTACTTATATGCTTTCTTATAAATAGAAAAATTAATTCTACTTTAGTAAGAGTTACTAGTAAAGGCGATTATTTATACTCTTTTTATATTACGCTAAAAACAGGTAATAGCGACGAAGTTATTACTATTTATAATATCTACAATCTCTAATAGTAAGGTTAGCTAAGTAAGACATATACAAAAGGGAAATAAAAAGATATTCTAATCTAATCTATTCTACTAGAACTTAACATAGTACTTAAAAAGTATAGAAATAACAAATAGGTAGTAGTAGAAGACTTTAACTTATATTATAAAGAATAGTTCAAAGACTTACTATTATCTATATATAGCTAAAAGAGGAAAGCTTAAGCTATAGCTTTACTAAGTATAGTAGGAGAAAGACATCTAGAGCTAGTATTACTAAAAGGCTTAGTTACTAGACCCTAATCTAATATTTAATCTTACTTAATCAAGACTACTATTGACTTAAGTTAGTATAATTCTAGACTTATAAACTCTATCTAGTTATATAGAGTCTAAAAAGACTTAGACATAGCTACTAACCACGTCCTAGTTAAAACAGTTCTTCTTATTAACTATACATCTACATCAGTTATAGTAAACAAGGACTTTAAGAGGACGGATATAGAGCTTCTTAATATAACACTTCTACTACTTCTTCTAAAGACTAAAATCTATACTATAGCTGATCTAGATATAGTAGTTAATCTTATAATTTAAGTAGTCTAAGTAGCTATATAAGCCTCGATACTAGACTACGTTCTCACTCTTAAATTAATACCTAGCTTTATATAAGAGTATAGAGAGGCTATTTAAGAAGTTAAGCATATATAAAGAAGGTAGAATAGATTAGATAGTATAGAGTATAACTTAAGAGCTTTCTAAAAAGCTAAAAAGATAAGAAAGAAGCTAATTACAATCGCTTAAAAAGACATTTATAAAGACAAGATATTAAACGTAAGAGACGAGAAAGGGCTATAAGCTTTAATAAGATAGATAAGATTAAGAGGGTTCTAAGCCTCTACTTTTACTCCTAATCTAAAAAGAGGAGATAGTATAATAGTAAAGGATTTATAAGCGAAAGCTAATATACTATAACGAATCTTCTTCCTATTCTCTCTTAAACCTAACCTCTTAGACATCTACTTTTACTTATATCACTCTCTTAAAAAGCTCTAGACCTCTATTTAAGAGTATAAAGTAAGAGCAGTAATATAAGAGACGTTATTAGATAAAGCTTTAGAAGAAGATAGAATACTAAATAGAGTTATCTAGATAATAGCTAGTATTCTTACCTTATATCTTACTAATATCTTTAACAAGTCTATAAAACTTTAGCACTACCTAAAAGGGTTTAAGAAGTCTATTATAGTCGCTCTACGTAAGCCTAGAAAGAAGATATATACTAAGCTTAAATTATATTATTCTATTACTCTTATAAATACGATAAGTAAGGTTATAGACTTAATACTTACTAAAAGGATCTAGTACTATATAGAGAAACACTTTATACTATTAATAACTTATATAGAAGGCTATAAACAATTATTATACAAGTATAGTATATACCTTCTACTTGAAAAGATATACTTAGCTTAGAGGAAAAGAAAGGTAATAAGCTTACTTATACTTAACATCTTAGAGGCCTTTAACTATATATTATATAAGAGGCTAATCTATAATATAAAGAAAAGAGGCCTACTTTTAGAAGTTATTTATTAGATATCTAGTTATCTTATAGAGAAGACTATCTAGATTAAGCTATTTAAAGGCATAAGTAATATATACGACGTAATAACTAGCATCCTCTAAGGCTCTCCTCTCTTCTCTATTCTCTATCTCTTTTATAATATAGATCTTATTAATATTAGTAAAGACTATAATCTATCTACAAGGTATATTAACAATATATACTTCTTTATAAAAGGCTATATTATAAAGACTATAATCTAAAAGCTAGAGATTATATATTATAAAGCTAACGACTAGGCTTGAAAGTACGCCTTAGTATTCGCTCTTACTAAGTACGAGCTTATCTACTTTATCTATAAAAGAGATAAAAAGTATATCTACGATAAATTCTAACTTATTAATCTAGGATAGAGTAGAATCGTCGAAGCTACTTCTTATACCTAATACCTAAGAGTTATCTTAGACTCTAAACTAAATAGTATAAAGTATATAGAATACGTTAAAGTTAAGATTAAGAAGTTGATTTAGGTACTAAGTAGTATAGTAGAGTTAACTTAAAGTACCTTAATAAGTAATATAATTACTCTTATAAAAGCGATTATTATACCCTAGATCTTATTCACTAGCTCAACTTAGTAGATATCTAACCTAATAGTATAAGGTTAAAAGACTTATTAGAAGAAAATAATTTAAATACTAAATACCTTCTAAAAGAAGGTACTATATATAGTAACTAGAGCCTTCTAAACTATAGTAGTAGTAGTTATTAAAGCTAAAACAGATTTCCTTCTAATTAACATTCAGCTAGACTATACTAGTATAATTTCTATAAACTAAATTAAAATATTACCTATATATATATATATTATAATACTATAAGAGAGAGGAACTATTAGTAATAACTTAGCTCGCTTCTTCTCTCTTTAAGAACTTAAGCGTAAAGTATAAATAACTATTAGATAACGATAATAAGAAAGAATTAAAAGAAAGATCTTAATTATCGTCGAGCTATAGTAGTTGTTATTTAATATATAAATCGTTTTAGACGCTAAGACAGTTATTAGAGAATATAATAAGATCTAAAAACAGTCTTACTTTATATATATATAAGTCTTTATAGATAGAAGCGACATTAACAACTAAGTTAGTATAGCTATATAGAAACTATATAAAGAGTAGATATATAAAGCAGATATTAAACTAAGTAATTAGTTTATAGTCTATAAAGCTAAGCTTATCAGTATATAGACAGCTCTTAGTATAGCGAATAGAGAAGGCGATATAGTAAAAAAGCTTACTATCTTTATTAATAACTAAGCTGCTATTATATCATCTATAAGACCTAGAAACTAGTCTAGATAATTTATTCTAAGAAAGATATATTAGCTATATAGTATCTTAAAAAAGAAGAACATAGAGGTAACGATTTAATAGATCCTAGTATATATAGGTATTCTAGGTAATAAAAAAGCTAATAAGCTTACGAAGTAAGCTACTAGTTAACAGTTAAAAGAGAATAAGAAGAAGGGGTTATCTAAAGCGCTAAGATAGTATATAACGTAGCTTCTATAGCTCTTATCCTCTTATAAAAGACTAATTAATATAGTAGCTAGGTCTTTTTAGTATTGAAAGTAGGACTTTAGTAATACTAGTATACTATATAAGAAAAGATAAATAAAAGAGAGGATCTTATTATTTTACTATACTTAATAACTATACTAAAACCTTATAAAAGCTAAATCTTTAGTACTAATCTAGATAAGGACTAAGAAGATTAGCTTAAATAAATACTTATATAAGATTAATAGAATAGATAACCTATAGTATAAATATAACTAATTATACTAAACTATTAAATATATATTTAAAGACTATAAAGACTTTAAAGATTTATAACTAGAGTATATAGGAGTAGAGTATACTAGTAATATTAGAGTCTTTCTTTTAAATAGTAAACTTATATTTAAAACTATCTCTTTTATACTTATAAGTGGTTTTTTAGACTAATTTATAGTATATGCTAAAACATATTCACTTCTATAAATAAGAGATACTATAAAAGGGACGGCTAGAGTAGTATTACGACGATTATTATCTATACTAACTAAGCCTTTAAAGAGGCTGTTATATTATAATATAACATATACTAGATCAGAAGACGAGGTCGGGATAGAGGTTACACTTAGAGTTTAGATTATTTAATTTATTTTAAGTCTCTTTTATCTTTCTTTTATTAGCCTTAGATACAGAGCCGATGGCTCGTAACTATATTTATAGACTAGACCTAAATAGTGCGTCTGTATATCTGCTAAAGCGGATAAATAGACTATTAATTACAAAAAAAAAAAAAAAAAAAAAAAAAAAAAAACTAAAAAAAAAAAATAAAAAATAAAAATAAAAAAAAAAAAAAAAAAAAAAAAAAAAAAAAATGTTTCAACAACACCACAAGGTTAAAATCGCAAGCATCACGATAAGAACCCCACGACGCTCGTTCAAAGTCTACAATCATGGATCCCTAAATCAAACCATCCCTATCTATCTTTATCTATAAATTTCCTTATCGAAGAAGAAATATCCCGCTTCCAAATTGGATAAATACAACGACTCACCCAGATTTCTCCGTGGCAGCTTGGTGTTGACTTTCAAGCAAAAAGAAGACTGACTACACATGATTGACCAGCCCAGCAAGGCTGCATTTGCGCTGGTCCATAATGCAGATACCTCACGGTATGTACGTTTCTGCTCCCCTTATCTCGGTCGTTATCTTTTCGCCTCCTTTGTTTCTTGATAAGAACATGACGATGTTTTCTCCGCTTTCTCCGCAATCTTTTCAGAGCGGCAACATGGGGATACAATAAAGCCAAGAGATCCCCAGTGAGACTGCCGCCTCCGATGAAGCGTTGTGAGACCTTTGGGCTTCATCGCCTCTTCGCCATTGTTTTCGAGTACTTGGTCTGGCCGCTGTTTTGTTGGCTGTGTGTGGCCCTGGCTCTTATCAGTTATCCGGCGCGTGGGGTGGGACGAATTTGGACGAATGAAAGTTCTTCAATCCATCCCGGATGCTGGTGTTTGGCTGGGGAATGTTCATGATGTTGCCGTACCACCCTGACGAGTAGTACTGCTTCTTAGACAATACACTCCAGGATTTGACCAATTTGGTGTTTGCTGTCGAGTTTCTGGCTGGCTATACAAACTTTCGCCGTCTTTTTTCGTTGCATTATCATATCAAGCTCTCTTCACGTTGCGAACTTGCCCTGGAATTGCTACTATTCTTGTCCTGCCCTTTCAGCTGGGACGTCCAGGACGCCAAATGAATGGGCCTTTTGCTTTTTCTTTGAGTTTTTCATTTGCCAATTCAAACTCCTTTGGACCCTCTCCAACGACCATCAGATCTCCGTGGAAGAGGGAGTGGCTTTATACTTGAACGCAAAATATCCATCTCCCAATTTGCCGGGATTGGTGTAGGGTCTGTGGTGCCCGGCACTGACCCTTGAGGCTTGCATGAGACATTTCGAATCTGGGGCCGTGGAGAAGTAAATCTCACGCCTTCCAAGAGATAAGGATGTTAATCAATGGCTTCCAAGGAGATCTTCAACATCCCTACCAGTACTTCTTTCAAAGCTGCCAATACTGATGTTATATATGAGGTAGGAACTTCGGCATCTGGTATCTTCTCGACAACCCAGGTTCATCTCGACATTCGACACTTGATCTCATCTCGACTCGAACTTAATTGGCTCTGACAACGCTGCGCGCAAACACTTCACGATCACTCAAAAATGCCTTTCAAACCTTCCCACTTGTGGACGGCACCTGAGGTAAACCCTTTGAATCTCAAAGCTCGGTCGATTCCGATTCTCAACCCTCTCAACAAATATGGTCGAACCTTCTTCTACTCATGGAGTGGTTTTCTCGTGGCGTTCCTCTCTTGGTACGCGTTTCCACCACTATTGACGCTCACGATCCGAAAAGATCTTAAGATGACCCAAAACGACTATGCCAATTCCAATATTGTGGCTCTCCTGGGTACACTGGTAGTCCGAGCGATGGCTGGTCCACTATGTGATAGATTTGGTCCAAGATATGTATTTGTTGGTTGTTTACTCGCAGGTGCCATACCCACTGCCATGGCTGGTCTTGTGACTACGCCTGCAGGATTGATCGCATTGAGATTCTTCATTGGTGTTCTTGGTGCTTCTTTCGTTCCTTGCCAAGTTTGGTGTACGGGTTTCTTTGACAAGAATGTTGTTGGGACTGCGAACGCGCTTGCCGGTGGTTGGGGAAATTCAGGAGGAGGAATCACTTACTTCGTCATGCCATCAATTTTCGACTCCCTCGTTCGAAACCAACACCTTACTCCCCACGTTGCCTGGAGAGTCACCTTCATCGTGCCATTCATCATCATCACTGCTATTGCCCTTGGGCTTCTCTTCACGGCAGAAGATACCCCCACCGGAAAATGGTCCCAACGTCACCAAGTGCTCAGCACCCTCGTCGCTCAAAACGTAGGACACTCAACCAACCCATCTCGAGCACCATCCCTCAAAGGTTCCGATGACAAATACCCCGTCGATGAAAAGTCCAGTGCCACAAAACTCGATGCCGAACGACAAATTGCCGAGCCCTCCGCGGTAGACGCTGCCGCGGGAGAAGTAGTTGTTGCACCAACATTCAAGGAAGCGATGTCCGTCGTCTTCTCTCTTCAAACATGGGCTCTCGCTGCACCATATGCATGCTCCTTTGGTGGAGAACTAGCCATCAACAGTATCATCGGCTCCTATTACCTCAAGAACTTCCCCAGACTGGGACAAACCGGCTCTGGTCGATGGGCTGCCATGTTTGGACTCCTAAACGTTGTTTTCCGTCCCATGGGAGGGGTTGTTGCAGACGTTATCTACAAATACACCAACTCCGTTTGGGCCAAGAAACTTTGGATCGTATTCTGTGGTGTAACAATGGGTTGTTTCGAACTCGCCATCGGACTCACAAACTCTCACCACGAACCTACTATGTTTGGACTAGTAGCAAGTCTGGCTATCTTTATGGATGCTAGCAACGGTGCAAACTTCGCCGTCGTTCCTCACGTCCATCCTTTCGCCAATGGAATTCTCAGTGGTATAGTTGGTGCTACCGGCAATTTTGGTGGTATCGTCTTCGCCATTATTTTCAGATACAATGGGGCTCATTATAACAGAGTGATCTGGATCATTGGAGCTATCAGTATCGTTGTTAACCTTAGTGTCTCTTGGATTAGACCTGTTCCTAAGGGTCAAACTGGTGGAAAGTAGATACTTTAAATTTTAATTGCTTTTATTTGTCTGTTTCTCTCTTGCTTTGTCTAGTGGACTTTGGAGCGAGAGGAAGTTGGTGTGTTGCTTATAAGCAATTGGAGTTGAATTTGAGGGCTAAAGAAAAGACCTGGGGTCAAGGGGGGCTTGCTGTTGTGTCCGGGTATGGGGATACCGCGCTCGCTTGTGTATAGATCAATTGTTTATTATTAGATATAAAGTAATACCCCACGCTTACTCCTTATATATCTTCTTAGGTTATTTTAAATCCTTGGCTCCAATCATACTTCTGTTTCATTTCGCAGATCGTGTAATTCCATTCACATCCCACGGAATTCATCCCCCCATCGCTAAACTCTCGCTAATACTTCAGCCGGTTTATTCCATAACCATTCCTTCTTCACCTCCCATTCTCGATTTCATTAAATCCTATCGCCGTACTTCTCCATAACCGCATCTTGCATCGCCTTTCCATCCCCTTCACTCCAATACCCCCTCCCCACAACCTCCTCCTCATCACTAGAATACCTCCCCCACGCATCCTCCTTCTCAACACCCAAAAACAAAATCCCACCTCTCGGATCTCCTTCCCCTTTCACCTTTTGAAACCGAGAAGAAGCTAACTTCTTCACACGGTCAAGAACCTTTTTTGTTAACCCTTTTTTCTCTCCTGTTGATGCTCCCGGAGTTGTATCGTGCTTTTGGGGACGAAGAGGAGAGAGTGGTGGTTGTGGGAAAGGGAGATTACATTTTTGACAGTGCGTTAATGGAGATCTTGGTGTGAGGAACGGGGTATGGTGGTGGTGAGTGTGTGATTGTGAGGGTTCGTGTAGATGGGTTTCTGGGTTGTGGTGGTGCTGGGATTCCTTTGTGTGTTTGCAAAGACAGAAGAGTTTTGGATGGCACTTCTCGGAACAGGGTTGGATACAGAATTTTTGGTAAGTGAAAAGTGGTCGGGAGGAAGTGGTGTTCGTATTAAGGGTTTGTGATGAGGCGTTGGAGACGCTAGATGTATTGGACGAGGTGTTCATTTAATTTTTGGGTAGCTGATCTCAGTGGCTTGGCAGTTTTCTGTCGATAATGTTGGGATTTACCACCTCTTCCTATTCGATGTCCGGGAATGCTGCTCGTGGTTGATGATGATATATACTCGGTGTTCCTTTCGCGTTCTAATTTGTTCTTCTTTCTCCTTCGCCAGACGGGCTTGAAGTGAGCTGCTTCTTAACTGGATAGAAGAAGCGAGCGGAAGAATTTTTAAACAATATCTCGAGTGATACCAAAAAACGAAATGAATAATCCTCTCCTCTTGCTGGGACAAGATGCATACAACCATTAAAAGAGGGTAAAAATAATGCCCAGTCAACCCAAAAACGGAACCCGAATCACTGACCCCCCTTATTTTTTTAAAAAATCCAAACAGAAGAAACAATCACATCCTGGTTACCCCATTCCCGACAATGTAAACATTTCCCATGTCCACAGGTGTTGCATGTTTTCTTCCCATAACTTGTGTGTACCTGACACTAAAATCTTCTTGTTAGCCCCCCGTAAAGTGCCAAAATGACCGAGATCGCTAGAATAAAAGGGGAAACAAAAATAGGGGAAAAGAATAACATACATCACAACAGCCCCAGGGCTTTTCCTGTGGAGCTACTGGCTTCAACGCCTTTTGACCTTCGGGGGCCTCTCCTAGCCTCATCATCCCCTTATCCCTCCTCATTCTCGTCCGTCCGACGAATCGTAGCAAAAACCGCATAATCGGATTTTATTCAAGCTTCGGGCCCACCAAGAATTGACCAATAGAGTGACCACAGGCTCTCTCGCTTTGCTTGAACTGAGCACGTGTTAGTTACATCTCCTAACTCTCCGCCACCAATACACAGACCTGGGAATATCACATACACATACCCGACCCTTTTCTTCACCCGAAATCACGACAGTTGAACAGAAGAAAGCCGGAATCCGAGGTTGTGATCCTAGGACCGAATTTGGTGGGTGGAACTGTCTGTATTTGTGTTGGATTTCGGGGGTCCGGTCTGATACCGCCACAAGAGTCCGGGGAGGTTGTGGAACGGTATATATAGTACTCTGACACTCTCTACTTTGGGGTTGTATGCTGATTGAGAAATGGAATAATGTGATTCATTAGACGTGAGAAAAGCCCATGGCATTGAATGGTTTATAGCTTGTTAAATAGTAGTACCTTTGATAGGATGAATTTCAAGTGGTTCGGATGTCCATGTCCTGCGCATGGACTTTTTCCGTTTGTATAAAGCTGTCTGCAAGAAGTTTCCTCTACTTTTGCACTCGTTTAGTAGAATTGGGTCTTCCTCTCGTCATTGGTAGCATCGCAAACCCTTTGTAAAAAAGCTTTCTACCTTAGAAGACGGAAAAAAGATATAAGTAAACCTCACTTTTTTTGAGTGTTGAGCATTCATACGCCTAAGTATTCACCTATGATTGAGTCCTTTTGGTAAGGGCAGGGTGTACGCAGAGCAAAGCCCGGGATCGCTACAAATGACTGCAGCGGCTTGCTTGTCTGACGAATAAGGAAACGAGGAAGGTAGAGGAAGAGCCGAACATTGTTCCAGCTTGAAAAATTAAAGAAACAATTAGACAAAAACAAAGGAAAATTCGACAACTTGATATCCTCGCGCGCAAGAGGACATATATGCAGATTCATATTTTGTACTCAAGCGAGCAAGGGATGGCAGGATTTAATCTATTTCTGATGCTGTTCTTGGGGTAACATACCAACAACCCCATGAGAATCCCGGAAAATCCCTTTGTTCGCGACGATGTACGTACATCGTTTTGATAGGCGCAGAAGGTCTAGACATACTAAACTCTGGGCACAATGTACATCTTACAGGTGATATTGAGCTGGGAAATTAAGGGCGCTGCGGTCCGAATATACCGAGAAGTGTGCTTAAGATAGTTCTGAGGTTGACGTGAAGGAAGGAATCGGCCCATTATTTATCTGCACGTGATATAAGTCTCTGTCTAAAACATCTGCTTTCTAGTCATGAAAGTCACCTTATCTCTTGAGTTTATAACGCCTCTTTTGTTGATCTGTGTTTGAAGGAGATTCAAACCAGATTCCGGAAATAAGTATCACGTGGTGGCCTGTGTTGGCAAATCTCTCCTGTTCCTCCTGAAATTCCTTCCCAGCCTCCTCATGATTATTTTCAACCAAAAAGCTCTGCACTGTCAATTCTCCCGAGAAAGGTCCGAATCTTCATATCTAAGACGGATCTCGCATCAATTCATACGTTTGCCCCAATAATGACGCGACAACGGGCGACAAAATACGCAGATACGACTTCCCCTATTGGGATGCCGAAGAAGGATGCATGCTTTATGCATATGCCCTGACATAATGATACTGCCTATAGTACCGCCGACGACCTTGATAACTTTATCACCAACTTTACGATATCACCACTCCTACAACAGCGTTTAAAAGAGACCATCGCCACCGTTTCAGCTCGAGTTCCTGAGGGTTTGGCATTCTCCAAAATCCGACTTCCATTCAGAAGTAGAGCTTTTCCAAGTGGATATCCATAGCTTCTCAGAAAATTCCGCTTTTTAAAGTCTGGATACGAACTCTGGGTCTGTAGCGGGGTACCTATCCTATCAGTATGCCAAGTCTAAACTCGCCGAGTTGACAGGGTTTCACGACCGGATTGATACTCCTTCTCTGTGAAGTGGCAGCTCCATTCGACATTTGTGTAGCAAATGGCAAATATGCTGCCATGCCAAAGCTCGTGTAGCTCCTTGGGGTTGTGTACCTGCATGTACAATGGCCAAGACTACCACCGTTTATGGTTGGGTAATTTCCAGCGATGTTTCGATTCGCCAAAGAATCTACCATTAATACGAAATTCTGCAAGTCTTAATTATATTGGTTTTGATCAGGCAGGTGAAAGTAGTCCATCTTCAAGAATTCAGTTGGTGTTAACTACTAATTGTTGAGAAATAGGGACCTGTAACGTAACTAATTGTGCTGTACGGTGTCTGCAGAAAAGACCCAAGTTTCGTATATAGCCTGCGCATAAACTCCTCCAGAAACTCTGTTTTCGGTTCTGAGAGCCTATTTTCAATTATCCAGAATATTTTTGGCTTCAGCTATAGGGTTTTTCAACATGGTTGGCAAGAGCTTGTTTCTTATTGCGGCACTTCTTACAGGGAATGTCCTCAGTAACCCTTCCTTCTCGACTGGTCCGATACCCCAAAGCCCAGATAACTTCGCACCACCTACCCCGGAAAGCAAGAAAGCAGCGGGAAAACCCCAGCCGAGATTCGTCCCAAATGGTTACATTGTTCAACTGCGAAACGAAGGACCTTTGACGAAGCGCGCCTTGGATCTGCAAGAAGACTTTCACTTGATGGCCAAGCGAGTTGACGGCATTGATTATTCTGTTCGAGAAACGTTTTCCGAGGACAACATATTTGTCGGCCTTTCCCTGACACTGAAGGCTGGCGATGTTCAAGCCCTCAAGTCTCTGGAGAATGTTGCAAATGTATGGCCCATCAAAACAGTACCGGCTCCTTCAGCGGTGGTCCGTCGTGCGCCATTGACGGCAGGATATGAAAAGATCCCCGTTGCTGGGACAAACTATTCCCTACCCTTTATTACCGGGGATTTGGATGTAAATAGGCCACATGAAATGACCAGTGTCAACAAAGCACACGATGCTGGAATCAAAGGAAAAGGAATCAAAATTGCTATTTTGGACACAGGCGTGGATTATCGACATCCTTCGTTGGGAGGTTGTTTCGGGCCAGGCTGCAAGATCGCTTTTGGTTATGATTTTGTTGGAGATGCTTACGATCCTGGCAATGGAGTACCTGCAGTTGAAGATCCTGACCCGCTAGTTACATGCACTGAGGGTGGGCACGGAACTCATGTTTCTGGTCGGTTCATTCCATTTGTCGTTGGTTCATGAAGGCTAATGAACTTATTCTAGGGATAATTGGGATGGTCGACCAACTAGGGACTGGATATGGTCTACTCGGCGTCGCTCCTGAAGCAACCCTCGGTTAGTTAAATCGATGCCTAAATCTGTCAGCGCTACTAACATATTTTGAAGGCATGTACCGTATCTTTGGTTGTTTAGGGGGGGCTGATGACGATGTTATTATGAAAGCACTTTTACGAGCCGCATCCGATGGGGCCAATGTTATTAGCATGTCATTTGGTCAGCTTTGGGCTGATGAGGCAACAAATCCTTACCAGGCGATATCGACAAGTCTGGTTGAGCAGGGGATTGCCTTGTTCGCGGCTGCTGGAAATGCAGGCTCGTACGGCGTATTCGGTCCCTCCAGTCCAGGACTTAGCTCTGATGTTTTTGCTGTTGGTTCCGTCGACAACGAGAAATATCCCCTCACCTATGAACTCAAGGACTCCGATGGACGTTCTCTCCGATACTCGGCGCATCTCCCACAGGACTCTCCACCAGGAGGTCTAATAGTACAGGTTATGAACTATGGAAAAGACGATTTCTATACAACTGGAGCCTTCATCGATTTCTACGAAGAAGCAGCACAGAATTTAACTGCAGCAGGTCTCGATCCGGCGAATGTCATTCTTGCAACTAAATATGGTGATCTTGCCCCGGAAACGAAAGCTCAGGTTGCAGCTGAATACGGATACAAGTACTTTCTGAGTTATGCAACAGAGGATGTCGACCCATTCTACGGCAAGGAATACTATGTCGCTAGCCCGGAGGGAGTTTGGCCAATCGAACCGATCACCCTTACTGTCCAAGATTCCACAACACTCTTGGGAAGTTACGGAAAGTACCCTTTGGGATACAAGCTTTTTTTGAGTTCTACGGATTATGTTGCAAAAAGCACAGTTGCCTCAACAGGTGGTTTCATGAGTAACTATTCTTCCTTCGGGCCAACACTTCAATATACCATTGAACCACAACTTTCAGCACCCGGGGGGAACATTCTGTCTACCTGGCCTCTTGGATACGACGGCTACACAATCCTCTCCGGGACATCAATGAGTACACCATATATGTCAGCCTCCTACGCCCTCATAAAATCGCAACGTCCTGACTTCAAGGTCCATGAAATCTACGCGCTCATGCAAAATTCTGGTAAAACTTTACCATGGTTCTACAATCAAAACGTCAAATCAGCAGCCATCCACCAAGGAGCGGGTCTTCTAAACGTTCATAACGCTCTAACGTGGGAATCCAACATCACCCCAGCACAACTCAATGCCGGGCTTCAGAAAGATTACGTGAATTGGGATAATGTGGTAGCCCTCAATTTCACAATCACAAATCGCTCTACCCGATCGAAAACTTATACTTTCTCGCATAATCCTGCGGGATTGATGGAGAATAAATGGTGGGACGAGGAGAGTTGTAATAGGATGTATCCATACTATGCATCTGTGAAGTTTCATGAGGAGTCGGTCTTGGTGAAAGGTGGAGAGAAGGGTGTTGTTACTGTGGAAATTGTTGCGCCTGTTCCTGACCAAGCGACTTGGGGAGACGATGCGATTAATCTTTTGAATCCGCTGTTTGGTGGGTTTGTTGTTGTCAGTAACAACTTCGAGACTCTTACTATTCCTTATGCTGGGGGTCTTTGGGATAGTTGTAGGTTTGGGTGCTAGTTGGCTGAAGAAATCATTCGGAGAAGGCTGTGAAAAGGGGTGGTTTATGTGCGATTTTGGCGTTGTCTTGGTTGGTGTGCCATATCTTCATAATTTCATCGGCTTATCACTATTTCTCGATCTATCGCGTTATTCGTGAAGAGAGAGGGGCAGTGTTATCAAGAGTGGCTCGAGTGACAAATCCCCGTTCCTCAAACAAGACGTGGGGGTGAAAGTCCGGTCGTGGTGGCAGTAAATAGGCCCCCCTAGAAACAGCCTGTAATGCGTACCGCGAACGGAACAAAAACACTACGCACTTATCCGCATCTACTTGAATCTTTCTTATATTTTTGCGGTTTTTCTACGCCGAGTAATTCCAGCTTGCGGGTTTTCGTAGAGTCAAACACCATCTCGCGGCACAGCTCTCAACTACAGCCTCTGGTAGTAATAGGCAGGAAGTACATTTATGCACTCCTGTTTGACCTAGATGGTTTGACCCCCCCCCCCTGTAACAATCAAACCAACCACCACGGAGTGGCCCTCGGAGAAGGGAGCCAGCGGAGCGTCACTCGCTCGCTGTTCTACCTGATCTCAGTTCCTCAGAACCCACGAAAGAGCAATTACTGCCGTAGAAGATGTTGATGAAAGGTATCCTGGTAGGAAACCGATCGATATAAGAGAGCAGAAGATTGTTGCTTTGGGAATGCAGAGGGGCGAGGATGAGAGCTTGAGGATTAAGAGGATTGAGGTTTTGGATGTGGTTCCGAGGAGGGAGAAGATTGGGATGCAGACTCCTGTCGAGGTAAAACCTGTTCATGCTTGGTGCGGGAGTGATAAGGCTCAGAAGGAGGTGAACAGGATGGAGCAGAACAGGTTCTTGGTGTTTTTGGGTGGTTGTATTTTGGTTTTGGCGGTGTTGGTGAGAAGGTATCGGTTTGTGTTTGGAGTAAGGGGAAGTGTTAGTTTGAAAGAGAGAAAGGAGGGGGGGTTTCTGATTGAGAAGGCGTAAGGATCTCGCTTGATCTTGCTATGATTTGCAAGGGAGTTGGATTCATCTTGGGAGTTTAATATTTTGGGAACTATATGAGGGCGAAAGCCTTCCGGTGTGTTTTGTTCCACGAAAATAACAATGGGTTGCACCCACAATTCCCTGGGTAGGTAGCGGTAGTTCTGCTCACTATTTTTTTTGGTGGCAGCTTTACCTTTGGGTGAGAAAAAACCACAACTTTCCGAACACAAACTGGACCTTCTCGAGATCAAGTTCGGGCCTATTCTTGGTCGTTCCTTCCCTGACATTAAAACCCTTGACTGCGAGACGAGTCAAAGCCGCTCCTTCCCTCTCCCCTCTTAGTCGAAGATAGCGAAAAACCTGAGCAAGTCTTGCCGTAGGTGTGTGAGGAGGGAAGGAACGACCAAACCCAACGAGCTTCCCTCTTCCCAACACGACACCAACGAGGCAATTCTTGCCGCAAGCGCGAGCCTATTTCACATGAAAGGAAGGAACGACCAAGCCCAATGACCCAGCTCAAATTTTAAAACCCGGGCGGTCTTCTTCCCTGAGTGGTCTCTCCCTCACTTCTTTCCTTCTTTTTTTACATACAACCCTTCCGCCTCCATCATCGACACAATTTACCGACTCTTCTGTAGCTCATAGGTAGGCAAGTTCACTGTGACTTTGATTAGTTCTTTTATAGTACTGAACACGCTACCTTGACGGGAGCAGGAAGCGAAATGGCTTCATCTAAATCGAACTTTGGTCTTGAGAGAAAACGTTCAAAGGCAAGTGGAAAATCCAACCTCCACAAGGTCCGAACTGCTGGGTATTTTCTGAGTTATTTTTTCCTCTTTCGGGTTGTTTCGAGAGGATTGAGACACCGTTTCCTCCTCTATTTCCTCAAACATCTAGAAAGGGCAATACTGACTCCGAGATCGCCCTCAGGACGTGTCGTCAAGACAACACTGTGCACGATGAGAAATTTGAAGAACGTAAGCAATGACAAAGCGTTCTTGACGGTGTTGGTGTTCCGAATCTAGTTATGGTCTCAAAGAAAAGTAAGCCTTCTTTTAGTAAATCTTGAGATCCAACGCTGATGTATTCAGCGTCTGGTCCTCATTACACAGCTTCCGATCACGGTCTCGATGGACACCACAGAGGAGCTCTTCGTGGAGGTACCAAACAACAAAAGGAACGATGATAGTGTCGAAAGCCACCTGCCACCTTCTCTCGCTCCGTGGTATCTTGCACACCTGCCTCGCAAATTCTTGAGTTTCCAAGTAGGTGTGCATTTGAACGTATATAAATGAATATTCTAATATGTAACAGCCACGACCGCTTGAACTCTTGAATGCTTGAACAGAGAGGTTCTTTCACTTCTGCTGCCTGCTGCGTAGATTTCATTTTAAACTCGCGAGAGCGAGTTGGAATATTATCCCATGGATATATCACACGAAAGGGCTTGGCTAAAATTGTTCATCGCGGGCTAGGGCAGGTGAGGGTTTGAATATCACTGTCACAGCGGGGCTAAGTTTCTTTCTCCACCTCCTCCCCCCAAATCATACTTACACTACAAAAACCGCAATGTTTTCACTTTTAAGCGAAGGCCAATTGAGTGTGTCCCGTATTGCTAGCCTCCTTTTCATCACCCTGCCGGAAGTGGCAGTGAATATGGAATACATATTCAACCTCACCTTTGAAGCTGATTTTTTTTCGTCTCACCGAGTGCTGTCGAGTGAATTTGATATTCTCTCACATGGTACTAGCTTACCCATTACTACGTAGATGGGTAGCAACCTTCTCTCCAAAAAAATATTCTCTCACCAATTCTAAGAACCATTCTCCTTATCATCTCCCAAAGTCTGTCCATCATCTCATAATTACCTCTTACATCACACTCCTCCAGTGAAGCGCTGCGTAACCCCATTACTCCCAACAATGGCTCCCACCAAGAATACAAGCGTGAAGAAAGTGCTTCCCGCCAAGTCCAAGTCAGCTCGATGCAGCATCAAGAAGGAAAAGGGTAAGCCCAGGCAATCCAGTATGTGGGATCTCCCGATTGAAAAGCAAAAAGAACGCTAATTGATGTAGCTGTCGCCCGCGGAACCAGATGTTCATTTCGACTTTCCAAGAGAGGGTGTGCTGTCAAAACTGAAGACGAGCGCGAGCACCCGACAGTGAAGCAAGAAGACACCACGAATGCCGAGCAGAAGTTGAGCACCCAGGAAGTGAGCACCCAGGAAGTGAAGGAAGAGGACACCAAGACAGAACTTACGAAGCCCGTGTTGAAGGAACCCAAGTACAAGGTTTCCAAGCCAACAACCAAAGTGTCAACCAAACAAACCCGCACCGAAAAACCCAAAGGTTCAGTAAAGTTCAAGAGTCTGGAAATCGAAGAAGCAATGCAGGACTTCGCTAATCGATCGCTCAAGGGTGATCTCAATTGTAAGTAATTTGCGTTTCCATAAGAACCACTGATTGATTGGGTGTTAACTTGTCACAGTGGCAGTGGAGGCGGCCCTCATGGTTGCTCGACATGCTGGTCGGAAGACAATTCAACTTGGAGATGTGCATTTAGCGCGACTTTTTAGGGGATGAATTTGTGTTTAGGAGTTGAAAGGTTGGCTGGTGGTTTGGTTTCATTTAGGATTTAAAGAAGAAAAAAAGATGCTTTCATTTGGGAGGGGAGGAAGGATTGAATGAAAGTTTTGCTGGGCCCGATGTGGGAATTTTGCTTCAAAGCAAGTTTATCCCCTAGCATCGAAAAGAAATTAGCATGGGAAATGGAAAAATATCTTATCTGCATTGAATATTGTTTCGCGCCGAGAATGACCTAGATCACGAGAGCTTCTAGTCAAACGTGAACTACACATGCGTTCATTCAATATTGGATGTCGTTCTCGAGTTTGGAATAAATATGAAACTATAAAGAATTTATGCTGTATACTATGTCGCTAATATATTGTACATGCCTGCTACCTGTTCCGTTGACCAGTTCTTAATTACAACCAGTGGTGGGTTGTTTCGAGCGTAATATGTCCCATTGGTCCCCATATATATACAAAAATAATATACCTCCAACTCCTCCGTTACGCCAGATTAATTTGTCTATCTATATCTTATGTTTCCCTGGCTCTATCCTGGTAATCCATATATCTCTCGACTCCTCATAACAAATAAAAATATATGGGAAAAGATCGTCGTCTACTTTGGCAACTCCGGTCCGCCAAGACGCATAAGCGGCTTCTCTTCATCCCTGTTCTTCTGTTCATCCACAGTGACATAGTGTACCAGGCTCTCCGTCATTCTTGCACACCAAGGATCCACATGTTTCGTCCAGAGATTGGCAACCGAGTATAAAATGACAAACCAAATTGGCAGAAAGAACCAGAACCGGACTCTTCCGGGGATCGGTAGATTTGTTGCTCGTTCGACGGCTCCGTCCTCGTGGATGATGTCTGCGGGAACTTTGAATCCAAAATACATCCATACTAGGACTGTACGTAGCATGTTTCCATGAAGCAAGTAAACTGCAAAGGAGTTTTTTCCAAACCAGAGAAGGTATTTGTTGGAAAGGAGGGCTTTAAAGCCAGGGGAGAAATGAATTCCGAGGGCAATAAATTCGAGTCCGAGTCCCGAGTAAAAGCGTGGCGTTTCGCAGTCTTTTGGGAAAATATACAGGCTCGCCTGAAGCATGGAGTTGGACCATGGCATCCATTCAGGGTTATATTCGGGATACGAGGCAAGCAATAGTCCGATAAGAACAAGGACCGGCGAAAGGACCCGGGAGGTCCATTTTCGAGCTGCACACCATGCCGTGTGGCCTGGTGCTTGTGCGAGTTCTGAGAGGAAGGCACCGAAGAAGACTTGCATACCGAATGCAGCTGAAAAGTATTAGCGAGTTTTCCTCTCTCCAAGGGGCGAAAGGTCTTACAATCATTGCTTAGATAGAAAAAAACGAATAAAGCGAGCTCCACCATCATTCGATATCTCGCTTTGATATATGCAGTTGCAAACAACATCATATAAACCATCATGCTACCATTTAACAACGAGACTAGAGTCCATTGATTGGTGTCGTAACCGTCCCATTGTTTCGTCCATGTCGTAACGAGGTTCACAATCAAATCTTTGAGTGCTTGTCCGATCCAAGGTGTCATATTTGGAGACGTGTAATTGAGCCACCAGCCTCCTGCTCTATTCCCAACTTCGTAAACACCGAATTGACAGATGAACCAGGAAATTGTCGTCGCAATCGTGGCTGGCAACACAAGCCTCGGCACACGTCGAAAGGCGCTCCTCGAGATACCAAGAAATGCAGCTTCTTGTTGCCCAGCTCGGAATTGTCGGATTGGTTTGAGAGCACACACATATCCCGTCACAAGAGAGAAGACGGTGACTCCTATTCGACCTTGAAATAGAACTCGGATGATTGGGTATTGTGCTATCCGGGGTTTCATGCCCTCCTCTGAGGTCGGCTTGAATAAATCTTCGTCGAAGGCTCGGGCTAGGTGAGTGAAAACGACGAGTAGGGATGCAAAGCCACGGAGGCCCTAAAATATTGTAAGTTGACTGTATGGGAGTGCTTGACTTCGTTCAAATACATACGTCCACCCACTTGACATTTTCGTGCCTGACGCTCATCCTCTTTCCCTTTTGCTGCGACAGAAGTTTAACCCGAATGCGTCCCCCAATATGTTCCTGCTGTCTTTCGTCTCGGCCGAGTTCGGATGTCGTCCAGCGCTTTCTATAGATCCTATTTCATACGATATCGAAATGCAAAGCTCGGTACAATGAACGAATGGAAGTCGAACCAACGAATGTGAGAATAGACTGCAAAGAAAGCGGGAGCGGACTGAAAGTTTGTAACTAGAAAGACAAATGGAAGAATAAGTAGAAGAGTGAAAGGGGAGTGGGGCTCCTAGCATTGTCCGACCATTGCATTGGTCGAGTGCCACAAAAGGGCAACCCCCTCGCTCGAGGGTCTACCTGGTATCAAAGATCTTGACAGGCCGCGTTACGGTGAAATGAACTGACGAATGTCAAGCATGAACTCAATAATTTCTTGGGGGTACCAAAGCCGGTAGCTTGCGTCGCCTTTGGAAGGGTCTCCGCCATCGAATCCTTGAGGAACCCACTCCCCAGGTAACATTTTTTGCGGGGATGGGAGATTTGAAGACGTGGCTTTGAGGCTTCGAAACCTTGGCCTGGTCAAGTAAAAAGCTCATGGCTGCAAGAATGACAGCGGTCGTTCGCATTTAGATGACGTCTCCTGAGTCCTGGGAGCATCTAGAATCCTAGATGCTGGGAAACCGCTAGTCAGGAAACCGGAATTATTTTAGCGCTGAATACGGAAGGTCATGGGCATGCAAGCCCACGCATATGAAGTGTCGAACATTTCTTCACCTGCTGCACTTGAACACGAAGTGGTATCGCTAAGATTGCGAAACCGCACCGCAGCACCGTAGCCAGTATCTAATCCGTGGGGTACACATGCATATGTGGCGCAACAAGGTCTGGTTGGTTGTGAAGAAGAAATCAGCCATACGGCGGCTGACGCATTTGTAACGGACCGCATCGTTGCTCGTGAAGGATGAATAACCTCTGTTGGGTTAAAGTTGCAAGGTGGTGTGCTCGAATTCCGAGAGAACCGGTCAATCTGCAGTCTGAGAGGCCCTTGTGGTTCGCTTCCTACTTACTTAAGTAGGTACCCCTGAAATTCAACCGAGTGTCCAGCCACCCGGGAAGCCACTGGAATCTGGATACGGCATAGGTAGCTTATCAAGGAACAAAGCGGGGAACCCCCACTACCCCTGACTAAGTCTTTACTCATCTACTAGTACTACGGACGGAGGCATAGATTCGGAGGGGAGAGGAGAGGAGGTTCAACAATGACAACGTTTCATTGAAAACCAACAATTTCCTTCTCGCGACGTTCTAATTTCACTCGAGTAGACAACGATGTGGAGAACTTAAACGGCTGATATCAAAACCAAATTCACAAAATGTACAGGGGTTTCAGCTATGAGATCGCCGCTTGGCTTAATCAGAGATACGAAGTACTAGTACGCACCGCACCGCACCGCACCGTTGACGAAACCGGACGCTAACCCATTTGATCTTCCGTAGACTGAACATCACATCATTCCAACGGGGTGATGCAGTTACAGTTACCAACCACCTTTTGGAACTGGCGGTCACAAGTTCTTGGGGTTTCCTAGGTTGTACATACTTCTTGTTGATCGTTCAAGGGGGACACAAACGGTTACCGGCTGAAAACAGGTGGCGTTGAATTTAGCGCCGCCAAGAAATTGGCAGTGGTTGGCATACATCAACAAGTCCGTCTTATCCGTCTACATGGCTTGGTACCGAAAATTGGAGTCGAATCCGAATCCGAATGATGAATAACAATTCATCTTACGCTTTCGCGAGACTCCTTAAATTAGCAGATAATGCAACTACTAATCATACTCCGTAACTTAGGGACGTCACCTAATTCTGAACCCGAAGGTCTACACTTCTCAGCGGCTATTCAAGCGACACAAAGCGAGAACTGTACTTAGGCAAGTCGGGGTGAGATGCATCGAACGAAGGGCCGAACATTTGTTGTAAAATCCCTTAGCAAATACTTCCAAGTAGGTGCTTGCAATTTGGAGTCTTCTCCAATCGCAGGCTTGTTAATTCCAAGTAATTATGACTGACTGATGTGCTTCAATTTTCTTCAATCGTAAATTACTTACGCATACAAAAGAGACTGCGCTTTGATATATACTCCTCCAGGCAACTGGACCGCAGAGAAATCTCAATATGCAAAATTATTTTTAGCTTACAAGGACGATGTAATCAAGTGCCAAAACAACTCAAAACTCGTACGTTTCGTGGGAAACGTGAAGCGCCATGTAATTGCATTCCTCATACAAAGAATAGCCACCGCCACGGCCAAATCCAATTTTGCTTCCTACTTACTACACCGACTCATTCTCATGTCCTCACAGTATCGATAAAGGAAAGAATCACGTGCCCCCAATAATTAAACCTCCTGCTTATCCATTTTCTTTGGGTCTAATTTACTCTCCCCCCACCCCCTGAATAAAAAAGTACACCGCCGCTGTGACCAAATGTCTACATTTTATAGAGAGGGGAGGCTTCAGCTAAATCCGCTGACTCTTTTGACTAAATCGCCTGACTCTAACCCGATTAGGGGCACTCTTATTACGCGCGTACAATAAATTCTCTATTCCGAGGGATAGTGACCTGTTTTTTGAGGTTAGGGTTAGTGGCTAGAGGTTGGGGCTAGTTAGGGATCGGGCGTGGGTTAGGGCTAGGGATAAGGGTTAGTGATATGTACTTTGGTGGTGTTCGCGACCGGAAGACGTCCTAATTTGGTTAGATCAGGCGATTTAGTCAAAAGGGTCAGGGGATTTCGCAAAACTCAGGGGGGAGAGTAAGTACGACCCCGAGCCCCAAAAAATACTCCATGTTTCGAATGCTGAGACCAGACACTGGTAGCATGGAACTTCTAGAATTGCTGAAAACCCTTTCGATTTGGTATATCATCCATGTTCACTTGATAGATCTCCGTCACTGGAGTTTCTCCGTGTTGGGTTCTTGCGAACATCAAGTATTTCGGGGGGATCCTTGCACGTGGACGTTTTGAGACAGGTTTGACCTTTGGATTCCATCTAAAGGGTAAGTGGAGCACGCGCGGTCTACAGGCATTGGCTCAACAACTTGAGCCGCTTAGAAACTCCTATCATCATCTTCGATTCCACTTGCAAAGCTCATGCTCGCTTAGCACGTTTATCGCGATTGAATAACTTCAACAACATCCTAGTAAAGCCGAGACATTACTTTAGGGTGCATAGATTGCGCCATGGTGAGATTCATACAGCCACTGCTGCTGCGTCATTCGGAATTCTTAAGTGACAAGAAAAGACCGATACGTGGGGCCATTCAACCAGGAGACTATCTTCGCAAACGCGATTTTCAAGTAATAGAAGTAACCCTGTCTAGGTACAAGACGAAGAAGTAGTGTACGACTTTCACGAGTCTTACAACATCGATGGCGCAAAACGGCTTCGTGTCCCAGGCTACCATCATTTGAGTGGTGAGCGTGTGGATATGGAGATGTCAGCTTCGGGTATGAAGCGGACTCTCTCTCGTAAAACTTCCGATTTGTTTGTTTTGTCTGTTATCTGCTTACTCTCATGCATTGTATCGTTTGATTGGGAGAATTGAGATTTAAGAATGCTTTTACAGCGAAGATCTATCTTAAATCTTTATCTTTATTATTCATTTAGGTAGGATAGAGAAAACCTTTTGTTGAACTTACGAGGATTCTTCTCTCTCTTCTCTATTCACCTAAGGCATTCGATGGGGAGTTTGATGAGAGAATATTTAATAGAGTGTATCGACGCACACGCAAGCAAATTTATAATGAGATATTATCTGAATTTTGTGAGACATTCAAAATGTATGACTCAAAACACTTGAAGCCAACTTTGTAATATGCGTAATTATGTTTAACTTAATTATTATTAATTTCCTAGTGCAATTTTTCTCAGGGACAGTTATTCGGGCTTAGCTCTTACTTGAAAATCATATTATTAACCTCCCTAACTATCTATCTATACAGTGAAGCTGCGAAGCAGAATTTGTTTTACTTGGTCTCTTTGTAGGCCGAAAGTGAATATGTCTTAAATCTGTCTTACTTCAATAGACCTTCTCGCTCAGCGCACTAAATACCCAACCTTGCCCCACTTAATTTGTCTACTTCAAGATTTACGAGATTCCCAATAGGCTTCGATGGGTTTTCTAGAGTGTTGTTTAACGGCAGCTTGCTCGTAGCAAACATAGAAAGATATAGGTTTGGAAACTTTTTGTAGCAATATTATTGAACCTCTTTCCTAGAACCGAACTAGCATCTGAACTTTGATTGTTCAACTCTAGTTCAACTATCACCAGTTCAGTGCTACTGTTAAATGAGGTCTCCCCTCGGAATGAAGCCTTACTTTCTTGAGTACGTAAGGTAATTGCTTCACTTGCAGCAGTCAACCGTAGAGCGTGTGTGTGGCTTACTACTGCTGGAAATATACACTGCTAGCTTGTTTTCTAGTGGAAAGTTCTACGACAAATGGTTTCCGCACCTAGTAGAAACTCTATTAACGGCGGGAAAACGTAGCAGACCCCTAGTTCTAAGTTTTAAGAGCCTTTTCAAAGGTAACGTCAGTACAATTTATCTCAACTGATTTTGCTTTGGTTGTATTTTAGAAGCTGTTCTAAGATTCAATTATATGTCACTTAAAGTCTATGCTGCATTTGAAGATTAAGATAATACTACTAAACTGAACCTACAATCGCCTCCTAGAACGCTGTTTGTCGTCTTATAAAGGGAAATTCTAGATGAATCCAAAGATGCGACTACTGATTTCTCTTAATTATTCGTATTACCACCTAGAATCTATTATATCCTCAAGTAGTTAGGTCTTATCTATGTAGGTCTTTCGGGCTATATTCATCTATATAAAACTTGTAACTTTGTCTTTGAGAAGATGTGCCACCTCTTTAATATCTAAAGCTAAGATTTCCAGAAAGAGAGCGTGAAGAAAGACTAAGAGGAGACCCGAACTTGTCTACTATGTCTTACCCTTTACTTTCGAATCTACTTCTATTACCGAAACTTTGTCAGACATACAAGTCAAGATTTCTCCCTGAGCTCAAGTGCTTCTTCTAACTTAAATCAGTTTAGAGCCAATTTCGAAGAACTATTAGACTTACCGCGAGAGATACGTGCCTTTCTAATCGTGATGTTGTCCGGGTTTGAGGCGAACGCGACACTGCTGGTAAACTAGACGTAGCACCACCCCTTGCTAAGTAATAATGCCTAGAAAGGTTTTCCAAGCAACTAGTAAAAACCAAGGGTCAACTTCCTACCACTTTCTTATGCTGTGCCTTTCGTAAAATAGTATTAACTCTGTAGTAAGTATTTATATTTAGATAGTAAGTATTTATATTTAGACTAAGCAATGAAAACTTTGTGCTTAGGTTACTATAGTGAGTTACGAGTTAATCTTCCCTTTTAACGCTATTTTATAAACTATGCGTTTTTAGAAAATTTCTTAACTTTGAGACACCCTTTCCCTGTTTACTTAATAACACTATATGTTTTTATATCTTAGAGAATAGCTAATAAGAGCTCTATCCTCCTTTCTTCCTCTATAAACTTTTTAGGAAGAAAACAGACACTTATATATATATCTAAATTTTCATAAAGTGTTAGTAGAATTATAAGAGTATAAAAATCTTTCTTCTAAAAAGGAGGTTATCTAAGAATGAAGTTTATTCTCATTATACTTACTTAGAAATAGTAGTAATAATTAGAGAGGATATAGAAGAAGAGATAGCAGTTCTTTCTAGCTAAGTCTCATATCTTAAAGAGTACTTTAGTTTTCTGCTTTCCAGAATAAATAGAGAGAAAAAAACCTAGGAAGAAAAAAAGCAGGGTTTGTAAAATATTCTTCAAAGAGAAGCTTAACTTGTAACTCACTGTAAGGTTAGCAGATTTACTAGCTTCAAATGAAAGTCTTTTGTCTTTAGACCCTTTGTATTCCAGTCAAACCTGCAGATCAAAATATACCAGACAATCTCCCCCCTTTCCAAAGAACACCCTATGACCAGAGATTCTGCCGTAGCGAGAGAGCGTCATTCTAAAGAGGTTTCCCCGGCCGCACGTAAACAAGGACTTGACCTGACTTGGATCTTTGCTGAAGAGGACAGAAATTGTCGAGCCGATGAGAATATATATATATATATATATATACCCCAGAACCAAGTCAAACAATTCACTTCACGCCTATTAGTGAATCCATCCCCCCTCACGCCCTTCCGAGCCTTCTGAGTCTAAACCTGCTCCTCCTCCCCCAATTATGATGAAAAATCCGAAGGCAACCACAAACGGGAGGAAGCCACGAGAGCAGACAACCCCCACCACCTCACACCCCAACCACACACACACACCCAAAATACACTTACTCTCTCATTTCACCATCACATCTCAACCCCAATTCATCTCACTCAACACCCAAGAACTGGCAAGGAAGAAAAAAGTAAAATAAGTTTCCCTATTCATGATATTACATTTAAATAACCCCCGATACCCCTTTCCCCTCCCTACCATGCAAATTCCCACCCTCCATTCCAAAGTCCATAGAAACCACCCGTCCATCTCTTACTCCATCAAAAGTCCCTATATTCATACCACAAAACATCCACATTCTATACCCCCCTTCATCCCCCCCTCATCTCTCTATATCAACCCTTCAATCCCGCAGGACCTTGCTCTTCTAGCAACCCCCACAAGCCCCCGGACTAGCCAGCCAGTCAGACGACTACCGCTCTCCTCGCCCTCAAAACTCAACAGCAAAATAGAAACAACACAGCGACCAGACACATTAAAACAAAATTAATCTTCCAAAGAGAAACAAGATCAAAAAAGAGGTATAAGGCCCATAACAAGCAAAAAAAGCAAAAGAAGTGTAGAGCCAAAAAAAATCAGCCAAGCAAGATATTCCACAATCCACTTTTGACGCCAGGTATCAAATTCGCCTCGAGACTCCAACAACCCCATCCATCCCCTCCCCAACGAACCCAAATTCTTGAATGCATCCCAGCAGTTTAAACAACGTGTTGTGAAAAAAATGATAAAAAAGGATGGTTTGAATGTTGCAGCAGATTTTACCACCCCTTCTTTCGTGCGAAGCGTTTGTTCAAAAGGGCGAGCACCTTTGGTACATTGAATTGGACGTATTCGAGATCCAAATCCTCCTGGTTATCCTTTTGCATTTCGAGTAAATCGTCCAATTTGAGATCGAGTTCGAGAAGTCCGCGGTTACGGCCTGAGGGCCAATTAGTATATATATCTGAAAAAGGAAAAATGAACACACCCTTGTAATGCAAGGAAATAACGAAAGTACCAGGAAGCGGACTAGTAAAGTTGAAATAGATGTTTGCCCTTCTGTTGTCCGGCACATTGCTCTTTTGAATGACACCTTCCTTCTCCAGTGCTTGGTGGGTGAACTTGTATGGCCCTAGGACTTGATGTTTTTGTTGCTTTCGTCGAGTACCCTCACTTTGGCTTCGAACGTTGTGTAAATAACTCTTATATGTTTCGAGTTGTCCAACCAAGTATGAATTGTGATCTCGAATCGTCTTGAAAACTTCGTCCAGCTTTTGAGTTTCGACAATAACACCGTCTTTGAGCGAACCGAGATGTTGCAATTCTTGCTCAACCTCATCCCTAAGGAGACTAAATTGATCAGATTTGTCGATAACCTGCAACTCCTGTAATTGGCTGAGCAACTCCATTGCTCGGATACCCTTCCGCACCATCACGGCATCATTGCGAGATGTTGCAGCAGCATCGGCAACACGTTCTAAACGAAGCGGTCTTCGAGCGACTGCGCTATTGGTGGGTATTGATCGCATAATTTGAACAAAGGTGGATTTAGCTTCCATAAAGTAAACTTCCTCCTGTGTGATGTCCAAGGCCGCTGTCAAGTCGTCGATGGCGGTTTCCCACTTACTAAAAAGTGGAAGATTGATAGCCCTGTTTTCTTTCCGGGGTAGCTGAGCAGGAGCGGCCCCAAGATCTGCCAAGATCACAGCCAGATGGGAGTTTTCGTCCTTGTTGAGCTCAGCGCTGTGCTTCTCCAACAACGCGTGGGTGGCATAAACTTCGTTCAAAGTGATTGAGAGCTCCAAATCCTTCTTCGATAGCGCAACATAGTTGTCCATTTCTAAGCTTTCGTAGAAATCCTGCACTTCGCATAAATCGAGCATAAATTTGTTCACTCTCTCCTTGTTGTGTTGAATAAAAGGTTGTAGTTTGGCCATGTAGGGTTCCTTGGCGTATGATGGTTTATTGGCCAGGTTTTGAAGCATCTTTGCAATCAACGTCAAAGTCCGCCTTGGCTTTTCGGCTGGAGTTCCCTCGATGAGCATGTATGATTTCGGAGTAACGATTGCGGGGTTGATGAAACGGAGGAAGAAGAACCCTCCGATAAGAGTACAAATAACCTGGTCGTTTGCGTCTGGGTATTTGCGCTTCGTGAGACTTCGGATTTGCTTGCATATCCATCTGATTCCATATGGAGTTTCATCCAGGCCGTCAATAATTGTCTGCAAGAACCCGTTTGCGATTTCCATCAGCATCGTCAACCTGGGCTCGATGATAGCTTGAACTTGCGTATTTTCTGCAGCTTGTTCTGCAGTTACTCCCCTTGGCAAGGAAGCAGGTAAATTTCCAGTATCTTCTTCGATTTGTTCAATCATTCGTTCGTAGACTTTCAAGGGATTGATTTCAAGATCAAGATCCTTCAATTCAATCAACCCATTGATTCGATCAGCCAACACAGTTTTTAGATAACTTTGCCCAGGACCTCTTCGAGTATAGGTTGTCATCATTCGGGATACGGGTGTGTTCGCGCGGAGAAGGGAGGAATATTCGGGGGTGTTATCGAATTGAAAGGTTAGGACGGACTAGGAAAAAAAACGTTAGCGTCATGGGCGATCGGACGAAGAAAATAAGTACCTGAAACATGGTCAACAACAGATGCTCTTCACGACTCTCATATTGGTTTCCGTAAATTGTGAACATGACTGTTTGTAGTAAAGAGTCAATCTCGGCCATGGTAACCAGCCGACAAAGATGTGCGATATGCCGTGGCTCGGATTGGAGGAGAAACAACAAGTTTCCATATTTCTGAGTCTTCTCGTCGTTTGGGAAGAAACCTTCCTGTAGATCTGATGCATCTTCCAGGTGGCTTGCAACCTCATTTTGCTATAAGAGTTAGAATGGACTTTCATCGTGCAGTTTCGTCCGTACCTCTTCCAATGCCATCCGATTCTGAATCAACAATGCTATCCGAGAATCAAGATATCTCACATCTTTTTCCAACACGAAATTCTTCTTCGATTGTGAGGAGATCTTGGATTTGAGGTCGCGGAGGATTTTCTGGGCTTCAGGGAGTGTTAGCAGCTTATCAATGGTTGTTGCAACCCAAAATGCTTACCCTTTGCAAGGTCATCTTCAATTTCCAAATCCTTCTCATTCGCAGACATGGACAAGTATAGAGTTGTCATGGAATACCGCTTCGATTGGCGGACCGATCTGCCTCCATCTTGGGAAGACATGGTGTTTTGGCGTGAGACTGGTTGGAAAGAGGATGACGAGGCCGTCGATGCCCTGGATGGCGCTTGAAGCATCGTGTCTATTATTTTGTTCTGGTTTTGCGTGGTCGCGAGGTTTAGAAGGTTGACCTCCCGATGCGATTTGAGCCGACCGCCTCAGGTTTCGGTGATGTGGTGTCGATGTCTCGAGAACAAAGAAGACGTGTTCGTCGCGAAAACAAACCAACAGCCGCCCTCGAGTGTGAGTAGAGAGGAAAAATTTGGATGGTCTGGGGTGAATCTAGCTCGAAGATTGCGAATGGTTCGTTGGGGTGGGTTTTTCGCAGGCGGATCGGTGAATAGCGGGGACGTGAGTCCTTGCGACCAAGAGTTGTGATTCGATGCCGACCAGCGAGCGACTCGATTACGGGTATGTATGGCGACAATGGGATGGCGCTTCCTGTCTGATACTACGAATGCGCTGGTTCTCGAATTGTTGAGTGGTTGATCGCGAAGTGTTCTTGGTTGACTGGCCTTGGGATGGATTTCGGCGCGGGATGGAGCTAGCGAAAAGCGATAACAGGTGAGGTGGAACGCAGACAGATTTTACGCAAAGGAACGACTTGATATCGGATGACGAAGGACTCGAGGTGGATGGGATAGCTTTTGGGGAACTGCGTGGTGGTGGTGGTGGTGGTGGTAGTTGTGATAGTTGAGGAGTGGTGGAGTTGGAGTTATCTAGAAGGAGTGACTGTGTCGAGGTTAGGTGAGGTGAGGTGAGGTGAGGGTTCAAGGCGGTGTTGCGGTGCAGGTGGTGCTGAAACACGGCACAAGGAAGCGACGAAGTACGGAGTGGAGTACACCTAGTGGTCGTAGCCGCCTTTTAATACGGAGGTACGAGCCTGTTAAAGAAGAGGAAGAGGGCAATTAGCAGTTGCATGAAGAAGTGATACGATTTCCAGGTTTGCCGGCACTCTGTTTCCTATTGTTTTTCTTCTATTTTCTATTTTCTATTTTCTATTTTCTCTTCGGCAACTCCAGTTTCCAGCGCATTTGTTCGGTTCGGCGGGTAGGTAGGCACATCAAGCGTAGCATGGCCTGGCATGGCATGGCATGGCAACAGCTGCAGGTTGCCCCCAACCAATTTCAATTTCAATTGATCTTTCTATTTCAACTCTCGGATGTTCATCTATTCATTGCTGCTGCAGAAACTCAATAACTCAATACTTGGTCGGCGCCAGGACTATGCACTGCACTCTACTCTTCCCGCCAGTAGTGAGTGGTTGACAGGCGCGAGAACCAATCTACTGACAAGAAGGCAAAGTAGTAAGAAGGCAAAGTAGTAAGAAGGCAAAGTAGTGGGGGATCACATCCATAACCTCGTACTTCGTACTTCGTACACCCATTCCAGGCCACAGGTAGGCACACGCTACGGCGCAGTACAGAGTTGGCCACAATCAGAGAGTCCTGTCAGGCCTCAGTCTTCATTCCGAAAAAGCCTGCCGCGGATCAACTGCTGAACGATATAAGATATATCCCATAACGAAGCTATTCACACCAAACCCGCAGTGATTCCACAACGTTTGAAGGGTCCAGACAGGCATAACCCTCACACGCTATGCCATCGATGCCATCTGGTTTCCAGCAAAGCCATAGCTGCAACAGGTTCGCTTTAGCTTTACACACTTGAGATGTTTCTCCAACCCTCCAACCCTCCAACCTATTTCTATTTCCATTTCAGGGGCAGTACTCTATCCGGCAGACCAAAGTGCCGATGGTACCTGGAACCGGCTACCGGTGCTACCTACGCCATGCCAAACTCGTCAACCTTCATCTCTGCTTCTGGAAGTTGTTTGGAGGCTCAGATGCCAGAGAGTTCGTCCAAAACAAACACTGATGCCTCAATGACCAAAGAAACTCCACGCGGCAGATGTCGAAAAAAGGGGGAAGGAAGGAGGGTCTAAGGGTGACAGGCCTAGGGATAAGAGACGTCACTCTTCAAAGATTGAGGGGGATCTTCAAAGGGGGTTCAGATCCTATCCAGATATCGATTACCCGCCAACCCCTTGTGGAAATTCGTACTGCACCCCTTTGCAGCTTCGAAATTGGATTTGGTTCGAGTTTGGTTTAATCATCAAGCATCACCACCATCATAGCGGCGGTAGTGACATCGGTGGTGACACTGGTGCTACGGCACAATCAAACCCACAGACGAATCTGGGATCATGTGCATATTGATCAACGAACGCATTCAGGGGGTAGATCCTCAATCAAATCGTTCACTTGAATCAATTCTCCACTGGCTCCCCATCAACCCCACCAAAGGTCTGAAAATCCGCGTCTATTTCCCTCGGGGTCCTCAAAATTCATATACCTCAAACCCATCACCCGCCAAACCGCCAAACCGCCAAACCACTCAAATTCTCAAACAGACCACCCTTTCGATGCCGCTGATGTCGAACGTTGGAAGGGAACCCCTGACAGCACCACAGATGTTCTGAAAATAGCCGAAGTAGGTGGGTACCTGCACAAGCACAGGATTGATGAACTCTCAATGAACTTGCGTCTGCGGTCTCCCGTCTGGCACTAGCCTTACCCCATATGCTTATGCGCCTGTGCCAAAGCCCAAGGGAAACGCGCGATAAGAAGGATAGGTGGCGTTGGTTTGTGGAGGGGCCGAGCGGTTCTATCGTGGGAAAAGAAGACGAGAGCGAGATGTGATGTTATTTATTTGATCGGTCCGTTGTTTTTTTTTTGTTTTTTGTTTTCGGTTCCTTGAAACATTTTCTGGTTATACTCTCCCCCCCCCCTAATTAAAGGTTATTTCTGACAGCGGGGAACCTTAAAATCGTGCGTGTGTTGCACCAAGAGACGAAGGTTCAGGTTTAACGTTAACGTTAACGTTTATTTAGGGGGGAAAGTATATAACTGAGTTGGATTTTGGGGGGATGCCAAGTGACTTGGTAAAGTATAAGGACAGAGTTGTCATTGCGAGTGGCATGTTTTTAACTTTTCCTTTTTTTTTGATTCTGCTTCTTTTTCTGTTGCGATGTGAAATTCGGAATTTCGTTGTCGCCATATAAAGGGGCAGGCATGTTGTTTTTGGTTCGTAGTTAGTAGCAGAAGACAAGATTGGGTTCTCAGCATACTCCCGGAAGTTTCAAATTCAAGTAGCACTTCTTGGGATTCCGAGGTGAATATTATCTAATTGCTTAGAATAGAAGTGTTTCCTTTGGATAGCGAGGAGAAATTATGGGGGGAAAGTGAGAGACAAGGTTGGCATGGCAGGTCGTATAGACTTGCTGAGGAAGCTATCGATCTACGCTTCAGTAGTTCCAAGGAAGAACCGGTAATACTTATAATATAGGAAAGCTAAGAGAAGGTTCTTTTATCAAGTGGATGTGGAAAGGATACGAAGGGACGAAAGATCTCTGCCTATCATATATATATATATATATATATATATATATCTATACCACAGAAATTTCTGTTCATTTCCGGTAGTAAACAAATTTTCAGCCATTACTGTCGAAGTTTCTGTTGCCATCGCTTATTCCTAGACAGCTGCTCATCAAACTATCATACGCTGGCTGTACATATGGCTGCGATGCGAGTTTATGGATCAGGGTTGATGAGTTACGATTTAGGAGAAGGTTTCTATATGTGAGGGCGTTTCATCCTCGAGGAAGACACCAAGGATGTTTGACGTAGATGTGCTTTCTAGTCTTTCTGCATCTGTGAATCTGAGTCTATCAGAACTTTATATAGGTTCTTGTTTTTGGCTTGGTTGACGAGTGTCTGGTGAGCTTGAGTCTCCCTCGGGGGTGTTGAAAGTAAGATTGTGAGTGGTGTCTCTGATATAGAGTTTTTAGGAACTCTTTTAAGGATATCTAGAAAAGGAACGTTATTACGGTGGTGTATCTTCTCATGAATCGTAAATGTTCGGGGAAGTGAGAAAAGACAACAAACATCCTGGGAGAATCTGATTTGTATCAATAAGGTGTGAGGGTACGGAAAGTACCGGTTGGAGTCGTTTTCGGTGTCGTCCTGTCGGGCTTGCTCCTCTGGACTTCTTCCCGAGGTGTTTGATGAGAAGTACAAGACTCCCTTTTGACAGAACCTTAGTTCGAAAATGGTACTAGCACGGAATGTCACATATCAGGCTTCTTTGGATATTCTAGAAGAATGCTGTCTTGAGCACAGGGGAGGGAGGTAGCATTCTTTTATTGTTTAGGTATATGTTTATGGCAGTGGTTTCTTGTTAATTTTGCTATCCCGCCAGGTTCGTTGTTGAAAATTTACTGTCGTAGTTCCTTATTGCTGTCGAATATTAACAGTGTGTTCCTACTTGGGTTCTCGTGGAGCGAAGTTAGAATGATAATAGATCTAGCACACTTTCTCTTTCGAAATCACGATCCCCGCTCGTGGGAAGACATGTATTCTCTAGTTGGTTCTTCGAAAGCAGATATTAGTTGTACGAAGGAGTGGGTGCGAATCATTGTATAGCCGGTACTAAGGTCTCTTTTACTTCTAAGATGGCGCTTTGCTCTGTAAACAATTAAAAAGAGCCCTTCTTTTATCGACAACAAGTTTTGGGGGGCGAATATGTTAATTGTCCCCTCTGAGAAGAAGGGCTTACTTGGGGAGGTTATCTTGGAGTAGTGGAGTGGCTTCCAACGTGTCGAAGCGGAGTACGTCCTTTCTTCTACCTATAATATTAAAAAATGCTGGTAAGGATGTCTCTCCGTAGTCAAAATTGTGGATATTAGACATGTTAAGAGGTAAGTGGTACTGAGAGGTAAGAAAATTTGCTTCCAGTGGTTTAGTTTGGGATTGCAAATTCTTTCTGGCTTTTTTTATCCCCGGTGGGAGGGAGTCGGGGCTCGATTTTCGAACTTTTGAGTGCAGAGAAAGCCTGTGGTTTGTTGATATACTATCCGTTAAGTAGATACCTTGGAGGAGATATAATCAGGAGAACATTTTTGCGTCTTGAAATTCTTGAGTTACCTTGAAGAGTTTGAAGAGGGGGTATAAGCGATTTAGGGCCTGTTCGGCTCGCATATATTTTTTCAATATATGTATGGATATATGACTAGAACTCCTTAGAATCCACCTCGTGTAAGTTGGTGTATACCTCTACCTATTTCTTAATATTTTCGGTAACCGTTTAGCTTATAGGGTATATCTTAGTACACATATTTCAAGTTTATGACCTAGTAACGTGAAACTAGTAGGTAGGAAAAGATGTGTATCGAGATACAACGAATCACACCTCTAGAGATCTAAATCTTTTTTTAGTAGTGTATATCCTATTTCTATCTGTACTAAAATATACAAGGTTAAACGAGGGATTTACATTACTTTTAAATGTGCATACTAAACACTGGTGTATATATAGAATTGGTACATATATATATATATTACCTTATGAGTTTTAGTGGTGCATATCCTAGATATGCACGATTGCCAAACAGGCCCTTAGGTGAAAACTTAAGGAGAATTGTTTTCCTGTTGCCTCGGTCTGATGGTTGAGGCGAGAAAGTGTATAAAATTCAAGAATTAGCTTGACAAACTTTTCCAGAAACCATGAACTATGCAGGCCCTCTTGCAAACAGATGATTGTAAAGAAGAAAGCGACTTTACGGAAGTTCCATCGTTACATGGGATTTGCTGCAGTACACTACGCCTTTATATTTATCTTTTCGAGACAAAAGCAAACATAACACCAGCTAACTCTCCCTTACAGTGCCCAAGAACTTGGAGAACATATTAAATAAAACTGAAGACACTTAAAATCCTTCCCAGGCAGTAAAAATGCAGTCGGATCGTTGCTTTTGCCACATCAAAGTGAAGTAAGAGTATTCAAAGGCATGAGCATAATACACTTTCCTGCCAGAACCTATTCCAATTAACAACAGCCAAGCAAATTAAACAAAAAAAATTGCCTGAAACTAGTGGCTACTGTCAACTTAGCTAAAGCGTGTCGAAATTGTTGTCATGGTACTCATCCTTGGTTCTTTTCCGTGGCCATTTTTCAGGTCTATCTCAGAGTTCTTTGAGCTCGCTCCTTTCATATATGCCTTTCATCTATTCCGATTATAAGTTCCTAGGTCACAAAGCGACATGAAATAACTCAAATCGTGTAGTTTATGTGACCAGTGAGAAGAGTAGACCCATTCTGATAGACGAGCGACGGAAATGGCGTGTCGTCAACACAAGTACAAGGGAGGAGCTTACAGTAACCTCTGAATAACGTAACACCCAGACGACGATGACGGTGGCTCCATGTACTTCAAAACCAGGAGAAACGAAAAGATTATAGAGATGCGCAAAATTTAGCTAGCAAGCTACTGGTAGTGGGAGTACCAAGGGGAAAAGGAGAAGGTGAAGGTTGGAGTGGTTTTAACAATTCGACAACCTGACCTCAAACGACAGCAAAAGTTGTACCATATACTTCTAGCTTAGACCTTATAGTGGTTTCTGTAATTCTTGGTTCGTACGGAGTTCCTACGAGCACGGCGATACTTTTAATAGCAGTCTATATGAGGTTATTGTACTGTGACAACCCAGCGAACAACACACCTACAGACTTCCAGGCCCAAAACATTTTACATCTACCAAAGACTGCTTCTATAGCCGCGAAGTGTTTTCGGAAATAGACTTCAATGGCATTATCCATCAAGTTGATGTTGAAAAAATAGTCAGCTGAGCAAAATCCGAGGTTTCCAGTACAATTATTTATAGCTAGCCATTTTATCTAAACCTTTTCTTTGCCTCCTTCCAATCATATGCCAGAGATCTGAGGATAGTCAACAACGGAATGATGGCTCTGGGGTGATCAAAATTCTCTACAAGTCATAACTTCGTTATCCATAGGTACGGATAGATGTCCTTGACCTCCACACAAAGCAACCCCTCCAAGTAACAATTTGTCCACAGGTAAAAGTAGCCCCTGTGAAACTAATCGATACCAAAACATCAATGGGTTGTGGCGCGAAGCGATGCCTGTCCCCCCTCGATAGGATAGTTGCTACCTGTACGCTACTTTGTCGCCATAGTATCAAAAACTTGGAGTATTCACATAGTGCCACACACGTTCTCGAGACTCGTTTTGATTTCTCGGTGAAAATGAAGTGTCTTTATGTTTCGACAGTAGTGCAACGTCGGACAACAGAATATCCTGTGTTTTACAATTAGATTGGAATACTCTAACATTGTTTCTTCCTAGACTTAAATAGCTGCTGATGGGCCTCTTAAAATTTGGAGTTCAACGTTGTCTTTGGCACTCTGTTTCATCTAGGTGCTCCAAATAGAGACCCTACGAGTCCATGGAAAATCCAAATCTGTGCGATGTGCTCAAAGTCGATAGATGCAGTTATATATAGGTTCTAGTACTGCTTCTTAATACTCAAAAGCCTACCTAGTTTCATGGCATTGATTCTCGAATGCCAAGTTTCCCGGATGGATTCTCGAATGAGCTAGAAGGTTAATTTCTGAATTGTAAAAGTAAGATTCACGCAGAGAACAGTAATCAAGAAAAATCCAGACTTGTCAACCTTAGGCTAATCATCACATTCGGCAATCTGACTCAGTAACTCTCCTCATAACATCAGCTACCAGCGCAAACTTTGCCATCAATTGCCTATCGCAATGATATCCCGGGAAGAAAAATAGAATTCTGAGTTTCTTGTGACAAAACTCTTAAAATAACCCAAGGAATCCAGGTAAACGGCAGCGGGAAAGTTGATCGAGAAGTGAAATGAAATACCAGCGGAGAAAAACCCCGGAGTTGCCGATTTTCAGCAATGTTGGAAAGCGGGAAAGAAAAGATGAAACGGAGAGAAAAAGAAGGGATGATCTAAATTCCATTCATAATGCTAGTTAGTTTTATATCGTGATTGTGATGTGCGATCGGACGGAGTGATTCGGTGCTGACCGACCCCCGCAAATAAGTATGAGAGGTAGCCAGTCCATTGAGGGTTGTTACTAAATATACTTTCTCATCTGTGCACAAGTCGACGCAAGAAGAGAAGTCGATGGAACAAATCAAGAATACACAAACCAAATTAGACATCCTCTAGAAAATCCCAATAAAAACCACGTTCTTCAAGAACCAACACACAACATTAGCGCTCCCCCCATCTCCTCCCTTCCCAAATGAGAATCCACCCTGACCCCTTTGCCGTCCTTGCCGCCTTACCGACCAACCGCTGGGCATTCCTTGGCGCTAAGCGCTACATACACCTATCACCTCCTGGTATTTCCTCCAAAGACGGGGATTCTAAGACACATGTAGCATGCCAAGTGTGGCTTGTTCACTGAGCCTTACGTTTTAATTGTGGGGAAGTGGATTTGAAATGTTCCCAAGGGATGCTTTATTTAAGGAGGGGGACTTGCCTTGCCTTGTTGGTGAACGTGTTTACCTCGACATTCACGAACTCTCATTTATTATTCTCTGTTATCTGTTACGAGGTGATTAAAGGAAAGGTTTACGTAACAGAAGACAGATTCCTGTCATACCGAATCCTTCATACCGATCGCACCGATCTTCATTCTATTTCTATTTTTACATACCTACCGACAACCAATATTCTCTTTACGAAAACTTCAATTCCGTCCTCCCTAGAATAAATCCGCAAGAATCAGAAGGGAAGGAGAGAAGGAAAGATGTCTGGATATCCACAACAGCAACAATATGGTCCTCCCCAAGGTCAATATGGTCCCCCGCAAGGCCAATATCCTCCACAACAGGGCTACGGAGGCGGATATCCTCCTCAACAACAAGTATGGCCCTAAACCAAGACCCGCGATCGAAAATGGAGAAACAAGTTCTAATGAGAATTGTAGATGTACCCCCAACAACAGCCCCAAGTCGTAGTAGTAAAAGAGAAGAAGGAAAGAGGATGTCTAACTGCTTGGTACGGTCTCCCTCCATTCCCTCCTCTCTCCCCTCAGATTATTTATTCTAACGATTCCTTGATAGTTTGGCCACCCTCTGTTGTTGTTGGCTCTGCGGAGAGACGTGCGAATGCTGCCTGGATTGTTGTGAATGTTGCGAGATATGCTGTTAGTGGACATGTTATGTTGTAAGGAATGGACTGGACTGGTTAGAAATTGCTTTTTCTCGCGCGAGAATGGCGCTGGATTGCGGGCGCGCGGGTTTTTTTCTTTAGAGATACCAGTTTGATCCGGCCTCCAGATTGGGAAGGGCGAGAGGGAATGGATAACGTTATTTTACAAGCTCACGATACTTGGGTACCATCATGTTGCAAGTTGTTCTTCTGGGCTGAAGGAACGACTAATACCGTGGCGCCGCGAGATTTTGCTTTCCCGACTCAATGCTGTCAATGGAATATTGTTTCCGGTATTCTGACATTTTGAAAACTGATTGTTGTTGTGAGATCACAAAATGGCACTTCTACTTCGTACTCGTATTCTCCACGGGTTCTACGGAGGCGTTCTCCTGTCAAAGTTCTCCTGTCAAAGTTCTCCGGGGTTTCGGTTCCAATTTCAGAGTTCATCCCCAAAGATTTGGGGATCGTGCCACGATAATCGTACCACAAGATCCCGAAACTATGGAGAAGACAATCATCATCAAACAGCACATCTCTGATCGACGTTGATAGCATTGTCATCGTCGTCCAAACCCGGATCCTGACAGCCCCCAAACAAACTTTGACGGAAGCCGGACCGTTTCGGATTTCGGACCGAGCCGAAAACCGCTCTCCGAAAAACCAGGCTCGCTTGATGGTTCATGAAGAAACTAGAGTCCTCGTGCAGCCACCTCACAGCAACTTCATGTATCAATTCCACCACATCTCGATACATTCGTCCCACCACTACTTTACCCCCAGATGGAAATTGGATGCACAGAAAGGGATGGAAACATAATGAGGGTTTACCACACCCTACGTGAAACCAATGTAACCGGTTATGCACGTCAGCCCCAACCAACATCTCCAAAATACCTCACAATCTTGCCCAGAAGTTGACAGAAGAAACAACCACGCGCCTAAACCCGCCAAGGATTTCCCTCTTCATAATCATTCAAAACCAAGCTGTTCGAGGATCAGCTCGGCAGGGTTTAAATCCCTCTGAAGCCAGGGGCCAAGATATCTCAATTGTATCAGAACGCATCCAAGCCCCCAAAGGGTACGGAGTACAATTCCACGAACGGCACAGCCTCAAATCCCCAAACATGAGGGGCCAAGTGTGAGATGTGTGCAGTTCCACTAGTCTCCATTGTGATACCCACCACAGCACCAATCGAGGATGGATTGATGCGAGGGGCAGGCGCAGACAGGGTGAGGATAAGCTGTGTGGTGTAGGTACCCCACTCTGTACCACAGGTATCGTTATTAGAAGCCACTCACTCCCACGCACCTTCTTCCTTTTTGTGATTCTTGTGATCGATTCCCGTTTTCCCAATTTACAACACAAGAGCACAACATGTCGTTCTTTTCCAAGATGCAGAAGGAGGTGACGGGGTTGATGGATGGAGGAGGAAAGAAACCTGAAGCAGCACCAGCCCCGCCTCAACAGCAGAGAGGTACCTTTTACCCCTCTTCTTCAATTTCTCTCTTCGAAAAAAAGCCTCAGAGCTGACTGGACTTGTGCCACAGGATACGATGGCGGTTATCAGCAGCAGCAACAATACCCACCCCAACAGCAACAGTATGGAGGATATCAACAGCAGCAACAATATCCCCCTCAAGGGCAGAATCAGCAATACGGCCAACCTCCCCAAGGCCAGTACGGTCAACCTCCTCAAGGCCAATACAATCAACCTCCCCAAGGCCAATACGGTGCACCATCGCCAGCACACAGTGCTCCACCAACCCAGCAACCTTACGGGGCTCCTCCTGGTCGTGAGTTTATAGCAATATAGGACCCCCGGTCGTTGCTCTCGGTCACCCAATATATCGAACATCATTCGAGAAGGTTTAGGAAATTCAAAGACTCGATTTGTTTATTGACCTAAACCCTCTCGACTTATGGTTATGATGATTATCCAAAAATCTCTCGCACAATAAGATATTGGGTGCCGAAGAGCAATGACCAAACTTCTTACGATAACTGACAGCAAGAAATAGAATACCCTCCCCAAGGCCAATACGGACAGCCTCCGCCTCAACAATATGGCAGCCCAGCTCCTGCCTACGGACAACAACCCTACGTTCCTCCTCCCCACCAAAACATTCCTACTCCCCAAACTCCACAATTACCTCCAGGATGGACCGCACTTTGGGACCCACAAGCAGGACGATGGGCATACATGGGAGGTGATCAAAAGGTGATCTGGACTCCTCCGCAAGGCCCATTTGTCGACCAAGGGGGTGCTGATGGAAGCCGTGGGGCATTCGGTGGCCCAGTCGCTGCCAGTGCTGGATTTGGAGCCGCTGCCGGTCCTGCTGGATACGGTGCTGCAACTGCCACCAAGGACGGAAAGGAGGCAAAGGCTGACAAGGCTGGAGGAGAGAAGAAGAAGGATGATGGAAATAAGAAGATGATGATGGGTGCTGCTGGTGGTTTGGTTGCTGGTGGTATTGGAGGGGCTTTGATTGCCAATGCTTTGGGTGAGTTTGTCCTATTACTTTCTTTCCAATTTGCATACTAGCATGTCGGGTCTTCTATACACTTGTATATGAATCTCTTGCTTTCTTCGGATATATGTATAGAAGAATGCTAACCCCGACAGATGACGATGATCACAAGGGCCACGGCGGCGGATATGGAGGAGGTGGTGGATACGGAGGAGGATACGCACCAGGCGGATATCCAACCCAACAAGCATACCCACCTCCTGCTGGCTCGATGTCAAGTAGTGATCGTGAAAGTCTCGAGGAAGCGAGAGAAGAGTATGAGGAAGAACTGCAAGAGGCATATGGATCCGATTAACCCTAATCTATATACCTGTACCGTATTACTGGAGTGTACTTTGGCTTGAGATGGGAAGACAAATGAAATTATGACTAAATGAAAACAAGAAAGGTATATTAGTGCTGTCGTCATTTGCTGCTCTGGTGTGACCAAAGAAAGAACTGTACCTCGTGATGGACATCTAAAGCGGCAGTAAATACATCAGGTTTACACCTGCCCTGCCTACCTAGCACTCGTTGTTCCAGCTTTTTAGAGCAATTAAAATTACTCCAACCATTTGAAACAATTTAAAATATCGACCTAAGTGTTTTAGAACAATTGAAGTTGGAATTGACTGCCACTGTTGATGTTCACCACGAGAGCACGTACCCCACGAAAACGACATGGAGACGGGACAGAGCCACTGGACACTGTAGGTATCATATTATAGCCTGCTTTCTAGAAGACATATATAATTCTAGAGGTGGATATCACACCATCACCGTCCTTTTCTAAATAGACAAAAAAAAGAAAGGAGGCGAGAGACAATTCGCCAACAACCCCGCCATCGGTCTTGGCTCCAGGCGGCCCGCCTGATGATGAAATCTCGACATTTTCTGGCATCATTCAACCAACCACCACAGAAAAAAACTCCACACACAGAGCTTTCCAGGTTTCCTCTCAACACCCACTCTTTTACGTACCACAAAACGAACTAGTACCAACTTCTCGCGTGGGATAAGATAAGGAGGAAGCCACCAAAAAATGACGCCAACGAAAATGATATATATAAAAGCTAATCGCTTCCCAATCGAATTGCTGGGTTTTCGTATTTTCCGAAAGTACCTTGCCCTGAATACCAAAAGTCCGGGGGAGTGTAACCGCACTCGATAAGGCAACCGAGATGTCTGATATTGACAAAACTTCATATGGGGCTACGGATAGCTCTCTCCCACACGATGGAATCCCTTCGACCTCGGAAATCGACCCGAACAGCGGCGTCAAACGCGCGCTCAAAACCCGACATCTTTCTATGATGGCTCTCGCAGGAATCATCGGACCTGGTCTCCTCGTCGGCTCGGGTGGTGCTCTTTCCAATGGTGGACCTGCGGCTTTACTTATTGGATTCGGGGTTATTGGTCTGATAGCTTTTTCTATCATGCAATCTCTGGGAGAAATCACGACGCTTTATCCTACGAGTGGTGCGTTTACGAGTTTGGCGGATCGGTTTGTGGATAAGGCGTTTGGTGTTGCGGTGGGGTGGAACTATTTTGTGATTTGGGCGGCGGTTTTGGCGAATGAGTATAACGCTGTTAGTTCGATATTTGTCTTCTGGAGTGATAAGATTCCGCTCTGGGGGTATTTCTTGATATTTTGGTTTGTGTTCTTGGCTTTCCAGTTGCTTGGGGTGGAGGCTTTTGGGGAGGCGGAGTTTTGGCTTGCGTGAGTGGTTTCTGGTGGATGTGAGAGTTGGAGAGAACTGACTTTGACAGACTTCTTAAACTTGGAGGGTTGGTGGCATACTTTATTTTCGCCATCGTTTATGCAGCTGGAGGACTCAAAGGCCAGAAAGCGCCTCTCGGATTTCGATATTGGCATGATCCCGGAGCATTCGCCGACGGATTCCCAGGTGTCGCAAAAGTTTTTGTCTTCTGCTCAACGTTCTACGCGGGTTGCGAATCCGTAGCCGTAGCAGCGACCGAAACTCGAAATCCAAGGCATGCCGTCCCCCTCGCTATCCGACAGGTTTTCTGGCGTATCATTTTCATCTACATGGGCTCAGCATTCTTCTTTGGACTCACCTGTCCAGCGAACGCCGAGGGACTAGTAAATGGCGGAAGTCGAGCCCTCAAATCGCCCATGACAATCGCCATTCAAACAGCCGGTTGGGAAGGTGGCGTTCATCTCGTTAACGCTTTTATCTTTGCGACTTGTTTATCTGCAGTAAATAGCAGTATCTACATCGGCTCCCGAACAATCCTCTTCATGGCCCAAGAAGGCAAAGCACCGAAATTCCTAGGCTACACAGATAAACGAGGAGTCCCCATCCCCGCAATAATCTTCACAAACCTCTTCGGCGCCCTCTCAATGATGAACGTGTCAACTGGTGCTTCAGCAGCGTATGGCTACATCGTCAACCTCTCAGGTGTCTCGACATTCTTAGTGTGGGGATCGATATCATTCATCCACATCCGCTTTCGCTCCGCCTGGGTTTCTCAAGGTCGTTCAATCGACTCCTTACCATTTAAGTCTTGGGCATATCCTTGGAATGCATATTTCGGACTCGCAGCGAATATATTCTTGGCTTTTGTTCAGGGATGGACTACTTTTGCGCCTTTTGACAAGGGCGCTTTTGTTGATGCTTATATTCTTCTTCCGCTGTTTCCAATTATTTATTTTGGGTACAAGTTCGCTTATAAGACTAGGTATTGGAGGTTGGAGGAGATTGATCTTGATGAGGGACGACGGGTGGATTTGGATGCGGGGGTTGAGGAGGAGTATGAGGGGGATGATGTTGTGGGTGTGAAGAAGTTGGGATTTTGGAGGAGGATTGGGAGGAATTTTTAGGTGTGTGAGGGGTTTGGTTTTCGCTTGGAGTTTGGGGTATCCTTTGGGAATCAGTTTTCGAGGAGACGGCGTGTTTTTAATACCCATTTAAAAAGCTGGCACGCTTTATTGACCATTTGCGGAAGTAGCCAATTACGTTTCAACTTTATAGTATCCGGTGGTGAGTCTAGTAAGTTAAGGTATTAAATCCTATTGTTTGAGATATCTAGAGTATTGAGAATAATTAATTATAGTTTCGAATAGTATATAGGTGTAGTGTATTAGATACTTATCCAAGTAACATTTATTTCACACAGATATCCGAGACATTTGAGAAGACTTAAGTTAATTCTACAAAGTAAATTTAGCGAATCTAGAATATGAATTGGTCACTTCTATCTTTTGGTGAATAAAGTTTGTTAGAGCAAGTAATAATTAGTTATTGAAAGGAAAAAATGATTGCATTGTTCGAATATATAGGTATAGAGCTTCTTGCAAGTTATAAACCTCCCTAGGTAATAACTAATAGAGAGGTACTTGGAAGTTTTGTCAGAGTTCAACACTAGCTCGTACAGTATGACTTTATGATTTTGAATAAGTATTGTGACTGGGTACTTTTTCTATGGTTTGGACTTGGCACTTTGGAAATCTTTGGAAATGAGGAAATGCGGGTGTGTGGAGAGAGGATTGATTTCATAGTCTTGTTTACGCTTTTATTTTTATGAAGGGTCGAGTGGTTTTGAAATCTGAAGGGACTTGGTATTCTTCAACTTGAATCATAACCCAGGGAAACGGGGAGTCATAAGATATACTATCGAACAACGGATTGTTGTCGATATAAAGTGAGCGAGTAGTTCTGCCTTGTTTTCTCGGGGGTTTTAAAAAACACCAGAGATTCGTTGGAGGTTGTCATGACGAGTTATTTCCTTGGTGTTGAGACTCGTGCTAAGATATCTTGGGTGGAGTTATGACAGGACACCTGCGATGCACTGGGTATCGAGCATACTATTGGTATTTGATAATACTAAGGTATTCTCTAGTAGAGACGGTTTTTATTTCTACTATGAAAGAAAGTAAAGTGGGGTTGTAGGGAAGGAGTTGGGATTCTGGAGGAGGTTGAGAAAATAGGTAGGGAGCTAATGTAACTATTTCTAGGTATTATGGGGGTGTATTTAAACAGTGACCCGAAACAAAAAGAAATCACCACGAACCACAAAAAAACAACATACATCGACATTAGCAATAGTACGCAGAAGTACTTTAAAAGGAGGTAGCTCGTTCATCTTTTTCCTTTAACCCTCAAACCTTTAAAGTGACATTGATTGTATTTGTAGTTTTTGTATTCAGTTCAGAATAGAGTTTACAAGACCGCATACCGAATCAAACTACCTGGCAAATTCCATGCTATATTTATCTTGTCAATTGTTTACATTAGAGTACTAGAGCACTATCACCAACTCAAACCGCTCGATGCTGGCTGCCTCTATTTTTATAAACTGTTGAAGTTTGAAGAGAGATTTGTAAAGATTTATTGTCGAAAGAGGGGTTGTCTTCAAATTGTTGTAGTTGGCGATGTGGGAACTTGAACGCTAAGTGAGAATTAACAAATAGGCGAACTTTTGGTGAGCTATTAGAGGATAACTAACTTCTCTTTGTGCGAGAAATACTGGCGGCCATACTACACAAAGTCCATGAGCGAGCGAGGGCCAACCGTGAATATAATCTGCCTAATGTCTTGTGTTTGGTTTTGCAATAGCTATTTCACTTTTTTATCAAAGGGATATTACCGACTGTGGTGGGTTGATAATGAAGTTGCTTCAAGATTGTGGACTTGAAACCCTGGAGAAGTCCAAGAAGGAGAAGAGCGTACGTCCTAGAGCGCTTTCTTCGAAAATTGGGCCACTTCTTATAAAATATCAAACAACTAATATCGAAATTTCACCCAAGATACAGGCCAAATATAAGATGGTACTCGAAATATAACATTGCCTAGTTATCGAAGAAGGAAAGAATAAGAGTTGACTTGCCGCTCTTGACGACAGCCTTAAAAAAAGCTTTGTTGCATTTCGACATTTTTCTTTGCTTTAGTCTTACTAGTACAGTTAAGGAGGGCGTCATTCTCATGTTCACACGTCTTGCAATGATGTGAAGTGTAGGGATTTACTGCCGAAATGAGGACCCTCGTCGAAAGGGTTAGCTAGACTCGCATTGGTTGTGTTATGAAGATTATAGAAAAACTATAGGCCCGTGGGAGTCGAAATCGACAGAGTCTAATATAGATAGGAGGGTTTGGAGTTTATATTGGCTCTAGGCTGTTCCTCACAAAGCTGATATTTGGTTCACTCATTTAGCGGTATTTGCAAACCCTGAGAAAAACACACGAAGAAGCTAGTGAATTGCTTGTGGAAAGTGAATAGACAGGTGTTAAGTCTGTGAGATGTTAATTGTACCATTTATGGAAGTCAGGAGTAATGTGAATCATGTCTAAATCACAAGCTTCAAGGGAAACGGTGATGTGCTTTCTGATGTAGGATCTGTTGAATGTCATAATATCTATTCAACAAACACCAAAGTAACGCACACGCGCTACATCTACAACTAAAACCTCGATATCTCCCAAGGCGCAACTCCCAAAGACACCCCTTGATATCCCTTCTTTTTTCGGGAAAAAGGAAGAGAAATGCCACGTATCTGGCTCCCATGCCATCTTCCAGGATGGAACGCCCGCCAACCAACAGCAAGCACTCCATCTGAAATTCCAAGTATGTGCCTATTTGTCGTCAAAGAAACTTGATAGCTGAAACTTGGAATCCATAGGCGACTGTATCACCAACCTTCCAAACGAAGTGATTTTTTTAATATTCTCAGCAATCTCCATCCAATTCCATCGTTGTGCTTTGGCATGACGTGCAAAAAGATTTACAACATCCACTGGTCATATTATGGAAAGGTTGATATTACTTGAAAGCTCATGGGAAATGGTTTGTTGAGAGCAGACAATGCGGAGCTAGCCTTTTCTTGCTGAAGGGTTTGTGATTTTGGTTGGTGGTATCATGGAAACTTTGGTATTGTTTGGCAGCCCATAAATGGAGATTTGACTTTGGTGCTCTGAGCTACGAGCGCTGTCACGTGTATGAATTCTGAAAGCGTGCTTATAGAGTTATGCGGTCGCGTTCCGTCGCGTTCCGCCGGATCGCATTTTGGATATTGCTCGGATATCCCTGCTAAACCCCCAATGCGGTAAGGTTAATTATTTCTCGCTTCTTTGCCTCCTTTCAGACTGCCTCCTAAACGACGAAACTTCAAATTCTGCAATAAACTACAACTTTAATTCCAAAAATTGCAACAACAGGTCACTCTCGTCAATCGATGAGAGGGGATGCAACTCCACAAGATGTGGGATACTATTTGAGAATTGACACAGTCAAGGACAATTAGAGGTATAGAGTAGAATTGTTTGTATTATTAGTGTAGAGTCACAAGTTCAAGTCTGCTAACACGTGAAACTAAGAGTTGGGGCCACAGCTAGTGGGCCCTCCTAAGCGAGATGACCCCCTACCTTAATTTCTAATACTCCCTTTTTAAAAACCTACTATAATTTAACCTTTTAACTAAAACTCTTTAAATTAAAGACGATAGACCGAATACTCTCTCCCTCTTATATATATAAGCCTAGCTAGAATTAGCCTATACCAAAGTATACTAGAGTATACTAAGCCTAAGTAGATAGAAAATCTTAGAGTACTATCTTTAAAGAATTAGAGGTACTTAAATCCACTATATAAAGGATCTATAAGGCTGATTTAAGTTAAATAACTTATAAAGAGAAGTAATATTAAAAGAGATTACTATCTAAACGATATATCTACTAAATTCTTTGGTTTATATCTTAAAATTATACTACTTATTAGATATCTTTTTTATAAGTTAAAAACACTTTTAACTTACCTACTTCTTCTTATATTATTTACTAAGAACTTCGCTATACTAGCTACTAATAATATATTATATATCTTTAACCCTTTATTAGCTGAATATAAGTAAAGAAACATCTTACTTTTATATTATTATACTACTAGTAGGGGATATTAGATTAGGTAGCTACTTATAGGTAAAAGGGGGACTAGAGGAAGGTTATATAGTTAGATAAGTATATATTTAAGCTTAGAAAGAGTAATAGGGTTTAGGTAATATAGTATATAGATGAAAAGAGGTATCTAGACTATATTTAGTTAATATATTACTTAGAGAGGGTATTAGTTATAATTTAGGGTATAATTAGCTAGGATTATAAGTCTCTTCTTATCTTTCTAGAAAAGGAATAAGGCTGTAAAAGAGTGAATTCTTAAGTATATAGGGATTAAGTTCTTAAACTAGTTATCTTTCTACTATTTAATAAGCTTAGTACTACTTATATCTTTATAGAGAATAGTTTAAAGGTATATAAAGGATATACTTATTTAGCTAAGCTCGAATATAATATTTATAGCTTTAATTAGCCTCCTTCTTTATCTAATTTAAACGTAATAGAGAAGGTCTAGTAGTAGATAAAAGAAGAGTTAAAGAAGTTACCTTTTATACCGACTTCTAAGGAGGGATTAATTAGAGAGATTTAAAGGCTCTAGGATTTAGTAGATCTATGTAATTATAGGCGATATACTAAGTAATTAACTTATAAGTTAGAAGATGTTATTAAAGTAAAAGGATTAGCTACTATTTATTAATAATATATATAAGTTTTAAAGTAAAAGACTTAAAGTTAGATTTATAATAGATTTTTAAGTAATAAGTGTCAATTTAGTAGGGTTCGCTTAGGGGGCCCACTAGCTGTGGCCCCAACTCTTACAAAGCGAAAACTTATAAGCGATAATCTCAATGTTACGAGGCTACTTTTACAAGAGGCAAAGGATCATCTTGCCGTTCTGAGAGACTCCAAGAAGGCTGATAAATTTACACAGTCAATTAAGAAAGTCATTTACTTTGCAAGTCCTTGAAAGCTGAGCGAAAAATCGACAACAACTCCTACTCCGACAGTAAAACGACCCTCTCTCAAAAAAAAAAAAAGATGTGAGGAAACATACAAGCAAATACGATTATTTTAAGGTAAATCTAGCAATCCCCACACTTCTTGACAAGATTGAATCAAATGGTTGATATTGGCGTTGGCCGGCATTTAGAGTTAGAATTGATCAGTAAGTGCGTTATAAGCAAACAGATCAGCCTAGCGGTAGAGATTGATCAATCTTTATATCGCAAGACTCGAAAATATCGGTTCCTCACCCCACTTGGAATTTACTTCAGGGACCGGATTCTTCTCGCAAAAGTCGAGAGTAAAGCAGAGAACTCCCAAGTAACAGGAAATAAATCGGGTTCATGTAGAGAATCGTGAATTGATCTATCTCAAATAATGGTCACCTCCAACCATACATCTATGTAGAAGACTCATCAACAAACATATCACAGATGCTCAATCCGTGTTCATGTGAACAGCTGCCACATCAAAAAAAGCCTCGAATAATTTTTGCTTGCAGCCCCACCCAAACGCCAGCCATGCAAACCCACTCGTCCATCCATCCATTCATCCACACATGAAGTTCTTCTTTATATCATCCCCACGCTCCAAATCGCATTCAACAGATACACGTTTATCGAGGAGCCGTACTTCACTTAGCAACAGCCGCGCTCAAAACCTGCGTCCTGAAGAATCCTCCCTTGGTTCGCTCAATCACCTGCTGGTATACACTGCTTGGTGGGTGATTCATCACAACCGTTCCCTCCTTGTAATCGATCTTGGCATCAACTCTGGTATCTCTGATCAAGTTGACGATCCATTTCTCACCCTCATCCTGGTTCAATCCCAATCTTGCGCTCAAATCTTTGATATCGATACGTTGGTGGATCTTGCAGTAGCTCTCTGAGATGAGATGACGTGCGGCCTCAACGAAAGAGTCGGATGCGGCTACGAGGAAGAAATCGGAACGGAGAACCTCCTCAGCCTCGGAAAGCTTCTTCTGTGCCTCCTCGAAATCGAAATCGATGTAGAGAGCCTTGATGAAATCCGTGACTGGGTCGCTATATTCATAGTTCTCCTGTCGTACAAACTTGATAATCTCCTTCAATTGCTTCTGGTATTGTCCAGTATTGCGTGTTCGGCTCCGGTTAGTGATGACAGCTGCGGTAAGATATCTAAGGATCCAAGGGCAGGCGGTTTGGATGGTGTTGATGAATGGGGCGGAGAAGAAGAGCTCGCAGATGGTGTCGCGGGCTGGTTCGTAGTTGAAGAATGGGAAAAGAGCCCAGTGGATGAGCCATGTGCGGTGAGTAAGTTGTGCGAGAGGGTTGTTGAAGAGTTTTGTGTCGATTGATTCCTTGACCTTGGTCACCTCCTCCATTGCTGCCTCCCAATTGGTGGTGAGAATCTCGGATGCCAACTTTCCCCATGTTGCTGCTGAAACCTTGTCGTTATCGGTGGAGAGGACTCGGAATTGGTAGAGGAGTTCGGATGCGGCAGCATAGTTTCCGCAGCTGTATTGGAAGTTTCCAAAGTCGTAGAGAACGTTGACCTCGTCAATAGTGACCTTGCTCCGTATTAGCGCCCTGCCACCACCCCTCAATACAAACAACTCACATCGTGTTCCTTTTTCAAGAATTCCAAATTTGCCACCTTGTCACTTCGGAGTCCAGTAACAACGTCTTCTCTCCCAAGCAAGTCGGTAATCTTCTCACTCTCATCCTGGTATTTCTCCAAACGATCCAAAACTTCCTGTCTCTTGGTCGCATATTCCTTTGGTGCTTCCGGGATACCCTCCATTTCACAATAAAGCGTCGCAACGTAATCCGTCATGTTTGTCTTCTTGAGGAGTTCGAATTTTGCCTTCGTGATGGTTGGAGAGCTCTCCTCATCTTGTTCATGTTCGACGAATTGCAAGAGGGGATATATTAAATGGCGATCGAGGTGGGTGACGAGTTTGGGGAGGAGGTCGTACTCTTTGGCGACATCTTCGGGGGTTCTGCTTGCGTCCGCCATGATTGCGAGTTGCGCAAGTTGTATGTCGGAGACTTGAAGAAGCTTGAAGACCTCGTCGTCGCGGGGGTTCTCTCCAAAATCTTTGTGTGCGGGCCAAAAAGCGGAAGTGGGGCTATATCTATTTTAGGTTAGCGCCCTTTTCTTGGATTTTGGCAGCCTCGCGAGGTCAAGAGAAAGTTCAAGGGTCAGATTACACCACACCAAGGAAGAGTCCATTGTGCTTGCTACAGGTTAGTTTTTTCCTGATCAATTCCAATCCTTCTTCTTACTTAACATATTGACTGAGTTGAACCTTCCCCTAACTCGATTTTCTCTCCTTCCTCCTCTACGCCTCATCCTCCCCAAACCTTTCCACTAACCTCCTCACCAGAACAACCCACCCATTCTAAACCCTCATTCGATCCTCAAAATGTCCCTCCACTTCCTCCAACCCCGAGCTCTCCCCCGCGCCTCAACAATCCGTCAATTCCTCCGCTACTCCTCCACCAGCGCCCCAAAACCATACCAAGTCCTCCTCAGTCCTTCAAATCAACTCCCTGTCTACCAACAAACAAAACGAGGAGGAAACAAGCTACAAACCAAGATTAAGAACATCACAGGCGATATCCAGAAATTGAGGACGGATTTGCAGAAGTTGTTGGAGGTGGAGGACGAAAAGGAGGTGCAGATTAAGGCGGTGGTTGAGGGGCAGATTATTGTGAAGGTATGTTTAGGATTTTCTTTTCTTTTTAGGGGGTTTGAAGGAAGAGGAAGTGGTTGGAGTAGTTGGATTGGAAGGAAGAGGGTGGTTGAGTGGGTATGTGTACCAAATCGGGCCGCTGCCGACCACGAGAGAGGAAGGGAATCTGGAACATTGGGACGACATCCCAAACTACGTCTTGAGTTATTTTATCGATTGGCACACTCGGCTAGCTTGGCTAGCATAAGCTTCAGCTTAGTTGAGCAACGTCTCTTGTGGTTTCAACGCTTCCCAGAATTCCGCCTTCTCCACTCTCAGTATCCTATCTCGCCCTTTTCTTTCCTTCTGCCTCAAAGACCATAGAATTGACCGGTCACTAATTTCATAACCAGGGCCACAAAAGATTCGAGATCAACAAATACTTTGAAGAAAACAATATAGGAGTTAAGCAAGCGATAGACACGTTATAATCTCGACGGGACATATGAAAAGAAGTGTATGATAAGATATCACCGGTTGGGAGATAGTGAAATTCTCAGGGTTTAATTGGGATTTCAATGTATAGTATTACTTGTACTCTTATGAAATGTACAATTACATACCATTCGGAGCGTGGAGCTTGAAATATTAAGGGGTAGGTATAAATTTTTTAGTTTCGCACTATCTAATCGTTGCAACTTTGAGGGTCTCCAACTACAAAAACGCTGAAAAGTTCAACCTTCCAACGACTCACATAGAGTAGCCAAACTTAATTCCCCACCAAACAGAGGATACAAACCACCCCGCTTCTTGCCTTGTCTATACACCATAACAATCTTCTATCTTTCCCCTTGCTGTTTCCCCTCCTCAAAGTCACAGCGAGTTCCTTATTCAATGGATCTTTTACCATTGCTAGAGACTGGATGAGAGAGACGAAAGCAAAAAGGACGATGAAGAGGAACAGAACTGCTACCCGTCCCAGCTCCCGCTCCCACGTCCGCCACTGACCCACTTTCGCTTCTTCACACCATGAGAATTTCTAAAACACACCTTGAGTGAAAACCCTACATCGACAAGAAGAAAAATTTCGACAGCAACACTCTGTCGACCCCTTGTTTACGGGATTTTCGACTCGCTCATCTCTCTTCTCCACCAAGTTTCTACAACAGACTTCCAAACCTGTGAGCTGGCAATGATACTTCTGAATTGGGATCTCGTGTCGCCCTGGACATCTAGTTTGTTTAAAAGTCGATTTTCTATTACGAGGTCTGGTCTTGTCACTGTAGAGTGTTTTGCACCTTTCTTCCTCCCTTTCCTACTAGTAGTAGACGACACAACCTCGTACTCGCCCTTTAGGTTCTTGACTTCTAGTCTTCTCGCTATTTGTTCTCTTTCCCATGTCTGGTTTGCTTCATTGCCTAAAACTTCCTCATGGACAGGTTCTGATTTGCCACTCGATGTTATCTAACGAGTAGAGGTTTTTTTATATATATTTTTTTTGTTTTTTTTCTAATCAATAGTCTATTTATCCGCTCTAGTGGATATGTAGACGTACTATTTAGGTTTAGTTTATAAATATAGTTACGAGCTATTAGCTCTATATCTAGGGCTAATAAAAGAAAGATAAAAGAGACCTAAATAATAAAACAAATTAAATTAATCTAAACTCTAAGTATAACCTCTATCTTAACCTCGCCTTTCGATTCTATATATATTATATTATAAAAAATAATAGCTCTCTTAGAAACTTAGTTAGTATAGATAATAATAGTCTTAAAGTACTACTCTAGCCGTTCTCTCTTATAGTATCTCTTCTTTATAAAAGTAAATAAGAGTAAGTATAAACTATATATTAGTCTAAAAGACTACTTATAAGTATAAATAAGACTAGTTTTAGCATAAGTTTACTATCTAAAAGAAAGACTTTAGTATTACTAGCGTACTCTACTTCTATATATTTAAGATATAAATCTTTAAAGTCTTTATAGTCTTTAAGTATATATATATAATAGTTTAATATAATTAGTTATATTTATACTATAGATCTTCTTTTTTATTAATTTTATATAGTTATCTATTTAAGCTAATCTTCTTAGTCTTTAACTAGAATAATACTAATAATTCAGCTTTTATAAGGTTTTAGTATAGTTGTTAAGTATAGTAAAATAGTAATATCTCTTCTTTTATCTATCTTTTCTTATATAGTATATTAGTATTCTTAATATCTTACTTTTATTACTAGAGAGACTTAGCTACTAAGTTAATTATTCTTTTATAAAAGAATAAGAGCTATAAAAGCTATATTATATACTACTCTAGAGTATTAGATAACTTTTTCTTCTTATTCCTTTTTAATAGCTAACTAGTAGCTTATTTTATAAGCTTATTAGCTTTTTTATTATCTAAGACTTCTATATATATTATAATCTATTAAATCGTTACTTCTACGTTCTTCCTTTTTAAGATACTATATAGCTAGTATATCTTTTTTAGAATAAATTACTTAGACTTGTATCTAGGTCTTATAGATAATATAATAGTAGTTTAGTTATTAGAAAAGATAATAAGTTTTTTTACTACTTTTCCTTCTTTATTAGCTATACTAAGTACTATCTAGATACTAATTAGTTTAATATTAGCTTTATACGTCTACTCTCTATATAGTTTCTTTTTAGCTATGCTAAATCTATTATTAATATCGCTTCTATTTATAAAGACTTAAATATATATAAAGTAAGATTATTTCTAAGTCTTATTATATTCTTTTATAGCTATTTTAATATCTAAAGCTATTTAAATATTAGATAGAGACTACTATAGTTTAGTAATAATTATAATCTTCTTCTTAATTCTTTTTTATTATTATTATCTAATTATTATTTATACTTTATACCTAGTTCTTAAAAAGAGAAGAGTAAGCTAAATTATTACTAATAGTTTCTCTTTTTTAAAGTATTATAATATCTCTATATAAATAGATAATACTTTAATTTAGCTTATAGAAATTCTACTAGTATAATCTAACTAAATATTAATTAAAAGGAAATCTATTTAGCTTTAATAACTACTACTAGAGTTTAGAAAGCTCTAGTTATTATATATAGTATATTCTTTTAAAAGATATTTAGTATTTAGATTATCTTCTTCTAGTAGATCTTTCTCTCTTATATTATTAAGTTTAATATCTACTATATTAAGCTAGTAAATAGAATTTATATTATAATAATTACTTTTATAAGTATAATTATATTACTTATTAATACTCTCTATATTAATCTTACTATACTACTTAGTATCTAGATTAACTTCTTAATCTTAACTTTAATATATTTTATATATTTTATATTATTTAGCTTAGAGTCTAATTAGAATAACTTCTAAATATTAGATATAAGATAAAGCTTTAATAATTCTACTCTATCTTAGATTAATAGACTAGGATTTATTATTAATATATCTTTTATCTCTCTTATAAATAAATTAGATAAGTTTATACTTAGTAGAAGTAAATAGAGAGACGTGTTTCTAGGCCTAGTCGTTAGCTTTATAATATATAATCTCTAGCTTTTAGATTATAGACTCTATTAATAATAATAATATAGCCTTTTATAAGAAAGTATATATTATTAATATATCTTATTAATATATCTTATAGATAAATAGTAAGCTTTTACTAATATTAATAAGATCTATATTATAGAAGATATATAGAATAGAGAATAGAGAGAAGCTTTAGAGAATACTAGTCGATATATTATATATATTACTTATATTCTTAAATAGCTTAATCTAGGTAGTTCTCTTTATAAAATAGCTAGATATCTAATAAATAACTACTAGAAGTAGGTCTCTATATAGTACTAGATTCTTTTAGTAAGTACTAAGTCTATAATCTTATTTATAGTATTAATAAAAGTAATAGAGTAGTAGAATTTAGACTTAGTATACGTCTCTTTTCTAGGCTTAGATAGAAGAACTATAATAGACCTTTTGAAGCTCTTAGAGTAATACTAAAGTTTTATAGACTTATTAAAGATATTAGTACGATATAAGATAAGAATACTAGTTATTTATCTAATAACGTTTCTTATATTACTACTCTTACTTTATAGTCTTAAATAAGAGTCTATAGCTCTTTAGAAGAGTAATATAGATAGAAGTAGATATCTAAGAAGCCTAGTTTAGAAGAGAATAAGAGTAGAGATTTAAGTAACTAGTCTCTTATACTTCGAAAGTAAATATAGTACTTTTAATCTCGATTTTTATAACTAAGTTTCTAAGAGCTCTATTCTCTACTACTAGTAGTAAATAATCTTTTTTCTTTCTTTAAAATATAATAGAGAGTAGAAGTAATAAACTTAGATAGCGAGATTACTAGTAATATATTAAAAAAGTTAATAATATTTATTATATTATATTAACTAATCTAATTAATACTAGATTTCTAAGAATAACTAATACTATATTAATAATTAATAATAATAAAAATAATTAAACTAGAGAATAATAGTTCTTTAGTCTAAGAGCTAATAGAGTACTTAATCTTACTCTCTTCTAAAAACAAAGCTAATATTATATAATCTAAATATTAAAATAGTAAATTAGAATTCTCTATAACTCTAAGAAATTACTTATCTTATTATAAGTTCTTTCTTCTAACTTAAGATTTCTATTTTCAATAGAAACTTTTTCTAAAATTTAATATAAATATAATAAAATAGATTTTATAAAAAGAAGATAGAAGTTATATAATATCTATTTTATATTTATAAGATATTAGTATTAGTATTAGTATTTAAACTCTAATCTTTATTAATATTAATACTTATTAATTTTAGAATACTAGGATAATAAGAATTATATTAGAGAGAAGTAATCTAATAATTATAAATAAAAATGTTATAAATAATATTATATATATTATAATATATATATTAAAGATTATATATAGAATAGTATAGAAGTTTAAGTACTAGAGAAATAACGAAATCTTATAATAGTATACTATTCTAGATTATTATATAATAGCACTATTCTAAATTATTAGTATTCGTAAAACTGCCGATACCTCTAAGTAGTGCTAATACCTCTAATACCTCTAGGGCTGAGATTACGAATAACCGATACTTATACGAGCAAAGTGTTAAAGGTATTAATATCCGACATTTATATATAGAAAGGATTAAGGTTTAGATATTATATGTTTAGCTTTCTAAAGAATCAGAGGTTATATATTTAGCTTTTTAGCTCTTATTATTTAGTATTAGCTATATTAGGTAGGGCTCGGTTATTATTATTATTAGAACTTAGAAGCTTCTAACCTTCTTATATATAGACGTTTATATTTAGTATAGTAGAGAGATAGTTATTATTTTCTTCTATATTAGTACCTAGTATCTATATACGTTATTCTACTATACGTACTCCTATATGCCTCTACTATAGTTATATATATTTCGTACTATTATAAAAAAATAATAACTCTTCTTCGCCGGTGACAGCCTTAATAATATCTCTTTTCGAGCTTATCGCTGCTCCTTATTTAAAAGTCGATTTATACTTAATTTAGAATATCACAACGATATCCTTATATAGCTAGGTAATTAGAGACTACCTAGATAGCTAGTAATAGTAGAGTTTATTATCTATATAGACAGCTGGTGTAAATCGTGTTTTAGTACACGTTAAGGGATTAGAATACGCTGAGTATTTCCTAAGAGTCCTAATAACTCTAGATTTAGTGAATAAGCTGACTTATAATCGTTATCTAGAAGGCTTCTGAATCTAATCTTACCCCCCCCCCTAAATCGGCATCTTCGAAATATCGAACCTAGTTCTGCCACGAGGCGTTGAACGACCTTCTAGGGCCACCCCCCTTTCTGAAAGCCGCCCGAATAGCACCCGCACACTAAGATCTAGAAGATCCCGACGAAACAACGGTTGAAGAGATCAGCGGGACTTCTTAAATGCGGACCAGATGCGGTCGGTTATACAAGCTTTAGAAGCAGAGAATCAAGAAACAAGGAATCGGCTAGCCGAGCTAGAAAGACGGATAAGCGATCTCATAATACAAGGTCCTCCCTTTTAGACTCTATAACAGCCCCGCTACCTATCAACGTTATATAAACAACGTCTTAATCGATTATCTAGATAACTTCTATATCGCCTACTTAGACAACATTTTAATTTATTTAGATACTATTAAAGAATATAAGGAATAGGTTAGGAAGGTTCTAAATCGGCTCTAAGAAGTAGAACTCTAGATAGATATTAAGAAAAGCGAATTTAGTATTACTAGAGTTAAATACTTAGGATTTATCTTAACTATAAAAGGACTCGAAGTTAACTCTAAAAAAGTAGAGCCTTTATAAAACTAGGTCTAATCTAACACTATAATAGGTATAAAGTCTTATCTAAGGTTTATAGGATTCTATAAATAATTTATTAAAGGTTATACTAAAATCGCTAAACCTCTAACCACGATAACACACTCTATAAAGCTATTTCTATAAACACCTGAATATAACAAAGCCTTTAAAGCACTAAGAACCTAGCTACTTACTATATAAACTTTATACCACTTCGACCTCGATTATAATATAAAGGTAGAAATAGACTTCTTAGAAGAAGTAATAATAAGTATATTCTTATAATAATATAATAGCCTTTAGTACCTTATTAGGTTCTACTTACACGTTCTAGTCAGCTATAAATTAAACTAAGAGATCTATAACAAAGAGCTATCTACTATTATAGAAGCTTTTAAAAAATAGCGCCTTAAACTTATATTATATTAGAAGTATATTAATATATATTTAAATTATAGATTATTAGAATACTTTATAATAACTAAGCTACTTATAGCTAAGTAAGTCTAATAGATAGAGTTTCTATTAGACTTTAACTTCTAGATCTAATTCACGTCTAAGAAGAGTAATTAAAAAGTAGATATATTAACCTAATATAAGTAAGACCTAAAAACCTATAATTAAGCTAAAGTAGATAGCTACTTATATACCCTTTTAACACCTAATCGTTTAGACCTCTAAATTAACACTAAACTTACTTAGACCTTTTTATAAGAATAGTCTACCTCTCTTAATATAATTTAGTTAGACGATATTCTAAGAATAAGTTTAGATATAATTTAAAAGTTAAAGAAAGATAACCTATACTCCTTTTAAAAAGAACGTTATTAACTTCTAGACAGATACTACCTCTTATTAGATAATTTACTACTCTTTAAGAATCAACTTTATATTTAAAAGAACACTAAACTCTATATAAAACTAATCTAAGAAGTCTATAACTAAGTATCTAGTACTTACCTAAGTATAAAAAAGATATACTAGTTATTAGTATAATACTACTACTAGACTAGAATGTTTTTAGATTATAAGAGGTATATAGGGAATTATTAAGTCTATAAATACTTCTATCCTTGATAAAATAAGTAATAAGGCTTTCTTTACTCTCTACTTATACCTAACTATTCTATATAACATTTATATATAGACTTTAAATTATTCCTAAAAGATAAACATAGATTTAATACTATATTAGTATTTATTAACTAACTTAGAAAGGATTTAGTATTAATACTCTATTACTTAACTATAGACGTTAAAAGACTAGCTAAACTTTTTATTTAATAGATTTACTATTTTAGCTACTACCTTAAATCAATTACATCTAATTAAAAACCTTAATTTATATTATTATTTTAGACTAAATTTTATTAAATAATTAGTATTAAGCTTAAGCTTAGTACTACCTACTATAAATAAATAGATAGATAAATAGAGATAATAAACCAATATATTAATTAAAGACTAAGGCTCTTTATAACCTACTATTAAGATAATTAAAGCGAATTAATCCCTCTAATAGATAGAATATAAATAATACTTCTATACTCATCTATTAGTATAACCCCTTATTAGCTTAAGTTTAGACTCGACCTAAAGACTTTATAGGACTAGAATACGCTAAAGACTTCTATTCTCTAGGAATAACTTAACTATAATAAGGTAGTAAAAGTAGCCTAATATATATACTCTACTTAAGAGATAGCTAAAGACAATATAGATAAGGCTTAGAAAAAGATAGAGGATAGTATAAATTAATACTAAAGAGCTATTAACTAGGATATTAGAGACAAAGTCTACTTATCTACTAAGAATCTTAAGATAAATCGTCTTAGCTAAAAGCTTACTAAATAGTAGATAGGACCTTTTAAAATACTAAAACGTATAAGACACTTCTATAAGCTAAAACTTCCTAAAAGCTTATTAATTTATAATGTTTTCGCCTCTAATATACTTTTAAAGGATCTAAACACCCCTCTACTAGGATAAGAGGCTCTAGAGCCTCTACTAGACATTATTAAAGGTATATAAGAATAGGAGGTATAAGAAATAGTTAGTAGTAGACTTTTTAAAAGATAGCTATAGTACTAGATAAAATAGGTTAGATATAATTTAGATCCTACTTAGTATTCTATAGACAATTTTCAGGGTTTACTATATCGTTTAAGAGACTTTTATACTAAATATCTAGAAGAGCTAGGACTACCTCAACATCTCTCTAAATAGCTTAATATATAAGAATTAGATAAGAATTAAGTAAAAGAGTTAATTTATAATATTAATACTCTCTAATTCTAGTCACTCTCGATAAGGAACTTATAATAAAAACCTAAGATAAAACACTAACTAGTAGAAATGTTTAAAATTAATAAAGTAAAGAACTAAGACTAAGTCACTACTAAAACAGGGCCTACTAACCCTCTCTAGGCTATAGCCTCTTCTTCCTCCGACTTATTATCCTCCTCCTTACCCTTCTAAGTATAAGAAGCCTAAATCGGCTCTTCCTCTACTACCTCCTCCTTATAGGGACGCTTCTTATCTCGGCGACCTTCTATAACTAGCTTTAAGAGAGACGTCTATAAACTCTTTAGATAGGCCTTAAAGAGGACCTGAACCTAGGTTTAGATAGAGGTCCTACCTTCTATAGTATAGTATAAAGACTATTAAATATTAGTAACCGAAACCGCTCTAATAAGTAAGAGGTACTTATAGTAACCTTAGCGCGAAGTGTCTAAGTCTTCTCTAAGAGAGCGAACTATACCTCTAAACTATTCTTTAGTACCTTTATACTAGTAATAACTAATACCTTATCTAAGGCCTTTATAGCCTTCTTAACCTCCCCCTTCTCCTTCTTATCTTAAAGCTTACTAAACTCCTTCCTAATAAACTATAGCAACTACCTAAGTTAGAACGAATTCGGTATATATTTAAGATTAAACTTACTAGGATATATATAGTATTCTACTCTATATAGTACCTATACTTCTTTGACTTTAGCTTCTTAAAAGCGTATATATAATCTCTATTCTAAGATTTTACCTAAAGGTACTAAACGTAGTAGACTTAGTAGGTAGCTAGAAGTATACTAGAAGGATATAGAAGAGGCATTTTACTATATTAGATTAGCCTCGAATTAGGTCCGATTAAGAAGAGAAGAACTTACTTTTATATATATATATATATAATATATATATATATTCTAAGAGACAAGTTAGTATATAAGAATATACCTAATCAAAAGGTATTCTTACTATTTATATTATTTAGATAAAAAGAAAAGAAGAAGAGAAGTTAGAATTAGAGAAAAGTCGCCTACTAATATACTACTTATAATAATAGCTATTACTTTATAATTATTATTTATTACTTAATAATTACTATTATAATATATAATAATAGTAAGAACATAATAACTCTATAGTAGTATACTACTTTCTACCTACTAGTTAATTATCAGCTTCTCTTCTATTTATATCCTATTATTATATAGTATATAGTAGTAAATAAAGAGTAATTAGCTCTTAAATAATAATACTACTAGCTACCGACCCTACCTCGACTACTAGATACTATAATAGTAAGATAAGTTATATTCTTTATAATAAAAAGACAAATAATACTCTAATTAACCTAATACTATACCGATCGCTAACCAAAGACTCGAGATAAGTCTTTTTAAAGAAGAGAGGATATAATAGTATACTATCCTAGATTATTATATAATAGTACTATTCTAAATTATTAGTATTTATAAAACTGCTAATACCTCTAAGTAGTACTAATACCTCTAATACCTCTAGAGCTGAGATTATAAATAACTAATACTTATGTAAGCGAAGTATTAAAAGTATTAATATCTAATATTTATATATAGAAGAGATTAAGGTTTAGATATTATATATTTAGCTTTCTAAAGGATCAGAGGTTATATATTTAGCTTTTTGGCTCTTATTATTTAGTATTAGCTATATTAGGCAGGGCTCGGTTATTATTATTATTAGAACTTAGAAGCTTCTAACCTTCTTATATATAGACGTTTATGTTCGGTATAGTAGAGAGACAGTTATTATTTTCTTCTATATTAGTGCCTAGCATCTATATACGTTATTCTACTATACGCACTTCTATATACCTCTACTATAGTTGTGTATATTTCGTGCTATTATAAATCTCTAGCTATAATAGTAAAACCCTTCTCTTCTCTTCTCTTCTCTTCTCTTCTCTCCTCTTCTCTTCTCTCCTCTTCTCTCTCTTCTCTTCTCTTCTTCTCTCTCCTCTTCTCTTCTCTCTCTTCTCTTCTCTCCTCTTCTCTTCTTCTTCTCTCTCCTCTCTAATCACTTCTCTAACCTATAACCTATAACCTATAACCTTTTCTATAACCTATAATCTATAAAAACTAAAACAAAAAAAGGAATATTAGAATAACAAAAATCAAATATATCTCAAATAATAAAGAAAAGATATTTATATATATATATATATAGAAAGAGTAATATAGTATTAGTCTTCTTACTTATATATTATTCTTAGTTATATATAGATGCTTAGTAGAAATAGATACTTAGTTAAAAGATATACTTAGTAGAAAGATACGCTTAGTAGAAATATACGCTTAGTAGAAATATATACGCTTAGTAGAAGACTTATATACTAAGTATACTTTTAATCTTCTTAAATTAAGTAAAATTTTATAAAAGAAGTAAATGTTATAAGTGAAAGAAAGAGGATCTTTCAATAAGGAGAAAGGTTTTAATAGCAAGTAAAGAAAAAATACTAAAAACCTTAATTCTATAGGAAATCAAAAATTTCTTTCATTCCATCTGCTAGTAAGTTAGATAATTTCTCATCTTTCGGCTGATTTTCACAATCATTTTTAATACCTACCTTTTTGAATAACTTCTCAGTTTAACTTTGCCTATATCTACTCACCTACATATACTGACCCTGACATTAGTTCATTGGACGTCATAGGCACTCAAGGACAAGACAAATGAGAAACAGTTATTCTCGCTCATAAGGTGATTTCACCATTTATGTTCATATCATTCCCTTCACACACACACACACTCACCGCTCTCTTAATAAAATAAAAAAAGAGGATAAAAATAACAAGCAAAGAAAATAAAACTGCCTGACAAAGTGTAAAACAAAAAACACCACCATTTCCCCAACCACCCAAGTCGCACCTTGAATCAAAGAGTTTCAAAACACTCCAAAACATGCCCTTATGTCTATGTTCCCAGCCCAGCATATGCACACAACTCCCTCAACACCTCCTTCAACTTGGGCTGCACAACGGTAAGCGCTCTTAATACATTTTCCCTCGCCGGGAACCCCACGCCGTTCAATCCCACACCACTCGTCTTATCCTCTGGATCGCGACTCTTCTCCGTTAGCCGTCGTAGGACCGCCAGTCCACCCACAGTGATCCGATGCAGCGCCTCATCATCAACACCCTTCGGTATAGGCGGCGGTTGACCCCTCCCATGAGGTGGTGACGGCGTCGAAGCTTCCAGACAGAGAGATAATATCAGTCGCGAAAGATTAGGAGCGAATCCATCATCGGAGGTTAACCATGACTTGGTGAGTCCAGATTCGTAACCAGGAGCAAGATTAGACAAGATTTCCGCGGCCAACATGCCTTGCATTAAGAATGGTTTTCGGTGTTCAACCATGGGTAATAATGCTCCCCTCTTGCCATCTTGCTTGTCATCTGGTATTGCTGAAATGGCGAGCGCAAAGGTTCGCGTGAGGAGGTCGTAGGATGGGGTGGACGTCGAGTCCGAGGAGAATATGGTTTTATAAAACGTCCGATTTGGTTCGTCACGGGCTAACAGTTTTGCCAAACTATCAACTGCTGGTGGAAGATATCGATGCATGGCGGGGTCATAGGGCGAGAATGTAACCTTGTCTGCATTATTGGGAGGCGGACAGGGCGCAAAGGCGAGGAGGAAGTGGAGAAGACAAAGAGCTTGTTCCCGTCCTGGGAGTTCTATTGCCTGGGCTAAATTCGAGAGGAAGATGATTACATCTTTCATAAAATCCAAGGTGTTTTGATTCGTTCTTAGAAGCATGTTCCGTGTTCCAAGATATCTAATAACGACACACAAAAACTTGATGACCAGTTCATCGGCGAGGAGTGGATGATTCGTTTCGTAAAAGGAGAGATTCCTCATTATCGTGGTTATGCATATTAATTTGTCGACCGCCCGATCGAGTTCGTATTCTTTCGAGTTGAACGGATGTATGTCTTGGAGCATCTCCTGCTCAACGCGACATCCCCTCACAACATCGTCGTAAGAACTGATGAGCATGACGTCTGACACCTCTGCTGAATTATCAGCAAGGATATCGATGTGGCCCTCAGCACAGTCTATTAATGTTTCCACCAAATCTTCACATGCTCTCAAGTCCAGCTGCAACCTGGGCTCTACTGATAACGAAACCAGAGTATCCAACGCCATCCGTACTTCTGCATGAATACCACATTGTAAACTCATGGTGAGAGCATGTATGTCGATAGCTCCTAATTCCCCAACACCTGGAACATCTGGTTTTACTTGCATCAAATCTGCGCCAAGCCTGGTCAAAGATTCGAGTTCAATACCACCAAACGTATCCAATTGCCGCACTTTAGGATTTAGTTCGGCGGGTAGACTAAATTCTTGTGGCTCGGGTCGTTCTACCGCGACCTGGGGTGAGTGGAGGGAGAGGTTTCCTTGTTTGATAGCGGAAACAGGAGATGGCATTGTAAATGACGTGCCATTCATGGGTGGCGTGGCTTCGACTGTTCTTGAAAGGCTGTTTCGTGAATGACTCTGAGGTCCCATTGGCCTTGGTTGACCTGGTTGTGGAGTTGAGAAACCATTTACTGCAGGTTGTTGGGCGTGATGCATCTGCTTGACGGGGGTGGTTTGCATATGCTGTTGTTGGAGATGTTGTTGTTGTTGCTGCAGCAGCTGCTGTTGTTGCATGTAATGCTGCGACTGCTGCATCGCGGCGGCTTGTGGATTCATTTGCTTCGTGGGTGACATTTGGGGCCCAGGCCCAGCGTTGGGATTCTGTTGCATCATAGCTCGTTGTCGTTGATTCTGCGCCATAGCCTCTTCAAACATGAGTAAATTCCTCTCATAATGCGCCTTCAGTTGTTGCCCGGCACTCTGGACTTGCATCAAGTGAAACTGCAACGTCTGAGCAACCTGCGGCCATGCATTGGTAGCAGTCGTCTTCTTGTATCCTCCAAATTTCCTGACAGCCACCAGTAAATTCATCAACCCTATCGATCTATCACCAACCACAGGATTCATGTCTAATGGAAGATTTCTCTGCTGCATGAAGGAAACTAGACTCTTCATAAAGTTTTCTGGGTTTGACCCAGGTTGAGATGGTGGGGGTTGTTGGGGTCGCATGCCAGGAAGTTGCCCATTTTGCGCTTGCATCTGTGCTCGGGCGGCCATTGGGTTGACACTAGGTGGCATGTTACCTCTTTGGGCGGCCATTAAGCTCTGTTGCTGCAATTGCCGTTGAACCTGCATCTGGTACATCATCTTCTGCTGTTCTAAACTCTGCGGTCGTTGCTGGGGTTGTTGTGGCGGTTGTTGAGACTGCTGCGCGTATAATTGAGGATTCGGCATGTGAGGTTGCTGCATGTGTGGTGTGGATATTGCATTTTGAGGAGGAGCTGATGATCGGCCGGGAGGAGGTGTAAAGTTGGGATTGAACCCTGGCGCAAAGCTGGGGGTCTGTTGCCCATATGGATTACCATTCTGTGGTGTGTCTACTCTACTTCCGCCGTGTTCTGACTGAGAGGGAGATGCATGTGGGAATTGTTGACCAGCCGGGGAAAAAGGATGAGGAGAGGCCGTCGAAACTCGTTGTGGTACGCCACCAGGACGTAACTGATTGGCCATTATAGGGGACGGACTGGCGTTGGCAGAGCCATTCTGTAGATGCGAATATGGCGGCCCCTGAGGCGCGTGTTGTTGTGACGCGCTGGATTGAAAAGAGTTGGGATACGGACTCTGCTGAGGTGTCTGCGAACGAGATTGGGGCAGCATACCAGGCGCTTGACGTGGTGATGTTCCCATACTATCCTCCCGTGGTCTGGGTCTTTTGGAAGGTATGACCGGGTTGGTCTGATATACAGGGGCGTTGAAAGACGGCGAGCCATTGCGCAAACCGCCGTTTTGCATGCGTTGCTGGAGCTGCTGATTCTGGAATTGGGCGGCAGGATCGAACGAGGAAGGGTTGTTCAGGAAGGCGGAAGGGTCCAGCATGGCGGACGGGGGGTTCGAGTCGAGAGGGTTGAAGCCCGCGCCATGGTGACTCTGAACGGCGGCATCATTCATCCAACTCATGTCTATAAGAAGCCCATCTGCAATCGCGAGGGGATGTTAGCGATTGTGTATAGCAGGCCTGGCCGGGCGACCCTCCATAGAGGCCGTCGCAGATGAGGCAGAGATGAGAAGTCGCGACTCGGAGCGGGTCGCGATGGAATCTCGACGCGGTTCGATGACCACGGGCGGAGAAGACAAAGGGGACAGACACCCAATGCCTTTTTTTTCGGCGACATCCACGACCTTGGGAGACGCTGGGCTTCTCTTCTGGTCGCGCGAGGGCTTCGAGCGGATGTCACGAGACGCTTTTTGGGAAGGAGAGGGAAGGAGGAATGGAAGGAGGGTCTTACCTAACTCTGTGCTGGCTGTTGATTTCGCGCAAGATGCTGAGAGCTTTCGCTTGTAAGTTTATTGGTTCCGCGCTAAGGGGTGGAGTGGATCCTATAAATAACGGGCGCGCCAAGGCGAGATGGAATTATATTATCGATAAGAGACGAAGCCGAGGGGAGCGACCGAATGCTGTCAGACATTGCTCGTCAGTAACTGAGATGCGGGCCCCTTTTTTTTTAATTGGCACCTCTGTCCAGCGACTTCGCTAGGGGGTGGGAGTGGTTGAGAGGAATAGTGAGGTGAGGTCACGTTTTCTGATTCGATCGGTGTTGATGGGCAGGTGACCACGGAAGTCGCCGGTGGTGAGGTGTCATGTGGGTGAGGAGGTGAGGATGACGGGAGAGGCAGGAGAGGCAAGATGGGAGAGAGGCTAGTCGATAGGGAAGGGTGCAAGAGCATAGGGAGTAAGGAAGCGAACGTACCTTTTCGAAGCTTCACTTGGTCACAACACAACTGGCCGATGCCGAAACTCCCTAGTGTAGAGGAGTGAAGTGCGTGGGCAGGCTCGGGGCAGGGTGCGATGCGATGCTGGTGCGGTGGTCGGGCTGGATCTAAATTGCCTTCAAAACACGTTGTCACACTTGAGTGTGTGCGGCGCAAGGAGAGATCCACGGGCAAGTAAAGCAGACGACAGGACAGGACAGGGAAATCAGCAGCGGTGACAGGTGGGTAGGTAGGCAGGGCAGGGCACCTAGGGCTGGGCAGTAGACAACAGGCAGATAACGACAGCAGTAGCAGTCGGTTCCTCTAATAGAGATTGCGCTGAATCGGCTTTCCGGCGAACGGGAGGGAATGAGGGAATGAGGGGGTGTTTTTTGTTTTTTTTGGGTGGATCGGCTGCGTGTGTGTGTGTGTGCTGTAACTCCTTGGAAGGGAGAACTGAACTTGGGGAGCAGCGAGGACTGGAGGACGACTTCCGTAAGGTAAGAGCAGATCCAAATTTGGTGGTGGCAGGTCAGGTTTGCGGTGTAGAGCCGTCCTGTGATTTTGCCGGGGCGAACTCAGGAGCGCTGCGGTGAAAAGCAAAAAAGCTGCGCTTCCACCCTTAACCCGGGAAGCGATGATATCCAATCGAAATCGAGTGCCGGACCCACACTGTGAGCTGCTCTGCTCTGCTGCTTCATCCTTCCAGGTTCTGAGTGCCCGCCTCATCTCATGGTAAGGTGGCAAGGAGCGTCGCAATCCATGGGGATTTCTGTGCAGTGATGGCCGTTCCTCTGAAGATGCATGTCGATTTCTGTGTTTCTGTAAAATCAAGTGAGTGACGCCGTCGAAACGTTGTTAGTAGGGCTAGCAAATTCCAATCTGTGAAATGGACCACTCTCCATCCGAGCCGAGTCGGAGAACTCAATGGACGAGGTCTGCCTGACCCGTGCCAGAGGACGCAACTTTGCGACACGTTGATGCGAGGGAAACTGGCGATGGCTTCGTGATGGCGAGACACCCTCACTCGAGGGGGAAGCCAGGAAAAAGGATGATTGCCGATGGCCCAATGCAATGTCTGTCATACGGGTGTTTGTTTGTATGAAGCGTCGTCTTCCGTTTCTCGGTTGATACAGCGGCAGGCTGGCGATGGTAGAAACATGAGAGGAACGAGCATCCCGGGGGAATTCGTCCGCGTGGAGAGAAATGACACGATGGCCGCATGGGAGGAAGAGAAAGTGAAGAAGAGGAGAAAGAAGGATGGGAGAAGAGCAAATGAACGAGGTGCGAGGGGGGAGGGGCGTCTTTTAAGAAAATGCCGAGCGAGCAGATGAGCCAGAGCCAGAGCCAAAGCCAGCTCCCTCTTTTAATCACCGTCACGACGTGACAGCATAGCATGGCATGGCATAGCATGGCATACCTTAGCATAGCACGGATAAGCAACCTAAACCTAAGAATCCGTAGGCCAATACAAGCTTTTAGCTGTCATAAAACATCCCAATCCCAATAAATCCCCAAGGGCAGGGGATCGAATGAAGACGGTGACCAGCGCCAGCCCAGGCGAACGAAAGCAGACCATGACGATCCCGAATGGAAACGGAGAGAGGAGGAGGAGAATTGCTCTGCCCAACTAAGCCAACTGGTCCGGCTAGTCGGACTAGTCCCATTCCATTCCATTCCTTTCCTGCTCTAAATCAAGTTACACAGACCAGCGCATGCCTGCCTGGTTGCAGATTGATAAAGCACATCACATCGCCAACCCATCCCCATAAACATGCATCTCGAGGATCTTCGCGCGAGAGAGAGAACCCACCTCGACCATGCCAACCTTTCGCTTTCGCAAATTAGACATCTCATCTCATGTTTACGAGAATCCCACACGACCGGTTTAACCCGTCCAGGGTGTTTGACGTATCCATGGAGAGGTATTCGTGGTGAAAGAAGAACAACACTCTTTATGTCGTCGTCCCAATCGAGAACCAAGAATCCACCTGCAGATGGGCCAACCCCGATTTACCGATGTAAACCCCATCACCCAACCACACACACACCACACACACCACTGCAGAGAACGCCCTCCCCACGCCTGAGCCGCAGCAAACAATCAAAAGTACAAGTATCGACGAATCCATCTATTTCCTCTCAATGATTCGTTCTCCATCTGCGACTCTCTTTCCAGAGTTCCGGGTGCAGAGCTAACCACCAGCGCTAGCGGGGAAATCGAACCGACGAGTCGTCGTGACAGGCGGGAGGCGTTTTTCCCCTTCCATTAACCTTGCGTGCGTGCGTCCTTCAAGACTGAAGACTAAGTGACAAAGGACCGGGGTGCATACTTCAGACCTGGTGTGTATTTCAAGAGGTATTGCTATCTTCCCTGCATAACACATATCACCTCCATCTCCCAATCGCAGATAGAGATCCCGGCGTGTATTGTATAGCAAGGAGCAAGCGTGAGTAGCAATTAAACAATCCTTTCCAACAGGGCGGGCACCTCTCTTTCCAGCACCCAGCCCAGCTTCCAGCCTTCACTTCATGGACGTTGTGTTGAGGCGAGGTTAGTTACTTATGCTGCACCTACACCCGCACCTGCCTAGGGTTACAAGTAGGTAGCCTTCAGGATTCCAAGCAAGGGTCACCACCTCATCCACCTGCCCCCTCTTAACCTGGAAAGCACCAATAAGAAAGATCTCCGGGGATGACGGGGAAAAAAAAGAGAACCAGACCAGACACAAAGTTAGAGGAGATGGGATGGGATTTTGAATTTTGAAATCTTGGTGGCATGAGTTGTTCTTCTACTTTTCCTACCTCGTCTACTGGTTGTTTTTTCTTTTCTTCTTTTCTTCTTTTCTACTTTTCTTCTTTTCTTTTCTTTTTGACCGCGTTAACTCTTCGCAAGTACAGAGCTAGGCTTCCTGGAGCTTGAAGCGAAGCTAGGCTTCGGGAGAACCCGCCCGACTCTCCGGCTCCGTGTCCGCGTCCCGAGTCGGGAAGAAGCGAGTCGGGTTGGTTGTAGGTGGTTCCAGGTTTTTCGGGAATGTCGCTACCACGTGAGCACCGAGGAGCGCCAGAAAGCAAAGCAAAGCAGGTTACTTAGAAATTTCTTTTCTTTTCCTTATTAATAAGATCCTTAATCCGTGTTATTGTTTTAACTTTAAGACCGAGACTTCTTTACCTTAGTATCGTAGAAGAGAGAAATATAATTATATTATTCGCGAATATCTAGTATACTATTTATCTCTATAAGTATATATAATAACACGAAATATATACTACTATAGAAGTAGTATATAAGAGTACGTTCGACAGAATAATATACGTAGATACTAGGCTCTAATATAGAAGAAAAGAAAAAACTATTCTTCTTCTATACTAAGTATAAATATCTATATATAAGAGATTAGAGACTACTAAGTCCTAATAAGAATAATAACTAAGCTCTTTCTAATATAGCTACTAAAATAATAAAGGCCTTAAAGCTAAATATATAAGGCTTTAAAGCGAAATATATAATATCCTAACTTTACTCTCTTTAATATCTTCTATTTTATAAGTATTAAGTTAATTATAAAGGTATTAGTAGTTTTATAAATACTAGTAATTTAGAATAGCGTGCTATTATATCCTCTCTCTTTAAAAAAGACTCGTTCTAAGTCTTTAGTTATTAATTAGTATAGTATTAGAATATTTAGAGTATTATTTATCTATTTATTATAAAGAATATAACTTATCTAGTATTATAGTATCTAGTAGTCGAGGTAAGATTAATAGCTAGTAGTATTATTATTTAGTAGATAATCGCTCTTTATTTACTATTATATATTCTATAATAATAGATATAAATAAAAGAGAGATTAATTATTAACTATTAAGTAGAAAGTAGTATACTACTATAGAGTTATTATATTCTTATTATTATTATATATTATAATAGTAATTATTAAGTAACAAATAATAATTATAAAGTAATAGCTATTATTATAAGTAGTATATTAGTAGACGACTTTTCTTTAATTCTAACTTCTCTTTTTCTTTTCTTTTTATCTAAAATAATATATATATAATAAGAATACCTTCTAATTAAGTATATTCTTATATACTAACTTATATCTTAGAATATATATATATATATATTATATATATATATAAAAGTAAGTCTTTCTCCTTTTAATTAAGCCTAATTTAGAGCTAATCTAATATAGTAAAATACCTCTTCTATATCCTTCTAATATACTTTTAGCTACTTACTAAGTCTACTATATTTAATACCTTTAAGTAAAATCTTAGAATAGAGATTATATATACGCTTTTAAGAAACCTAAGTTAAAGAAGTATAGGTACTATATAGAGTAGAATACTATATATATCTTAGTAAGTTTAATCTTAAATATATACTAAATCTATTCTAACTTAAGTAGTTGCTATAGTTTATAAGAAAGGAGTTTAGTAAGCTTAAGCTTAAGAAGAAGAAGAAAGAGATTAAAAGAGCTATTAAAGCCTTAGATAAGGTATTAGTTATTACTAGTATAGAGATACTAAAGAATAGTTTAGAGATATAGTTTACTCTTCTAGAGAAGACTTAGATACTTTATACTAAGGTTATTATAAGTACTCTTTACTAACTAGAAGAGTTTTAGTTACTAATATTTAATAGTTCTTATATAGTACTATAGAGAATAAGTTCTCTATTTAAACCTAGGTTTAGGTTCTCTTTAAAGCTTATTTAAAGAGTTTATAAACATCTTCTCTTAAGTTTATTATAAGAGGTTACTATAGTAAGAAGCGCTCTTATAAAAAGGAGATAGAAGAAGAGCTAATTTAGACTTCTTATACTTAAAAGAGTAGAGAAGAGAATAATAAGTTTAAGAAAAGAGAGGCTATAGTTTAGAGAGAGTTTATAAGCCTTATTTTAGTAGTAACTTAGTATTAGTTCTTTACTTTATTAACTTTAAATATTCCTACTAGTTAGTATTTTATCTTAGGTTTTTATTATAAGTTCTTTATTAAGAGTAACTAGAATTAGAGAGTATTAATAGAGTTTTATAAATTAACTCTTTTATCTAATTCTTATTTAATTCTTATATATTAATCTATTTAAAAAGAAGTTAAGATAGTTCTAGCTCTTCTAGATATTTAGTATAAAAGTCTTTTAAATAATATAGTAAACTCTAAAGATTATTTATAAAATACTAAGTAAGATTTAAATTATATTTAATCTATTTTACTTAGTATTATAGCTATTTTCTAAAAAGTCTTTTACTAAGTATTTCTTATACTTCTTATTCTTATATACTTTAAATAATATCTAATAGAGGCTTTAGAACCTCTTATCTTAGTAGAAGAGTATCTAGATCCTTTAATAGTATATTAGATATAAAAATATTATAACTTAATAATCTTTTTAGAAGTTTTAGTTTATAAAATTATTTTCTATAATCTAATATTTTAAAAGGTCTTATCTATTTTTTAGTAAGCTTTTAGCTAGAATAAGTTATTTTAAGATTCTTAGTAAATAAGTAGACTTTATTTCTAATATCTTAGTTAATAGTCTCTTAGTACTAATTTATACTATTCTCTATCTTTTACTAAGCCTTATTTATATTATTCCTAGCTATCTCTTAAGTAGAGTATATATATTAAGCTACTTTTACTACTTTATTATAGTTAAGTTATTCTTAGAAGATAGAAGTTTTTAGTATATTCTAGTCTTATAAAGTTCTTAGATTAAGTCTAAACTTAAGCTAATAAAAGGTTATACTAATAAATAAGTATAAAAGTATTATTTATACTCTATCTACTAAAGTGATTAATCTACTCTAGTTATCTTAAAAGTAGATTATAAAAAGTCTTAGTCTCTAATTAATATTTTAGTTTATTATTTCTATCTATCTATCTATCTATCTATCTATAGTAAGTAGTACTAAGTTTAAGCTTAATATTAATTATTTAATAAAATTTAGTTTAAAATACTAATATAAATTAAGGTTCTTAGTTAAATATAATTAATTTAAAATAGTAGCTAAAATAGTAAATCTATTAAATAAAGAGTTTAGCTAGTCTTTTAGTATCTATAGTTAAGTAGTAGAGTATTTATACTAAATCCTTTCTAAGTTAGTTAATAAATACTAATATAGTATTAAATCTATTTTTATTTTTTAAGAATAATTTAAAATCTATATATAAAGATTATATAAAATAGTTAGATATAGATAAGAGGTAAAGAAAGTCTTATTACTTAGTTTATTAAGAAGAGAAGTATTTATAAGCTTAATAAGTTACTATATACCTCTTATAATCTAAACCTAATCTAGCCTAGTAGTAGTATTATACTAATAAGTAGTATATCTTTTTTATACTTAAGTAAGTACTAAATTCTTAGTTATAGACTTCTTAGATTAGTTTTATATAGAGTTTAGTATTCTTTTAATTATAAAGTTAATTCTTAAAAAGAAGTAAATTATTTAATAAGAGAGAGTATTTATCTAGAAGTTTATAATATTCCTTTTAAAAGAAGTATAGATTATCTTCTTTTAATATTTAAATTATATCTAAACTTAACTCTAAAATAATATCTAACTAAATTATAGTAAGAAATATAAACTATTCTTATAAAAAGATCTAAGTAAGTTTAATATTAATTTAAGAATCTAACTAATTAAGTCTTAAAAGAGTATCTAAGTAGCTATCTATTTTAGCTTAATTATAGGTTTTTAGGTCTTATTTATATTAAGTTAATATATCTACTTTTTAATTATTCTTCTTAGATATAAATTAGATTTAAAAGTTAAAGTCTAATAAGAACTTTATCTATTAGACTTACTTTATTATAAGTAGCTTAGTTATTATAAAGTATTTAAATAATCTATAGTTTAAATAGATATTAATATACTTTTAATATAATATAAGTTTAAAGTATTATTTCTTAAAAGCTTCTATAATAGTAGATAGCTCTTTATTATAAATCTCCTAGTTTAATTTATAGCTAACTAGGACGTATAAGTAGAACCTAATAGAGTACTTAAAGCTATTATACTATTATAAGAAGATACTTACTATTACTCCTTTTAAAGAGTCTATTTCTAGCTTTATATTATAATTAAGGTTAAAGTAGTATAAGGTTTAAAATATAAGTAGCTTCGTCTTTAGTACTTTCAAAGCTTCTTTATATTTAGATATTTATAGAAATAGCTCTATAAAGCATATTATTATAGTTAGTAGTTTAGTAATTTTAGTATAACTTTTAATAAATTATTTATAAAATCTTATAAACTCTAAATAAGACTTTATATCTATTATAGTATTAAGTTAGACCTAGTTTTATAAAAGCTTTACTTTTTTAAGATTAACTTTAAGTCTTTTTATAGTTAAGATAAATCCTAAGTATTTAACTCTAATAATACTAAATTTACTTTTCTTAATATCTACTTAAAGCTCTATTTCTTAAAGCTAATTTAGAACCTTCTTAATCTATTCTATATATTCTTTAATAGTATTTAAATAAATTAAAATATTATCTAAGTAGATAATTTAGAAGTTATCTAGATAGTTAATTAAAACGTTATTTATATAATATTAACAAATAGTAAGGCTACTATAGAGTTTAAAAGAGAGAATCTTATATTTATATATACTATATCTTATTTTAAATATAGTTATCTCTTCTAAGTTAAAGTCTATTTAAATATAATAGAAAGCTTATCTTATATCTAACTTAGTAAAAATTTTAACTATTCTTATTCTTAAAAGAAGTTTATTAATTCAAGAGATTAAGTAGATATTATTTTAAGTTAGAGTATTTAGCTTCTTATAATTAATATAGAACTATAACTTATTACTATTAATAATAAACTTCTTATCTAAGTTCTTTATAAGATACTCTTTTATAGCTTTAAGCTTTATAGTTAACTATTAATATAGAAGCGAAAAGGAGTTAAAAAGTAGTTTATTTAAAGTAATCTTATAGTTATATTTATAGTAAGAAGAGAGCTTATTAAAAGCTACTTTTAAGAATACGTCTTTATAAGAAGAGTAATATTTTAAGAGTTAGGCTTATATTAGAGCTCTTATATTATTATTATTCTAAAAAGGTATTAAGCTTTTATTAATAATCTAATCTAGCTTATAGATACTAGTTATATAGAATTCTAAGTTAGGTTATTTTATATTAAAATATATATCGTTTATACTTATTTTACTAATAAAAGAGTATAAAGTCTAGCTTTTTAAAGCTATACTAGTAGTTTAAAGAGGCTTTAGACTAGAGTTAAAAATTAAAAATTTTAAGAGGTGTTTTTATAAATAAGAGTAATAACTTAGCTATATTAATAAGTCTACTCTTTTTACGTCTTTCTTATTAATAGATTATATATTCTCTTTAATTTATATCTAACTAGTAATTTAAAATAGGTTTCTAGTTTTAGCTAGAAAGTAAAAGTAAAATATTCTTACTAAAGTAGAGAGTTAGAGAGTAATTAGCTAGCTAAGTAATCTAGTTCTTTAAGAGATTAAGAAGGACTTTAAAATAGTTTAACTACTTATTACTATAACAGCTCTCTATAAATACATAAAGAGAGTACTTATAGAATAGTACCTAATATTAAGAAAAACTAAACTAAAGAGAAAAGCGAAGAGTATAAGTACTCTAGCTTTATTTATATATATTAAGCAAAGCCTTAGTAAAGCCTCGAAATAACCTAGTTATATAAGTAACGTATATAACTAGGACTATTACACTACCTCTCTTTTTAAATAAGCCTTCTATAACTAAGTAGCTTTATCCTCCTTTAATATAAGAGTATTAACCTCTAGCTTACTATAATCCTCTCTCTTAGCCTTATATACTACTTTCTATAGTAGAAGAGCTTCTAGAGGACTAGCTATCTTTAGCTTCTCTAAATAGAACCTCTCTACTAGTTATAGCATATATATTAGTTATTAAGCTAGATACTAATTAAGGTCTTTATTATAGCCTTTCTACTTAATTTAGTAATAGAGAGACTACTATCTCTTCTTATTAGCTAGTATTTCTTTAACCTCTTATTTCTCTTCTTCGTTTATAATAATTAGTAGAGGTAGTATAACTACCTATTCTAGTAAGAGATTATCTATAGCCTTATATAACTTCTTAGAAGTAAAGATAGAGTAAACTTTAATAGAAGCTAGTAGTTATAATTAGAAAGTAGAATCTACTTTCTTAAGAATCTTAAAAGAGCTAGCTATCTAGTAGTCTAGCTTTTAGCTTAGTTATTAAGTTACTTAGTCCTTTATTATAATAAAGACTATATCTCTTACTTTAAAATTAATATCTTATCTATATTTATTTATATCTTATTCCTTCTTCTATTAAGCTTTTAATATATTTACTTAGCTAATATCTAAAACCTTCTAGATTGTCTTTATAACTACTATAGCCTCTTCTTATAATAGCTATTCTTTTATATTAGCTAGTTCTAGTATTTACTAGTTAAATAAGGTTCTTAGTATATATTCTTTTTATAACTTAAAAGGCGATATTCTAATAATACTATAAGATAGTACTAACTATATATAGTCTATTATTAGAAGGATCTTAGACTAATTAGTATAATAATAATTAATATATAGTTATAAGTACTAATTAAGGTATTAATTTTTAATCTTAGTCTAGCTATTAGTTTAAGTATAGTTTATAGTAGAGAGTTGAAGCTAAATACCTAGGATTTAAGTAAACTCTCTCTAGAATATAGCGATCAAGTAAGAGCTTTTATCTAATATTATACTTTCTAGAATTCTATAGTATTATAGAATATACTTAATATATAACCTTACTATTTATTTAGAAGTGATATTCTTATAGTAGTATATTAAAATAGACTACTTAGATAAGTAGTCTATTACTATAAATATGTTATTATAACTATACTTATTAACTAGAAAGGACTTAAAATCTATAGCTATATATTACTATATATATAGGAGTAAGTATAGGTAGTTAGGTATTTTATCTTAAGAAACGTCTACTCTTCTATATTTATAGTAGTTTTATATATATCTTATAATATTAGCTTTTTTATTTTACTAAATATATCTTAAATATAGAATCTAGTAGGTCTTATCCCTTCTTAGATAAGCTAAAAGTATTTAATTATAAGCTTTATAAATTAGGTCTATTCTTAGTATATTTATATCTAGTACTACTAAGTAGTCTTAGTAAAGTAAAAAGCCTTTCTCTAGAGTATATAAGGAATTAGTATTAGTTTTAGCTTATATTTATATAGCTTAAAGTATTATAGTATCCTTATTTACTTAGTAGATTCGTTTTAAAAGTATAAATAATTCTTAGAAGTAGTTTTTATTAACTAGAGCTAGTATAATCAAGCTTATTTTAATCTCTAGGTCTTTAAGCGCTTTAATATTAACTTATTTCTTTATTAAAAGTATATAGGTCTAGTATTACTCTTTAAGTTCCTTTTATAAGTATATCTTATTTACTTTATAAGTTAAAGTATCTATCTTCTTATTCTTATACTTTAAATAGAATATAATAATAAAATAGTACTTAGCTAAGACTTTAGCCTACCTTACTTAATAAGTAGTAAGTTACTTAGTAGTTATAAAGTACTTAAGTACCTTATAATTAGTATAAATATAGATTTTTAAATAAGTGTTTTATAGGTCTAGTCTCTATTTTATAAGTAAGTATATAATAGTAAGTAGCTCTTTATTATATATTTTATAGTTATACTTAGCTAGAGATATAGTCTTACTAAAGTAGGTTATAAGGTATTATTCTTTATTAGCTTATTATTATTATAATACTCTAGTAATAATTCTATTTAAAGCGTCTATCTTGATTATAGTAGAGAGGTTAGAAGAGTAGTAGTAGAGGATTAGTATAGAGGTAAGTACTACTTTTAAGTTTTTAAACACTTCTTAGTACTTCTTATTAAAATTAAAAGGTATATTATTCTATATTAGGTATACTAAAGGCTTTATAATTATATTATAGTTTTAGATAAACCTTTAATAGAAGTTATAAAAACTAAAGAAGCTCTAAACGCCTTTTACTATCTTTAGAGCTTACTATTTCTATACTACTAAGACCTTTTTAGAGTCTACTTTAATTCTATTAGTATTAATAATAAACCTAAGGTATTTTATCTTCTTAATATTAAACTTATACTTTTTAATATTAACTTATAATCTAGTATTCTTAAAACGTTAAAGGACTTTTTATATATACTCTTTATATTTAAGAATATTTAATAAGTAGATAAGGATATTATTTAAATAGATAAAGTAGAAGTTATCTAGATAGTTAAATAGGATGTTATTTATATAATACTAGTAAGTAGATAAGCTATTTATTAGACTAAATAATAGAACCTTATACTTATATATTCTATAATAGATATAAAAGGTAGTTAATTCCTTAATATCTAGATCTATTTATATATAGTAGAAGGCTTACTAAATATCTAGCTTAGTAAAAATATAAGCTTAACTAATATATATAAGCGTTTTACTAATTAGAGGTAATAGATAGTAGTTCTTTTAAATAAGATTATTAAGTTTTTAGAAATTAATATAAAAATATAGCCTTCTATTTACTTTCTTTATAAATAGAATAAGTATAGTAAAGAGAGACTAGCTATATTTAATAAACCCTTTATAAAGATTCTCTAAGATATATTCCTTTATAGCTAATAACTCTTTTATAAATATCTTATATAAAGAGGAATATCTAAAAGTATTTAAACCTTTAAGATTAATCTTATAGTTATAGTATTAGTAAGGTAAAAGAGTGTCTAAGATAGTCTTAGAAAATACCTCTTTAAAGTTCTAGTACTTATTAGAAAGAGTGATATTAAGAGCTATATCTAGCTCTTAATTAGTTATAATAGTATTAATTTTATATATACTTATAGTAAATATCTTACTATCTTTTTAAAGTAAGTAATAATATATTTCTATAGTTAAAATAGCTAAAATATTAATAATAAAGTCTAACTTCTTTAAAATAAAGGGTTTTTAATAGTATATTAGAACGAGTACCTTTTTAATAATACTCTTAAGTTCTTTCTTTATAATCTAGTATTATACTTATATTAAGGACTTATAACCTTCTCTACTATATATAGTTAAGATATAACTAGTTAGAGTTATAGTATTAATTTTAAGGTAATTTATAAGCTTTAAGAGTTATTTACTTTATTAGTACTATTTATCTATTTCTATAGCTTAGTTATAAGTATTAGCTTTATTCTAGTAAGAGAGTATAAAGTTTTTTAGTTATATAGTATCTTAAGAGAAAGGAGTTAGCTATTAGATAAAGAAGTAAGGCTTAAGGTTATTAAGCTAAAGTAGTTTCTAATAAGTTATATTAATATTAATATAAAAGTACTTAAAGAACCTCTAGCTAAGGATAATATTATATAAACCTAAGTCTAAGAAGATAAATAGTATATTAAAGAATTTATAGCTATCTAAGATATAACTTAAAAGGAGATAGTATATAGCTTTACTTTTAATTTCTCTATTATATCTATAAATCTTAATAAAAGTAAGAAGTCTTTTAGTCTTTAAACTATAGAACTTTATAAGGTTATAACCAAGTTATATATTTATAAAAGAAAAGGTATTTACTTTAAGATTACTAAGAGTAGTAGTTTATATACTAAATCTATTAATAGTTATTATATTAAGTAAAGTAAACGCTTTTCTACTAATTAATAACTATAGATTAATCTTAAAGAGATTAATTCTATATTTATCTAAGAAGGAGTCTTCTTTTAAGCTTCTTCGTTTCTTACCTCTAAACTAGTATCTTCTCTTTTAAGCTTTTTAAAGTTAACCTTATATATCTTTAGCTTTAGATAATCCTTAATATAATAACTAGGCTTACTATAGTTAAAGCACTTATCTAATAGTTCTAGAGTTAAGTAGTTATTTATAGTAGAGGTGTTAGAGTATTTAAGAGAGATAAAAGAGGTTATAAAAGAAGAAGAGCTAGTAAGTATAAGAGTAGGTATATACTAGTTTAAACTAAGAGGAAAGTTTATTACTTATACCTTTTAAGAAGTAAGATTTTAAAGATTACTATTAATACTACTTATAAGATTATAAAAGGAGTTTATATCTTCCTTAGCTTAAAACTTAATAATAATAAGAGATTAGTATAATATAAGAGTTAACTTATTCTATAAGTCTTCTACCTAGTCTTATTAGAGAACTTTAGCTTTATCTATAAGTTATTAGAACTTAGTATAGAAGTTATAGAAAGTTTTTATCTTTAATATAATAAGGTCTTAATATTAGATATAAGCTTCTTAGTATATATAAAAGCTAATAGTAATGTTTTAGAGATAAGTTAATATCTTTTTATAGCTACTAAACTAATCTATAGTATTAAACTTATATCTTAGGTAAGTATAGTTTTAAGCTCTTTTAGAAGTATAATAGTAGATTAAATTTATCCTTACTTCTTTAGACTTAAAGTAGTTAGTATTAATAAATAACTTTATTATAATTTTAGTTTCCTAGGTTATATAGGTAAATTCGTCTTTTATAGTAAATTAGTAAGAATTAGCTATTCTACTTATCTTCTTTAATAATAGAACTATAAAAGAGAAATAAGTTATATTAAGAGTTTATAGCTAAGTAGAGGTATATTAATAAGAAGTACTAGTTATATTTAAAGTATTTACTTTAAGTTTATAAACTTTACTTATTAATAAGGTTATTACTTTAAAGATTTATTATAAAGTAGAGTTAAGTAGAGGTAATTTAGAGATCTTATACTATAAGGAACTAGCAGTTACCTTAGTAGAAGGGGGTAGTAGTAGTAGTATAGTAATAGCTAGTATATATATTTTAGTAGGTCAAGTTTTTAAGCTAGATTAAGATATAACGTTAATAGATAAGAGAAGAGAGATTAGCTCTACTAACTCTAAAGTAGAGTAGAATAGTTCTTAGGTTAATAGGTTACTTTTAAAGGACTTAATATAGCTAATAGAAGAACGCTAGACTCTACTACTTAATATAAATAAGTTAGGCTTTATAAAAGAGAATAGTAAATTTAGTAGATTTAATATAAGTAAATATATATATTATTATTAAGATATTAGTAAAAGCTTTACTAAGTAAAGAGAGCGAGTTTAGTTTTAGTATAATAGCCTTTTATAAATATATAAAGAGAGTGTTTATAGAATAGTATCTAATATTAAGGAAAACTAAACTAAAGAGAAAAGCAAAGAGTATAAGTACTCTAGCTTTATTTATATATATTAAGCGAAGCTTCAGTAAAGCCTTAGGATAACTTAGTTACGTAAGTAACGTATATAACTAGAACTGTTATAATTACTAATAATTAGGTCTTACTATCTAAGGTTTAGAATAATAAAGAAGTAGTTATAGATATAACGTTTATCTACGTTTAGATATAGTTATATAAACTAAGTTACCTAGCTTTTAATACATTTATTATATCTATAAATAGATACTAAATATAGTAGTTTCTAAATCTATAAACCTATTATTTTAGATAATTATAGAGCTAGAGGTCGATTTAGAAACAGGGACTTATTTACTTCTATATTTACTAGAGCTTATATTTTAATACTATATCTCTATATACTTAGAGTAGTATTTATAAGAAACTGTTTTCCTCTTATAAGCTTAGAAAGGTTAAGTCTAATTAGATTATAGTTATATAAGCCTAGGAAGGTGTTTTTACCTAAGCCTTTTTATTTTCTCTCTAACTTAGATTAGAGTTAGAGTACTCTTTATTTTATTATTCTTTTTTAAGTTAATTATCTATCTTATTGATACTAGGTAGATTAAGATAGTTAAGCTTAATATACCTAGGTTTTCTATAATTATAATACTTTATACTAGTAGAGAATTAGTCTATAAATAAAGTCTTTAATCTTTTACTAGTAGAAGAGAGTCTAGGAGTTTAAAAAGTCTTCTAAGAGATAGAATAGAGTCTATATAAGAGAGGTAAGGGTTTTATAGCTAAACTAAATAAGAATTAGTTAGTATTTATCTTTTAATATAAAGAGCTTATTACTACTAGTTTTTCTATAGTTATTATACTAGTTATATATAACTTAGTATTTTTGTACTATTCCTTTTCTATAAATAAAAGGTCTTTTATTATCTTATTAAAATTACTATTTTAGTCTCTCTTTCTTATAGTAGATAGGTTTCTAAGCTAAGGTATAATCCTCTTTTATAAATAGTAGAATCTATCTTATTCTAATACTTCTCTAAGTATTACTATATCTAAAAAGTAACTTTTAATTTCTAAAAAACTTTCTTTTATATAACTCTTCTATTTTATCTAAAAAAGACTAAAAGGTGTTTTAAGTATTCTTCTTTTTATAACTAGTTAAATAGTAAGTATTAAAAAGTTTAATTATTTCTTTATAATCTTTAAATATCGTCTTACTTATATTAGACTTATATTAAGACTCTAAGTAGTTTTAAGTAAGTTTTATTATCGTTCTCTAAATAAGAGCTTTATAAGTTAAAGACGTCTAATAGTATTTATATAGACTTAATTATATACTAATACTCTCTATTACTTATATATAGGTAAAGTATTATTATCTAAAGATTTAATTTTCTTTATAATCTTACTTTTAATAAGTTATAAAGCTTTTAAAGTACTTTTAGGTTATAAGTAAGAAGTAGGTTATTATAAGAGAGGAATATTAAAAGTAGAGTTTTATAACTAATAATATTAGTTAGATATAATAGAAGAGTAAGAAGAAGGAGTTTATATTAGTTAGATAAGACTTAGACTTTAGTTATTACTTAGTAGTTATTAACTAATTTACTATAATAAGTCTACTAACTAGATAATCTATTTATCTTATTATAAAATCCTCTCTTCTTTCTCTTAATCTTTAGCCTTTATAGCTTAGATTATACTCTATATCTTATTTATATTTAAAAAGTCTTATTAGTCTTTCTAGCTTTTTAAAGCTATATCTTTACCTTTATTATTATATAACTTTTTATTATTCTTAGATATATAGTAATAAGTTAAGAACCTATTAGTTAGTATCTAACTCTCTTCTCTAAAAGAGAGCTCTATACTTAAAAGCGAAGATTAGAAGAGACCTTAAGTCGCTTCTAATTCTAATATATTAAATATTAATTTAAGAGAAGTAAAAGAGTTAGTTTAAGAGTCTTCTAGATAACTATAGTATATTAACTATCTAAATCAAGTATAGTAGTCTCTATACTAAGAGGGTTATTAGGATTCTTAAGAACATATAGTATATTCTAATCTCTTAATATATTAATAATACGATTTTTACTAGCTATTTATATAGATACTAAACCTTAGTATTACTAGCTATCTAGGTAGTCTCTAATTACCTAGCTATCTAAGAATAGCGTTATAATAGTCTAAATCTAAGCTAAATCGATTTTAAAATAAAAAGTAATAATAAGCTTAAAAGAGATATTATTAAAGCTATTACTAGTAAAGAAGAGTTTTTCCTTTTTATATAATAGTATAAAATATATACTACTATAAAAGAGGTATATAAGAGTACGTTTAGTAGAATAATATACGTAAATACTAAGCTCTAATATAGAAGAAAAGGAAAAACTATTTCTCTTCTATACTAAGTATAAACATCTATATATAAGAGGTTAGAGACTACTAAGTTCTAATAATAATAATAACTAAGCTCTTCTTAATATAGCTAATACTAAATAAAAGGCTTTAAAGCTAAATATATAATATCTAAAACTTATAATCTTATATTATATTAGAAGTATATTAATATATATTTAGACTATAGATTATTAAAATACTTTATAATAACTAAGCTACTTATAGCTAAGTAAGTCTAATAAATAAAGTTCTTATTAGACTTTAACTTTTAAATCTAATTTATATCTAAGAAGAATAATTAAAAAGTAGATATATTAACCTAATATAAATAAGACCTAAAAACCTATAATTAAGCTAAATTAGATAGCTACTTATATACTCTTTTAAGACTTAATTAGTTAGACTCTTAAATTAATACTAAACTTACTTAAATCTTTTTATAATAATAGTTTATATTTCTTAATATAATTTAGTTAGATATTATTTTAAAGTTAAGTTTAGATATAATTTAAATATTAAAAGAAGATAATCTATACTTCTTTTAAAAAGAATATTATAAACTTCTAGATAAATACTCTCTCTTATTAAATAATTTACTTCTTTTTAAGAATTAACTTTATATTTAAAAGAATACTAAACTCTATATAAAACTAATCTAAGAAGTCTATAACTAAGTATCTAATACTTATCTAAGTATAAAAAAGATATACTAGTTATTAGTATAATACTACTACTAAGCTAGATTAGATTTAAACTATAGAAGATATATAATAAATTATTAAGCTTATAGATACTCTTATTCTTAATAAACTAAGTAATAAGGCTTTCTTTACTCTCTATTAGTACTTAACTACTCTATATAATATTTATATATAGATTTTAAATTATTCTTAAAAGATAAGTATAGATTTAATACTATATTAGTATTTATTAATTAACTTAGAAAGGATTTAGTATTAATACTCTACTACTTAATTATCGATACTAAAAGACTAGCTAAACTCTTTATTTAATAGATTTACTATTTTAGCTATTATTTTAAATTAATTATATTTAACTAAGAACTTTAGTTTATATTAGTATTTTAAACTAAATTTTATTAAATAATTAATATTAAGCTTAAACTTAGTACTACTTACTATAGATAAATAGATAAGTAGATAGAAATAATAAACTAATATATTAAGTAAAAACTAAGACCTTTTATAATCTACTTTTAAAATAATTAGAGTAGATTAAACTTTTTAGTAGATAGAGTATAAATAATACTTTTGTACTTATTTAGTTTAATATAACCTCTTATTAGCTTAAGTTTAGACTTAATCTAAGAACTTTATAAGAGTAGAATATACTAAAAACTTCTATCTTTTAAGAATAACTTAATTATAATAAAGTAGTAAAAGTAGTTTAATATATATACTCTACTTAAGAGATAGCTAAGAATAATATAGATAAGGCTTAGTAAAAGATAGAGAATAGTATAAATTAGTATTAAAAGACTATTAACTAAGATATTAGAAATAAAGTCTACTTATTTACTAAGAATCTTAAAATAACTTATTCTAGCTAAAAGCTTACTAAATAGTAGATAGAACCTTTTAAAATACTAGATTATATAAAATACTCTTATAGACTAAAACTTCTTAAAAGCTTATTAATTTATAATATCTTTACTTCTAATATACTATTAAAGGATTTAAATACCTCTTTACTAAAATAAGAGGCTTTAAAGCTTTTATTAGATATTATTAAAAGTATATAAGAATAGAAGATATAAGAAATACTTAGTAGTAGACTTTTTAAAAGATAGCTATAATACTAGGTAAAATAGATTAGATATAATTTAAAGCTTACTTAGTATCTTATAAATAATTTTTAAAGCTTATTATATTATCTAAGAGACTTTTATAATAAATATCTAAAAGAGCTAAGACTATTCTAACTTCTCTTTAAATAGATTAGTAGATAAGAATTAGATAAGAATTAGATAAAAGAGTTAATTTATAAAACTCTATTAATACTTTCTAATTCTAGTTACTTTTAATAAAGAACTTATAATAAAAACCTAAGATAAAACACTAACTAGTAGAATTATTTAAAGTTAATAAAGTAAAGAACTAAGACTAAGTTATTACTAAAATAGAGCCTATATCGCCTCTTCTTTCTCTAACTTATTATTCTTCTCTTTACTCTCTTAAGTAGAAGAAGCCTAAATCGGCTCTTTCTCTACCTTCTTCTTATAAGAACGCTTCTTATCTTAGTAACCTCTTATAATAGACTTAGAAGAGAACGTCTATAAACTCTTTAAGTAGGCCTTAAAGAGAACCTAAACCTAGGTTTAAATAGAGGTCCTATCTTCTATAGTACTATATAAGTGTAATAATACGAAATATATATAACTATAGAAGAGGTATATAGGAGTGCGTTTAGTAGAATAACGTATATAAATACTAGGCTCTAATATAGAAGAAAAGGCTAAACTAGCCTTTTCTAACTCTAGGAGTAGATAGCTATATATAAGAGGTTCGGATAGTATAAAAAGGGATCTAAAACCGAATAACGATATACGTCGGCTAATACTAAAGCCTAAACCCTACGAAGTACTTCTGAAAGTCTAGACGGATATACGGATATACGTAACCTTTCTAAATTAGATAATATAAAATAATAATAGCTAAAATCTTATATATATAGTATATACTATATAATCTCGGCTATGTAGGACAGTATGCTATTATATCTCTCTCTCTTAAAAAAGACTCGTTCTCGAGTCTATCTATTTTATCGTTTAGAGCTAAATCGAGATATTATAGTATTATTATTAAGATTGAATCGGGATAGTATAAGTTATTATATTTGTTATATTTGTTATAAGCGAGAAGATAAGAGTTAGTAGCTAACCTAGTTCGAAGATACTTTATTTATTGAAATTATAAGCGAGATATCGAGATATTAGTTCTAAATTATATTTATAGATACTTATAAAATAGAGACTTTGTTTCTAATCCTTTAATATTAAAAGTAAGTATTAACGTTCGCTAAAAGAGTATAGTCTAATCTATCTAGTAGGTTAGAGAAAGTTTAAAGTAAAATTAGAAAAAGTTTAAAGTAGAGTCGGAGGCGAATATTAAGAGGTAACGTTATAGGTGATAGTAATGTCTTAGCTAAGAGTTCACTTCAAAGGTATACTAATTCGTATCTAATTCGAAGAATTTAAAAAAAGAGTATAAGTCTAAAAAAGTTTAGAGTAGAGTCGGAGGTTATTAGGTTAAGAGGTAGTAATAACTTAGTTAAGAGCTTACTTCGAGAGTATACTAATTCATATCTGATTTGAATTCAAAATATAAAAAAGGACTTCTAGCCTAGCTAGAAGTAAAAGAAAGTAAGAAAGTAAAGACTATAAGACTCTATACTAGAGTTAGTAGGGTTTTAGCTAGTTAAAGGCGAAGTTGTTACCGAGTTGTCGAAAATACTATTTAAAGTTTAGAATAATAAAAAAAAGGAGCAGTTTCGGCTAGTTAAATGAACTTAATACCGAAGTTGTTATATTATCTTATTCTCTTTAGAGTACTTAAGGACTTATTTATCTTCTGATTTCGAAGAAAGAGTTATTATCGGATTATAGAGAGTTCGGATAGAGGAGTATTTTGAACCGAAGTGTATCTTAGTAAGTTGTAATTCTAGCGTCTTTTAAGCGTAGTAGACGCGTTTTAGAGCTAAGGTGTGATTTTCTCCTATATATAGAAGAACTGTTCTAACTCTAGTATCTCTCTAAGTATAGCCGTACTCGAAAAGCGACCTTTTGAAGTCGGTAAAAGTTTCTCTAGCGTATTCTTCTCCTAATTCCACTTCTATCTCTTTTATAACCTTTATACTAGTAGCTAGGACTCGGTCTATAACTAAGTAATCGTAGTCTTTTTAGTCGTTTGCTAGTAGAGGTTCGAGAGAAGCTTAGAGTAGAGTTAGATAATATTCGGTTAGGATTAATAGCGATAACTTAGCTAAGAGCTCGCTTCTAAGTTTTATTCTAATAGAAAGCGTATTTTAACTAATTCGTATCCGATTCGAGATTCGAGAGTTAGAAAGTAGTAGAAAGGTATTAGAGACAGCGGTATCTCTTAAGTAAAAGAGGTCTAAATTAGAGCTTTAAAAGCAAAGAAGGGTTCGAATAAGAAGGGTTCGAAAAAGAGTTAGATTAGTAAAGGTTTAGAGATAGAGTGTTTTTTTAAGTTATTAACTTTAAAGTACGCTTATAATTTTATCCTCTATCTCTCTAACTAATCGTTTTATTCTTTATTTTTATACTACTATCTCGTCTATATATCGTCTATATTTAAGAAGTCTTACTTATTATTTCGTCGAGATCTTCTATTCTTTAGTATATAGGTATAATTTAGAAAGGGTTTAGAGAGTCTTTCGAAAAGAGAGATAGCCCTAGAAGGTCGTTTAATACCTCGTAGTAGAACTAGGTTTAATATCTTCGTCGATTTTAAAGAGAGAGAGAGAGAGGTAAGGTTAGATTCAGAAGCCTTCGTAATAACTATATCGACTTATTCACTAAACCTAGAGTTATTAGAAGCCTTAAGAACACTTAGCGTATCCCGCTTCCTTAACGTATAATATACGATTTTTACTAGCTATTTATATAGATACTAAACCCTAGTATTACTCGCTGTCTAGGTAGTCTCTAATTACTTAGCTATTTAAGATTATCCTTAGTATAACTAATCTGAATCAGACCTAAAATAAAAGAGGTTCGCCGACGTACTTAAAAAGAGATATTATTTATACTATTACTAGTAAAGAAGAGTTTAGCCTTTTTATATAATAGTACGAAATATATATAACTATAGAAAGGGTATATAGAAGTACGTTTAGCAGAATAACGTATATAAATACTAGGCTCTAATATAGAAGAAAAGGCTAAACTAGCCTTTTCTAACTCTAGGAGTAGATAGCTATATATAAGAGGTTTAGATAGTATAAAAAGAGGTCTGAAACTAAACAACGATATACGTCGGCTAATACTAAAGCCCGAACCCTACGAAGTACGTCCGAAAGTCTAGATAGACGTATAAACGTATATAACCTTTCTAAATTAGATAATATAAAACAACAATAGCCGAAACCTTATATATACGACATATACTATATAATCTCGGCTATATAGAACGGTATACTATTATAATAAGAACTATTAAATATTAGTAACTAAAACCCTTCTAATAAGTAAAGAGTACTTATAATAATCTTAGTATAAAGCGCTTAAGTCTCTTCTAAGAAGGCGAACTATATCTCTAAACTATTCTTTAGTACCTCTATACTAGTAATAAATAATCTCTTATCTAAGGCCTTAGTAGCCTCTTTAATCTCTTTTTTCTCCTTCTTAAACTTAAGCTTACTAAACTTCTTCTCTATAAACTATAGTAACTACCTAAGTTAGAATAGATTTAATATATATTTAGAATTAAACTTACTAAGATATATATAGTATTCTACTTAATATAGTACTTATACTTCTTTAACTTAGCTTTCTTAAAAGTATATATATAATCTCGATTTTAAGATTTTATCTAAAAGTACTAAATATAATAGACTTAGTAGATAGCTAGAAGCGTACTAGAAGGATATAGAAGAGGTATTTTACTATATTATATTAGCTTTAAATTAAGTCTAATTAAGAAAGGAAAGACTTACTTTTATATATATATATATAATATATATATATATTCTAGGAGATAAGTTAGTATATAAGAATATATCTAATTAGAAGATATTCTTACTAGTTATATTTTTTAAATAAAAAGGAAAGAAGAAGAGAAGTTAGAATCGAAGAAAAGTCGCCTACTAATATACTACTTATAATAATAGCTATTACTTTATAATTATTATTTATTACTTAATAATTACTATTATAAGATATAATAATAGTAAGAATATAATAACTCTATAGTAGTATACTACTTTCTATCTAATAGCTAATAATTAGCCTCTCTTCTATTTATCTCTATTATTATATAGTATATAATAGTAAATAAAGAGTAATTATCTCTTAAATAATAATACTACTAGCTACTAACTCTAGCTTAACTACTAGATACTATAATAGTAAGATAAGTTATATTCTTTATAATAAATAGATAAATAATACTTTAGATAATCTAATATAATACTAACTATTATCTAAAGACTTAAGATAAGTCTTTTTTAAGAAGAGAGAATATAATAACACGCTATTCTAAATTACTAGTATTTATAGAACTATTAATACTCTTAATACCTTAAGGCTAAGATTATAATTAACCTAATACTTATATAATAGAAGGTACTAAAGAGATTAAGGTTTAGATATTATATATTTAGCTTTAAAGTCTTTTATTTAGTATTAGCTATATTAGAAAAGGCTCGGTTATTATTATTATTAGAACTTAGTAGTCTCTATTCTCTTATATATAGATGTTTATACTTAGTATAAAAGAGAGATAGTTTTTCCTTTTCTTCTATATTAGAGCCTAGTATTTATATATATTATTCTACTAAACGCACTTCTATATATCTCTTCTATAGTAGTATATATTTCGTGCTATTATAAGAGATATAATAGCCTACTATCTTAAATTACTAGTATTTATAAAATTACTAATACTTATATACTAAGAGTATAAATTACTAATACTTATATAACTAAAAGTACTAAAAGTATTAATATCTAATATTTATATTTAAAAGAGATTAAGGTTTAAATATTATATATTTAGCTTTTTAGCTCTTATTATTTAGTATTAGCTATATTAAATAAGAATTAGTTGTTATTATTATTAGACTTTAGTAGTATCTAATCTCTTATATATAGATACTTCTATTTAGAATAAGAGAAAGCTAATTTAGTCTTTTCTTCTATATTAGTACCTAGTATCTATATATCTTATTCTATTAAATATACTCTTATATATCTCTTCGAAAGTCGTATATAGTTCGTATTATTATAGTTATTATTACTATTATTATTATCGTCGTTCTATATATTCTTCTATATATTTATAATAGAATCTAAAGACTTTCGTACTAGCTCTCTCTAATACTATAGCTTTTAACTTTTTATCTAACTACTTAGTCTAGTTAAACTTAGTAGTAGTATTATATAGTACTTAAGATATAAATATCTTATATCTATCTTACTTTATATATCTCTATTATAAAGTGTTTATTATATTTAGTATAAATAGATTAGTAGACTTTAGTAAACTTTTCTTAATTCTATTCTTTAAAGTTAACTTAAAACTTATCTTAAAAAAGATAATCTTCGTACTCTTCTTTAGTATATTTCTTCTCTTATCTAATAGCTTAAATTATCTTCTCTATTAATATTAACTTTAGCTTTAGTACTATCTTTAGTACTAGTTTTAGTACTATTAGAATTAGAGTTAGTATTAGTATATTCGTTATATCGTAGATCTTATTACTTAAATTAGTAGATATAGAGTAGATAGATATAGTAGATAATATCGAAAGTCTATTTATACTTTACTTAGTAAGTGAAAAAAATATCGGTTTTTAGATAAATAAGTGTCTTAAATAGTATAATTTATCTTAGAGAATAGTAGAGGATTAGTATTTATAATTAGCGCTTTCTATATTAAGAAGCGTTTACTATATTTATTAGTAAATTATTATTAAATAGTAGAAAGAACTATGATCTATAAAAGAGAGTCTACTAGTAATATCTAGTTTACTTTTATATAACTATATCTATAGTAGAAATATATAAAGTAACTAAGTATCTATACGTCTACTATTTAGTATTAGTATAACTTATTTATAACTCGATGCCTATCTAAATAGTCTTTAAGCGAGAAGGTTACGTATTCCTATATATACTAACTTAAGCAGTTATTCACTCTTGAATATACTAATATACTACTCTAATAATAAGTCTAATAGTGCTAAATAAAACGCAATGCCTAAACCGAATTTCGTTTCCGTACTACTTTATACAAAATGTCAAAGAGTAACTCTCTCTCTTATATGTCGCTAAAATCTTTCTCGTACGGAACCATAGCCGACTATTATGATAAGTTTTTGTATTCTGGCCGTACGCCTCTCTATAGCTTTAGTTCTCCTATTATTAAGCACTGCCTTCTCCCTTTTGATTATTCAACATTTAAATTGGTCGTAGAATTTTACTTGATCGTAATCGCCGCTCCGAGTAGTATCGATCAACTTTCGGACGCATTTCTTAGGGATCGATTATTTAGGCCACGACTTAGCATAACTTATGTATAACACTCACGTACACCCTTATGAATTAGTACGGTCGCCAGCACAATACTACAGGTTAATAAGCTGTGTACACTAAAGTTAGACTTTATTTATTAGAAGGTAGTATATAACTTAATCTTATTATAACTCTTATAAACCATAACACTTTCTAAATTTAAAAGAAGGTATATAATTAGAATCTACATTATTCAAAAGTATAGTATATTAAATAATAAATACGAAAAGGGGTTATATAAGGAAGTTGTAATAAGCGCCTTACACTTGGCCGTAGCCTGGCTCCACTATCCTTCGTGGCCCAAATAATCGTACCCATTTCTTGGCCTCTGATCACCACAAATTTAAACACACCAATTAGCAAAAGCAACTTAGGAATACCGGAAAGAAAGACAAACACATACTTATGACTTATAAATTGAACCAGGCATACGATTATAAAACCTTTCATTGAACATTCCCTCGAAGACCAAAGAGTGAGAATTCTTGACGCCTTTTGCTTTTAAATCAATTTCACTGTGTCTAATACGCTTGAGGAGGTCAACTATTTTGAGAATAAAAACCACCTAAGAAAATTCCTGGACGAGATTTCTTTGTCAACTGTAATAGACTCTTTCCCTCGTTGTCTTGAACAATGACTTCTTCCACTGCGGTCTCTTTGTGTCAGTTCTCATGAGATTTTATAGTTGTTCGGGTAAGATTCTAAGATATTAATAAAGGCTAGATTTTTTCATTAGCTATTAGCAGTTGAAGAAGTAAGAAGCGCAGGTAGAGTATCAAAAGTTACAGTTTCCTCTGCTGGATTGATGGTCAAACGCCCACCAATCATATATACCCAGACCCACAATAAACCTTGGCCGCCTCATCTTGAAATCTCTCGAAGCTACGACACTTCAGGCCGCGTCCATAACCACAAACAACGTCAAACATGGCGAAACGAAAAGCAAAAGAAGCGGATCTTGGTGAGAGTAAATACAAGCCGAGAAGATCGAGTCGACGAACGACTACGGTCGCGAAGGAAGAGGTAAAGCCGGACGTTAATGGCGCATCTGTCGCATCCACCCCTGCAAAGAAGGGGGTTGGGAAGATGACAAAGGTGGTTGCGAAAGTCGTTCCTGATAATGAAGAGGATGAGAGCGAGGAGGAGGAAAAGGTTATGAAGAAGGTTAGTTCGCGAATTCTATAAGAGGGGCTGTTCTTTAATAAATGAGGGCAAGTTGTCAATTAATATTACCATCGTCCTCTTTTTCATCATTTGTGTTATCAATATCAGGTCTAACGAATTACTAGAAGCCATCGAAAGCAGCCAAGGCGGACAAGCCAAGTAAATCCATATCGACCAAGTCAACTACCAACGAAGCCACCGAGTCTTCAACACCAACTGGCCGCCAGTACTGGCTCTTGAAGGCCGAACCTGAGTCTCGAATTGAAAAGGGTCATGATATCAAATTCTCAATCGACGATCTCGCCTCGAGAACTGAGCCGGAGCCATGGGATGGTATGTTATGTGTACTACAAAAATTAACACGAAAGGCTAACGACTAACCTAGGAATCCGCAACTATGCAGGTTCGTCGTCAACCAAGGAAGTATCCATGACAACTAAACTAACATCAGGCAGCCAGAAACAACCTCCGAGCAATGAAGAAGGGCGACCAGGCATTCTTTTATCACTCAAGTTGCAAGGTCCCCGCAATTGTTGGAACGATGGATATCGTGCAAGAGCACACCCCGGACTGTGAGTCTCCTCAGAACAGTGATAGTGACAAGAACTAATCCTATATTCAGTATCTGCTCATGATCCATCAAAACCATACTACGATCCAAAGTCAAAACCCGATGATCCAAAGTGGTCAGTCGTTCATGTCACGTTCCGCCAAAAACTCAAGACTCCTATCACCTTAAAAGAACTCAAAGATTGGCAATCGCAAAAGGGCCATCCACTGGAAAATATGCAGATGCTAAAGTTGGCGAGGATGGTAAGAAAACTTTTTCTTTGTTTCCCCTTTTGAACTCCTATTCCTCGTGGCCTAGAGCAAGTTTCATCGTCACTTCATACTCTCGGCTTATAAATCAACGAGAAAAACATATGTTAATTTGTTGCAGTCTGTTAGTAAAGTTAGCGCTGAGGAGTGGGCGTTTCTCGTAGGTGAGATGAAAAGGAGGGGCGATGAGGTAAAGTAAAGTGGCTGTGTATAATATGTATGACTTGGTGAGTTGTATTGTTTTATTTGAAATTGATGGTATTATTCTATATACCTGAGATTTCGTTGAAGGGATATATTTCGCCGAGGGCTGAGAGCGAAGAGTAACAAAACTGTGCCTATCCCTAGTGGATGCTAGTGCATCCAATTGATCTGCTTCTACGAAATGTTTCAAGCTTTTGCTGTTTCACGGTTTTATGAACTACGATTGTTGAAGAGGAAGTAAATGTGATGTGGTTGAAAGGGTTGAATTTTATTGTTGGGGGTTTGTTAATAAAGAATACTTTGGCTGAAGCATAGCAAGAAGATAGACTACGAAAAGTCTATCATGCTTTTTTTAAAGCACAAGAAGTATGTTTCACGGGAATTGAGAAGGAAAAGAAAAGCTCGACCCGAGCGAAGAGAAAAGGAGAACTGAGCGGAGTCAGTTATCCTTTTCTTCTAACGCTTAAAGGAACTGCTCTTCCTGTGAGCTTTCTCGTAAGACGGCGCACAGCGTTCCCAAGTGTTGAGCCCTGCCGACGAAGACGAGGCCACTGGGGAGTTTTTGTGGGCTTACCAAGCTCTACTTGTCCTCCGTGTTCTTTGCAAGCGACAATTCTCTTTCCCTTTGAATTTGTCGCGATAGTCCAAGCCATAGAGTCACCAACCATAGCAAGGGCAATCAACAAACCGCCTGGGCATTCCCTCTCATCATCAATGACGATTTCGAACCCCTTTTCGAAACCAGTGTTTTCAAGACTCTCAAACTGCTCCCCGTCGACGTAAAACAAGAGTTGATGTGGATTAGCCGTTGGTAGCTGACGGTAACAAACACCTTCTCGCGATAGCCGATCCTCCCCCACGTGGACGGCATCCACGGTGGGTTTGAAGATCAAGCTCTTATCCCATGTAAAATGGAGATGCCGAGCTCGCTTCTCGAAGTAAGTCGGGTCAGGGGCGTACTTGTGAAAGAGGTCCTCAAGTTTATAAACGGCTGAAAGCGGCGTATCAGGTTGAGCGTAAACTGGGCTCATCATGGCTTGTATGAGTATGAGTATATAAGTGTCGATGAATAGAAAGGTAGATGGGAAAGAATTGACTTCCCTTATACTTATTTTTTAATTCTGTCTACATGCTACATTCTTCTATTTTCATAGCTTGTACTAAATCGTTGTCTTGAAATTTACTGTTTAGAAAACCCTCTTTGAACTTTTAAAACTGTCTACACTTTATCGATTCTATTTTCGTCGCTTCTAAAATATGTTGTTTAGAAAATCCTCTTTCAAGAATTCGGCGTTAAGGCGCTTATCCTTACATTTCTTTATAGTGTTGCTATATTTCATTATATGAACTCTAATATTGTTTTTTATTAGTACATCATTTATTTTATCTGTGGGATCATTTGTGCTGTTTTGTTTTCATCAGGACGCAGCTGTGTCCGTTCTCGCTGTGGGCTAATTCCACAAGCAGTACCCACATACAGTACATAACGCGACGCAAACAAGCCAAGACCTTTCAACACTCATGGAAATATTTAAATAACATCTTGCGCAGCTACTCTATATTTTTTTGTATCTTTGTTGTTGTTGAATTTTCACGTCGCGATTCTAGCGCCATTTCACACTTCTGACGATTATTTCACGGTTTTTACGAACTACGTTATTAAGGAAAAAGTAAAGGTGGTTGGTTACAAGGTGCTTGATTTATTATTAGGGTTATCTACTAATACAGTATATAAGAAGAAGAATGTCTCAAAGGGAATTGAGAAGTAGGAGGGAGAAAACAAGCAACTCGAGCGAGGAGAAAAGGCGAACTGATTGAAGTTATCCTCTTCTAACGCTGGATTGGGTTTTTACCTAGGAGGCGTGTCGAAATATGCCTGACGATGTTCCCGAGTCTTGAACCACCAGGTCCTGTGGGCCCAAACTCTGGAGTTGTCGTGGGCTTCCCAAGCGCCCCACTTCCTCCACAACCAGAGAGTAGGTTTCCCGTGCGATTTTTCGCAAGGGACCACCGAAATCCGTTGTAGTCTCGTGTGAGGACCACCAAGACGCCCTTTGGACATTTGGCGTCAATAACGATATCGAACCCCTTTTCGAAATCGCCGAGTTGATACTGCCCATTCCCAAATTGATTTTGACCAATCAGGCATAAACCTCTAAATTGATCAGACTCAACATGGTAGTGGAGCTGGTTAGGATTTGGCGTAGGAAGTTGCCGGTAGAGGACTCCTTCTTTCGAAAGGCGTTTTTCTCCTACCCAAACTTCTGGCAGCTTCGGGCCCGTCGACGAGCCACTATCTGGTAAATCCAAAACCAGGCTTTGGTCATCCCAAGTAAAGTGGAGATGAAGAGCTCGCTTGCTAAAGTACGCCTGGTCAGGGTCGTACTTGTTGAAAATGTCCTCGTAAGGAGCTGCGGTGGACACTGGCGTGTCGGGTTGAGCAAAAAAGGGGTTATTCATTGTGGCTTGTATGAGTATGAATCTGCAAGTGTAGATGGTGGATAGGAAAGTTAAAAATGACTACTCTTATATTCTTTTTTAAACTCTGTCTCTATTTTAATGGCTTGTACTAATTCATTATTACAAAATATGCTGTTTAGAAACTTCTGTTGTGTTTACATTTATTCATTGTTGCAAAATATGCTGTTTGGAAAATTATCTTCGATTAAATCTGTCTCTATCTCTTCTAGTTTCATAGCGTGCATTATTTCCATGTTAAAATATGTCGTTTGGAAAAAGATCTTTCAAAAATTCAGCGCAAAGTTCCTTTTTACGATTTTGCTATATGTTGAATTACTGTTTCATGGCGCAGTATTACCGTTTCTTAAGATGTTGACGAGAATGACGATAGGGCTAAACTGTATTTGGGTGTGGCTTAACGGATGCAATTATACCCATCACTATTCTCGTCAATTTTCACGGTGTCATTCTTTTTATATCATTTGTGCTGTTTCTGACAGTTACTGCATTCATTTAATATACAGCCCTGGGAATTGTTTTAGGTTTCTATTATTTCACAAGTTTACGAAGTACGATTATAAGGGAAAAAGTAAATATAGTCGAAATGGGTTTAATTTATTGTTAGGGGTTATCTGGTAATACAGTATACTTCTAGCGAAGCATAAGAAGAAGAATAATGGTTCAGGGGAGAGAGGAGAAGTCCGCAGCGGAAAAAGAGAAAAAGAGAACTGAGTGGAATCAGTTAGTCTTTTTTCTTAACCGAGAGAGCTCTCCCAACGCGCTTCACTGAGCGGGCGAGGCGTCGGATCGGAGCCCGCGAGGGGACGAATGGTGGAGGTTGCGTAGGGTGTCCGAACTCAACCGTACCACCCTCAATTGCACAAGAGCAAACTCCATTCCTCTCCGGATCGAGCACAAGTTTTCCAGAAGCCCATCCTAAGTGCAAATCAAGTTCAATCAAAGCACCATGGGGACATTTATCGGCAGGGACCCGGACCTCGAAAGCTGCAGCTGTTTCGAGTTTCGCCTGTTCGAAGCCACGTTGTCGAAGAAATCCAAACTGCCCACCGTCAATACGGTAGATGAACTCTTTTGAATTGAGGCTCGGGACAGGTTGATAGCGCACGCCTTCTTCTGAAAACCTCCACTCACCAATTTTCGACTTCGGGAGATCGCCCTCCACTTTCGGCAGGAAACTTAATAATTGCCTGTTCCACGTGAAGTGAACATGCTTCCCTGCATTTCGAAAGTAGCAACCTTCTCCGTATCCAGACCAGAACGCCTCCTCTTCGCGAGCGAAGCGAAAAGTTACGGTTTTCGGAGTTGCATAGATCGTGGCTTCCATTGTATGAATATATGAGGTGTGAATATGCGGTGTAGTTGTGAGGAAGAGAATGTAAGAGCGATGATACTTTTCTCTGGAGGTAAAAGTTAAGACTTTTATGCAAAATTATCAGATCTGTCTATCTCTCCAACAACCACTATTTCCATTCCAGTTTCATGACTTACACGCTGGTTCACTGTACCATGCATTGTTTAAGTCTCATGTTTATGAAGCTAGGCCCTATCCAACATTATCCCTTTCAAACGTTTATCACTAGATGACTGACGTATTCTTATCTCTTTATGATATGCTCTCCTATTCCAAGAAGCATTTTTGTTGTTTCCCACGACAGCATCATTTTTTTTATCTCCTGGGTTATTGTTCAATTGTCCTTGTGCATTTCTTAGTTCTCTTGCAAGCTCTTGTCTATTGTACTCTGTTGCGCTATTCCAGATCTGGAGGATTTCTTTCAGTCTTTTTAAACGCTAAGGGCCTGTTTGGCTGGCATATTAATAGGATTATTTAGAATATACGCCACCAAAAAAGTGACAAAATAAGATCGGATAACTTAATATATTCAACACTTTTAGATATGCTAAATCATTTGGCCCGCATATCTAAAAAGTGCGGCATATCCTAAAATATAGTTGAATATACTTTAAAAAGATATCTACCACCAAAACAAGGCAATTATCTAATTATCGTCTAAAGGACGATAATTAGAATAAATCCTAGCATATATTTTATTACTACTACTTAGACCACTATTTTTAGTACTATCTAAGATATACACCAACAAGCCAAACGATTACCCCTTACATTATTCAAATAATTAGATAATAACTAAATATATACCGAGCTACTTTAGAAAGGTCCTGGCATAATTAATAGATTATTTGATACTATCTCAGGGCCAGCCAAACAGGCCCTAAATTATTCCATGTAATAGGTTCGTTATCTCGAGGAATATTGTAAGCACAATTGAACAATCACCTTGTTCACTCATGAGGGCTGGGCAAGCGTGCTTACCATCTCCATAACCCTTTGAAGAGCGTGTCTTGGAAGAATTTAGCATGATCTTTGATGAGACATTATGCTGAAACAAGAATCCATATCCTTCTTTTCCCATCTACTGTGCTAGAAGCTTCTGTATCTACATATACCAATTTCGCGCCACCAAAATAGATCCACAGTATAGAAACTTCTCAATATCTCCTCCCTCTCCCAGCACAAAAGCAAATCGAAAGTTTTGTACGATAAGAGAACAAGTTCTTATAATATCTCGGACTCCACAATGGAGATGGCCCGGTAATTTCTCGCCAACTGGGGAAGTGGATATGGATTCCTTGTTCAAGGGGGTAAAGTGTGCTTGATAATACGGTTTCTTGGAGGCTTCTCTCATCGTCGTCCTCGCCAGACCACCAATCATCGGATGAAGAGGACTCGCTTGAGGTGGGATCAGGGAGGAACATTTCTGGGTCTTGATTCGAGGAGTTGGATATGTGAATCTCGCCCGATGGTGAGGAGGTGTCTGGGTTGGAAATATCCGGAGGCTCAGACATGCCGTAGTCAAGCGATTCCGTCTGCATTTTCTCGGTCTCCATGGTTTGTGAACGAGCCACGATAGAATTGGGTGGCTCTGTCTCTTCCAGGTCGGACTTCGTTGCGCTCGCCTTGCCTTCTTGGTTCAACACTTTCCAAGGGTTCAATACAGGGGGCTTTTCCGATTTATTTCCTTCCTCTTCAGGGTTTGGCTCTCCCACGAGCTCAGAAATAGGTTTGGGTGTGAGAGACTCCTTTGAAAACCAAGCTTCGTCCGTCTTCCCCGCCAAGCCTGCAGCGATAGATTTCACTTTCTTTAACTCCGCAACTCCCAAATCCGGAAGATCATCAAGCCATGTTCTCCCAGAGGTTCGTTTTCTAGGCAGTGGAGGTCGTGGAGCCACATCATCCACACTCCACGTCTTCCACAATTGCGAGCGTGGAGGCGGCCATCGAATATAGGGTCTATTAGGCTGGACTGCTACTGGTGGCGGAGACTGGCATGCTTGATACAATGGAGTTATTGATTCTGGCATGAGATATTTCTCGCTTCAAAAAGGTTGATTCTAGTCTTGTCATGGGGAATGGATTTAAATCCTAGTCTCATTGGGCATGGCGCTTTACAGTTGTGAATAATAGATTGTGAATAAAAGGTACACGTGGTTGAATGGAATTACCTTTTGTTGTGAATGCATTGTTGAATTTATGATTCCTTGTCCGTGGGACAAAAGTGTTGTCAATTTCTTTGTTTGCTATGAATGGTTTCTCGCACCTCGATTATTCATGCAACTTCGACCCCACTTGCCTTCTCAAACCAGCCGAAAGAGTCAAAAACTGTCCTCTTGATGCTACCATTCTAGCTTTGACAAGACATCTTCCAGATTTGGGATTTGCTCTTCTAGTTGTGAGATTTCCTCTTCTAGCTTTGAGATCTCCTCGTCGTTGACTCCGACCTCCGAAGACGAATTGTGTTCAGACCCGGTACAACGGCAGATGGGGGTTCCGTAAAAGTAACTCGGGGGAAGATGGAAGAAGGAGGGTGACCAAAGGGGTGATGGTTGAACATGAGAATTATCCGAGTAGTCATGGGCGTGAAGAGTCCCAAGAGGCTCGGCTTCTTCGCTTTGAACCTCAGAGCTCTCACCAGAGTCACTAGACATGCTAGAAACACTACTTACTGGGGAACTAGGATTCAGCTGACCTACTTTTCTCGAGTCGCTGCCAAATTCGGCAAGAGTTGTAAGTAGACTTTCGACTGCTTCTGAGAAATCACGGTCTGTTTCATATGCTTCTCGGAGGTCCACCAACTCTCCTAGAGAAAGATTTGGTTTTTCGTTTGGTGTTTGGGTTTGTGAAAGAAATTCTTCTTCCTTGTCTTTGTTCTCGAAATCCAAGAATCCTACCACATCATCATTCTCACTGGATGCTGGTGTAATCACCTCTTCTTCTGTAAGGACTTCGTCTTGATTCCAGACCTTCCAGAGTTCGGAACGCATGAAAACCTTTCCAGGGGTGGCTTTGGGCTGAAGAGCAGGTTTCGGAACCTGTGGTCGCTGTCGAATTGGAAGACTAGTGAGCATTTTGTTGTTATTGTGGTGAGGAGTAGGTAAATAGTGTGCGGTTATATATTCTAGGGTTCGAAGGAAATTTGAGGTCGCTGCAAGCACAAGGAAAAATTAAGGCTTTCTTGTAGGAATTCTGGAATTCCTGTTTCGTTTGAACGATAATGACTTGGTTTCAAACTGTTCTTTGGCTTTGTGTTTGAGTCTCTTGTCTCAAAACCCCCCTTGTCAAGCGAACCCCCTTCAAAGAGCTGGAAAGAAAATCATACCCAGGGTGTACTCCCGAATGGACTGCAAAAGCTCGAGGAATTGTCTAGCTATACAGCAGGGGGTTTTCGCGGCCCCATGCATTTTGTGTACCACGAGCGGGATAGCCTTTGTGTCACACCCCTCGCCTTGAATTGAGGGGAAACCACTCCACACTTCGGTGGCCTAATTCTCACATCTTTCAGCTTTCGAAGAACTCACATATACTCCCCATTTCCCCCCTAGTGACAACGAGTCATCATTGATCCACCTCCGGCGAAGATACCAGACCTTTGTCGCGGTAACAGCTTTGCACAATGCCGGCCCACATTCTCGATGTTGCACTTGAAATCAGAAACAAAATCTATGAAGAACTTTTAGTATTCGATGTTCCAATCGAGATCATGACGAACTGGGGGGTACTCCGAGGGGGCTTTACCAACGGGACGAAAAGCTTCCGCCTTTGGCTTTCGATTCTCCGTGTTAGCAAGCGAATAAAAATCGAGGCATGCACCATTCTCTACTCTCGAAACGCCTTCAAGTTCGTAACGTCTTCCAACACGTTTACCCTTACACCCTTCTTGAACAGTATCGGGCCAAAAAGCGCGAGCTTCATCCGCAGAATCTGCATCGAGTTTCCGACCTTCGAGAACAACGACTTCGATGAAATGTACGGCATCGCACTCCCGATCGGAACCTCGGACGAAACTTCGTTCAAGCTCGATGATGCTAGCACACAGACTTTGAGAGCTATCAAAAACAACTGCACAAGTCTTACTACCCTTGAGCTGTCACTTCAGAGTATCCGCTCGCTGAAACATAAGGTGGATGGAAATGGTTGCAGTCAGTTGGATACGAATGTCATTACGATTCTGGACAAGGAGTTAAGGTCACTACCAGAATTGTTAGCGATAATTGTTGATGTACATGTGGGGCATATAGATGGTGCAGTGAAGAGGGCGATGAATCGTTGTGGCTGGACCATCAAGTCTCACTGATCTTTTCTGGAAAAAGGGGTGTTTCATTTCCTTTCTGTGCTTTAAGTTTGTTTTGGGTTGCAAGAGCTCGATCGAACTTATCCATTTGGCCATCGTGTGGGATTGTCGTGTATTGGGATGTTCTTTTTGCAAATTCAAAATGTTGATTGAGCAGTGAAGTTATATTACTATTAAAAATAAAGGAAGTTGTAAAAAGCCCCAGAAGCCGTAAAGGCGACACACCATCGAAGTTATCTCTGCCTTGGACATCGGGGTTTCAAATTGATAGCTAGATTTTCGCACACAATCAAAGCTTTCTGCAGCAGAAGTATTCCCATATCCACGATATTTCGCCACCAATGGGTAGACACAAAGCTTTCGGGTAAATTGTGTAGGAAAAAAGTCAGGCGTCTTAGCCGGAACGATTTCCGGAGCAGTTCCATTCTCCACCCAGGATCTTAATGCACCCAGAGCGTCAGTTGGGATGGCACCGGGGGTAGATCCAGAACCGCAGTGATCCAAACCAGGAGCAAAGAATAAGCGATAGTATTCATTGACTTTTGCATTCCCACCCATCACCTTCTCCACTTCATCGCGGTACTTGCTAGAGTCACTTGATGGAATCAACTGGTCAGCTTCTCCATGCCAATGCAAAAGCTTCGTACCAGAGCTTTGCAGAGTCGAAAGGTCTGTTTTTGAGGGCCGGATAACCTCGGAAAACTTTGCAATAGACTCGGCTTCTATTTCAGCGAAACTAGCCTGATCGACTGTCGAAAGGTCTAAATTGATGTCTGCTTTTATAAAATTCTGAATCCAGGAAGTCGCGATAGAGAAGGGGTTGTCAATGCGTGTTCCATTGACCAGGGTCGAGTTGGATAAAGCTTCTAAAGGTGTGGCGATGGACAAGCCATCCCATAATTTCTTCCCGTCAGTCGTGATAGGACCGTCCCAGATGTTTTTGACGACTGTTGCAACAGTGTGTGTAATCGTAACCTCTTTCCTATCACACTGAACCTTCGAGCCTACAGCTGTGAAGGGGTTAAAAATTTGCACTTAGATAGGTCTGTGATAACACTGTCTTTCACACTGTCAATCCCTTTACACGAGGTAATAGCAGCATTTGTGACAGCGTTTAGCTCGTAAGCTGATGGGAAAGTCCCGGCCTCTCTTATGGCAACTTGTGGCCAAAACATTGTTGGGATAAACTCGTCGAAAGAAACTGCCGGAGCAGCAGCCAGAATGCCATCAAAAAGCTCGGGATATTGTTGAGCTGCCTCCATGCCTTGACGACCACCGGTAGAACATCCACTCCAGTAAGAATATTCCGGCTTTTGTCCATAGTAACTTTCTGTGACTGCCGTGCCCACAGTAACGACATCGTGCGGCGAACGCGTGGCAAGATTCCTCACGAATTTGACATTTGTCGATCCATCTGCTTTGAAAGCCCAAGATCTCCCGCTCAGAGCATCATATCCCAGTCCCCCATCGGTCGAAGCTGTTGCATATCCTTGTGCTGCCACGCGTGCAAGTCCGGAGGCGTCTTGGCCTGGTGCAAATCCTCCACCTCCGAGTGAGACAAATCGGCCATTATAACCTTTGAGTGGAAGCCAAACTTGAACCACAACTGTATCGTTTACTCTAGGATGAGTAAGCGTAACGTTTACTTTACAGACACTGACAGTCACTGGTGGACCGGGGAAAAGTGGCCCGCCAGTTACGGTGCGATTGTGATATTCCCGAGTTGTGACAGCAAGAATCTCTTTTCCTCCGATCTGTGGCACGGGTATGTTCTGGTGTGCTCTCGGTAATAACATGGACACTGGAAGCTTGAAAGAAGAGGAGGGAGGTGAATTTAGGGAATGAAGAATACATGGTGGGCCGAACTCCGACGGACTGAGTGACTGGCTTTTGAGGTGTTTGAACTCTTGCCGGAAAAAGGTATTGTAGAAAGTGGAAAGGGCACTACGTATATACTAAGATCTCCCACTTTCCATTACTAGGATTCATTCGGGACTTAAGGCAGTATATCTCCAACAGAGGTATTTCTACTAGTGGACAAACAGGAGTTAAGACGGGGATGTTGGGGGTAAAGCTAGGTTAAACAAGCATTTTTATGTCAGAAAGGTCGCTTGACAATACAAGTTTTGTCATCACATCGGTGTTACCAAAACAAGTATGAGCCATGATGAGCAAGAATCAGCAACAATGCGCGGGGTAAGCTCAAACCCAGAAACGGCAAGAAACGCAGTCATCCTAACTTTCCCTCAAGATGTCAAAGTTGGTTGTGCTACAACAACATACAACGAGAATGACAATAGGGTTTTCTTAGATACACCTGCTTGGTTGCGATAACGAAAACATGTCCTTGTACAGTCTCTTGCGTAAGGTGCCGTTTTGTGTCACGTCTCTCCAATCATCATTTCGAAATTATATGTCCGCAAACAGTCACCCAGTTGTTGAAAGCGTAGGGCTCTACGGAGGATGAGAAGATCTTTTCCAAAATAGTGTCAGCATAGAGTCATTCGATTCGATGGTAACACCCCTTGGGTGAGACAGTGTTACGTTGAAGAGTCTGTCTGTAAGGAACATTCTACAACTTTGATACTTAGTCACATCGCAAGGGTTCAGAAATGACTGGAAAAGACCTTTCCACTCAAGAGATGTACAGAGTGGAACCTGAGAATTCGAGTAAAATGCGGTCAATTTTCCTCTTCTGATGCAGTAACGGGGATGTAATAACATGGAACAAGATTCCAAATTACCTATGGTAGAAGCCTCGGAGAGGCATTTGATCGTTGTTTCATGGCGTACGAAGTAATTATATTCCTACGGAGTGCAGGCCAGCATTTAGCGTGCCATTCACGGTTGTTTTGCCTACACTGAGGTTGCGTTGTGTGATGCTAGTGGGATGAAGCGCCACCCCCTGCGATTCAATTTTGAGGACGAAAAAGTGTATATATGGGAGGGCGAAGGGGGGGCGTTATGCTTGAGGAATTTCAGGGCTGAGTCGGTCGTTCCTTCCCTCGTCATGACGAGGCGTGAGTTCGTAATTCCATATCGCTCCTTCCCTCTGACAACCTCTCAACACGACACCTCAATCTCGCATTACCTACCTAGGTACCTAGGTAGGTATCTTAGGTGGGCCGAACCCTTCACGCCTTCCCTGTGTGTTCTCTGCTGTCGCCATGGTGGTGTGAAGTCGAGGTCGTAAAAGGAAGGACCAACCAGGCCCGTTTAGAAAGTATTTCTTCACAACTTCGAGGCCAACGCCATCAAGATATTGGTAGATTTGCGCGATTATTACTACTTCTATCCGAAGTCCATTGATTATTGATTATTTTTCTATGATATATTTCTGATTTCTGTCGAGGATAGGACTTGCCTCTTAGTACAGAGACAGAGTGCAAAAGCATAGGGGCGTCACCGAGAAAACCCCGCCCCCTTTTACCATAAGTGCCAGCTCCTCATCAGGATTTTACAAACAATTTCTCATCCGGGAAAGACAGGCTACCTCTAATAAAATAAGACCCAAACTCCAACCCTTCAACATGCTCATCATTGCTATATCTCCCTCCCCACCGTTGGTGCTGCAGGGCGCTCGAGTCAGCACCCTCTACCGGGTTGGAAAAAAAAAACGCCCGTTTTTGAACTTTGTATACCCCGTACTGAAAGGCAAGTTCTGTACTCTGTATAAATTAGAAAATTATACAAAAAATACGTATAGACTCTAGACAAACCTTTTAATGAGTATACCAGTTCTTGAAGTTTTTAATCACGTTGTTGTTGTGCTGTCTTTCAAAGATACGAAAAAAGGACGCGAGAGGAAACCCGGACGTTTTTTTCTTCTACCCCATGCCCGGACTCAGGGACTCACAAAAAATGCCTCAATATTGAGAATAAACCCCAAAGGCTACCGAATTAGCTATCAAGGATTCTTTGAGATTTTTAAAGTATTTTTCTACTCTCTTTCCACTAACCGTGGTTGTTTTATTAGTGTAGTAATAAAATACGCGTTTTTCGTTCCCCTTTCCTCCCCCCCCCACATTTGAGCTCCACGACGCTAAAAGCAGCGTCCATTTTCTCACTTCAGCTTGCTAGTATAGTAAAGCTTCCTCTTCCGAACTTCCGAAAGAGAGAGCTGCTGCATTTAGTGCTACGGGTGTAACTCAAATGAGTAAAACACATCTTCTAGTTATAACGGGCGGGTGCCACCGACGTAAAGTCCCGACATGTAACGATCATTGCTACAATTTCTCAATGCAGTGGCGTTCTCCAGCAACAAGTTGTTGACAGAAGGTAAATATTTATGTCCCTTGTCAATTCCGTTGTCCTCCTTCAAATTTTAATACACAATCAAAATGCAGCGCTTGTTCTGCCTTTCTCTGCTGACCCTTTTCTCTAGTCGCGTTAATGCCATTGGGACATATGGATTCTCTGGATCCTACCTCACTGGCTCCTACTTTGGAGTTCCCCTAAAGAACCAGACCTATGACTATGTAGTCGTCGGTGGCGGGACAGCAGGCCTGGTCGTTGCAACTCGCCTTGCTGAAAATCCAAATGTGACCGTTGCGGTCGTAGAACCTGGCAGTTTCTATGAAATCAGTAATGGGAACCAGAGTCAAATACCATTTTACTCGACTGTGTATGTCAGCAAAGATCCGCAGGATGTTCAGCCATTGATCGATTGGGAGTTACTCACTGTTCCTCAGCCAGTAAGGCTTTCCTTCCGATTCTCTGAGCTGCAAGTATTCACAGCTAACACACTTGAAAAGCAACTTGGTAACCAAATTATACATTATGCGCAAGGGAAATGCCTTGGGGGAAGTTCGGCGAGGAATCAGTTGATCTATCACAGGTAAGTCTTCTTTTCTTTCTCTATCACGGGCATTTCTAACATATTCGTAGAGGGTCTGCTGGATCGTACGATCGATGGGCTGAGCAAGTAGGCGACGAAGGATTTGCTTGGAAGAATATCCTTCCATACTTCCAAAAGTCCGTCAACTTCACAACTCCAAATGCTTCGAAGAGACCTATCAATGCTACCACGCCGGGCTTGTATAACACAACCGCTTACAATGCTACTGGTGGTCCACTTCATGTCTCCTATCCGAACGGAGCTTTGGGAATTTCTTCCTACGCCCAGGACGCTTTCACTGCCGCTGGGTTTCTAATTTCGGACGGTTTTAGTGATGGTGTTTTAAATGGATCTACCTGGACTCCTTTCACAGTTGATCCAGATACTCAGATTAGAAGCTCCTCCGAAGCTTCCTTCTTACAGCAGAGTTTTGATAGTTCTAGGCTGAACTTGAAGATTTATCAATCTACTCAAGGTATGAACATCCTTTTCAATGGCAACAATACCGCGACAGGCGTGAATGTCTCAACCATGGGTATGCCATACACTCTTAACGCTCGTAAAGAGGTTATTATCAGTGCTGGAGCAGTAAGTTTGAGTCGTTCAGAGGTTGACAACATATCTGACATTTGTTAGTTTCACTCTCCTCAGCTTCTTATGGTGAGTGGCATTGGTCCAGCGGAGACATTACGGAACCTCAACATCTCTATAATTGCCGACCGACCTGGTGTTGGCCAAAACATGCATGTTAGTATTCAAAATATGTGACTTTCTTCTGGCACCAACTCATCTTTTGCAGGACACAGCCAACATCGGCGGAGTTTCCTTCCCAGTTAACACTCTCTCCACAACAACCATTGGGAACGATCCAGCGCTGCTAGCACAAGCAACACAAGACTACCTCACAAACCAAACGGGTATTCTTGGAGTTGGTTCAGGGGATTACATCGGTTTGTTATATTTCTCCTCATTAACATCCTCGTCTAATTCCTTCCAGGCTGGGAAAACTTCCCCTCCTCCTACCGCGCAAACTTCTCTGCCGCCACACAAGAACATCTCTCCACCCTTCCGCCCGACTGGCCAGAAGTAGAATACGTAGTCAACGGTGGCGCGGGCTCACTCGAAGTAGCATCCAGCAGCGGCATAAACTACGCTTCCATCGGCGGCCTTCTCATTGCCACAAAATCTCGCGGAAACGTGACAATTTCATCAAACAGCATGCTTGATAAACCTGTCATCAGCGTGAACTGGTTACTTGATCCTGTCGATCAGGAAATGGCAGTTGGCGCTTATAGAAGGGCGAGAGAGATTTGGAGTAAATTTAATTCGAGTGTTATTACTGGACCGGAAGCTGCGCCTGGGGGGAATTATACGAGTTATGGGGATATTTTGGGGTATATACAGACGAAGGGTGTTAGTGCTATTCATCATGCGACTTCTACTTGTGAGTTTCGCCAGTTTTTTAATGATATCCCGACTTATAATGGAGGTATTTGAAGGGGACATGGGCTGACGGAAAATAGGCATGATGGGGAAAGCTAATGATACTATGGCTGTGGTGGATTCTCATGGTATGGTCTATGGTGTACAGAATCTGAGGGTGATTGACTCTTCCTCATTTGCATTTACACCTCCCGGTCATACCCAGGGAGCGACTTGTAAGTTTCTCCTCAACGTGTCGCTAGATAGGCTTGCTGACAAGTGATAGATGCACATGCAGAGAAGTTGGTAGACGATATCAAGAAGGGATTCTGAGACGGGAAAAGATATTACATTGTAAATCAGTCATACGATCCAAGCCTAGATTTTTGCATTGTTCTCTCCCAACACGTTCTACTCTATACTCGATCGTTCCTCCTCGGCTTTACTCTCCTTCTTAGCATCCCGTCTAAACCCAAAATGAATCCCAACATACATCGCCAACGCAACAAGAGCAAAACCTAGATACAGCTTGGCACCAATTTGCCAATGGGGTGCTTGAGAAGCGGGATAAACCCCGAGGGGGACAAAAGCACTTTGGATGTACGAAAGTATTGTCCCGCTGGCAAAGAGGACGGTACGAAGTTCAGGTTCGGCTTCCATGTTTTGAGATGCCCATGCTGTGAGCAGCATTGTTGCGACACTGTATGACGTTAGAAAGAAAAAGATAAGATGAGTGGTATGAAAAAGATTGGACTTACGCTCCGACGTAATTTAGGTACCATCCTGCCATGTATGCTTGCTGGTTTGTCGGACGAATTATCAAAATGATGAGGGATGTGATATTTATACCCTGCAGAAGGTTAGCATCCGGAAAGTCTTTGGTGAAAGCAGAAGGTACTCACTGAGTGTGCAAGCAAAAATGGCAGTCGAACACCGAAGTGGTCGCTGAACCCACTGAACAAGAGTTCACAAACGAGTTGAAGTGCTTGACCAGCAATGGGAAGATAATTGAGCATTGCGATGGTACTTTCATCTTGTTAGCCGATTATCTCTTGCTTTGATCGCTATATGCTTACTATTTTGTTTTCCCATTGGAGTTTTTAAGAGACTTGAGCCATAAGTTAAAGTAGCCAGATGGGGTAGTGTTGCCACCAATTGCCCAGGCGACTAAGCAAGATTAGCAGGCTTTCTGGAATAAAGAAAGGGGCTTCTTACTCGCAATAGCCCATAATTGCCAAAAGGTGAAGCATCGCAAAAAGCTTTTGACTGTGATGGCTGTCTGTGGTTTACGGCCCACTCGGCGGGAACGAGCGAGAGCAATTTCTGTGCACTCGTGTTAGTTTGACGAAATCATGGAAGATCAGGGGAAAGCGTACCTATATGTCTTGGCTTCAGATAGAACTTTGAGAGTGGATTTTGTCTTTCGGGCTATTTTCTTCTCAGCACGATATTGGCCTGGACGTTCTTTGATGACTTACAAATCCCGGTAGAAGGAGGAACGCACATAGAGCTATAAAAATAGTACAGACACCCTGTTGTAGTTAGTCACGATTCTGGAATCTGCTTTTGGGAAGACTCACGTTGATGATGAATGCCCATCGCCAACCAGTTCTACCCAATGCCCCTTCCAAGTTTGTGGAGAGTGCGCCTTGCATGGCTCCAGACATCATGGCTCCGACAGGCTGAGCGATGTTGTAGAGACTCATACGGAGAGCTACTTCGTGGGGTAGATACCATTGACTGAAAGTCCGCCGTGTTAAACCATAGACTCGAAACGCAGGATTTGAAAAGAAATATCTACCTGATGAGGGTGAAATATCCCGGCCAAGCGCAGCCTTCAAAAAAGCCTATGAGAAAGCGAAGACCATAAACCTGGCAAGAGATTAATTCAATCGTTACTTCACCCGAATGACAAAGATACGGAGCATTACCTGCTGAGATTTTGTTACCGTAGACAAGCAGCAAGTCAATATTCCCCACATGACCTTTCGTTACTATCAGCTAAATAACCCACGAATGCGGCGAGACCTAAATATACCTCACACCCTGGTAACCAAATCGAAGGTCCAATATAAGAGATAACGATGCACGAAGGATAAAGCATAAGAATATACCCAATGCTATAAATTGTCAGACGACCATCTTAAGAGACAAATAGGGCGCTTACTTGAAATAAGTGGTGAAATAATTGAGTTCATTTCCATACAGACTGAGATCCTCTTTCATACCCGAAACATAAGCATTGCTCTGTTCGCCTTGTTAATACTTTAGATCGCGTAAGAGAAAATGGGGGATAGTACGATGTTGGTCTGGTCAAGGTACTTGAAAGCATAAGCTAGAAAACCAATGATCATGAATCCTAAATCAAGTCGCCATACCTAATTAACAATTAGAAACCAAACTTAACACTTCAAGAAGTAACCTACAAATGCCCTCTCTTCCTTTGGATCAATAGCGTGCAAGGGTTGTGATTCAACGGGAGTAAGTGGCTCATCGAAGACTTTCTCATCAACCCTATTGATGGTAGTACTAGGGTCCTTGGCCGCCATTTCAGCATATAACTTTTTGTTATCGCTGGTTCTCAAACACAAGCAGATGGCCTGAGAAGATGATATGAAAAATGGGCAAACCTTAAAAGAGAAAATCCATTTTTATTTGTACTTCACACCATTTTTTTCTGGAACGAGAATAGTAAGGATAGCATCAAAAATGCCGATGAAGACGTGCTTGGTATAGACCCACATTTCTACGGGTCAACCGCGCAATGAACCACGCCGACGGGAGAATTTGGGGGATTGACGATAGAAAAGAGCAAATACCATACCACTTGGGTAAGTATATAAGTATCCTTTGGTTTAAACGCGTACGGTGACCCGGATTGTAGCGGACATTTACCGCTAAATACCAAATCTAGAATCTAAACCCCCTGGTCGAGTCCCGTCCCCCCCACCTTCGTGGCTGGCTGGGCCGCTTCTAGATGAACCTGAACGAAGAGATTATATACGATGCAATAAAAAGAACTCAATCAATTCCTAACTTCCATCATCAAAATGTAGCAAGGAGCCAAAAGCCAGCAACAACCAACATCGACAAGCCCAAGCTACTGCCCTCAATCCGACCACTACCCGCCCCTTTAAAAACACTCTGCGTTACATTCGCCGCAGGCGTGGCCGACGTCCCAGCAACAACCTTTGTATTATTCGACCCCCCGGTTCTCATACCAACCAGACATTGCGTGACAATATCCTGATCCACAAAACTCCCATTCGAACCCTTGGGTGTCATCGTCAAATTATACGATAGCGGGGAGAACCCGCCAGCTGCCCATCCAGTGTACCCCAGATAAACATCTGAATTATCGTTGATGAATTTCATCGTCGCGCAAAAATTGGTGAGACACTGTGAAGTAAGATCATCAGTAAGAGTCTACAATTGCATAAACGAAGCTCGATAACTTACAGAAGTAGTATTCCCTCCACCCGTCTCACTCAAAATGGCCTGTCTCCCATTCGCCTTCAAGAATTTCGCCAACGGCATGAAGGTATCAGTGACATGATCAGAAGTACATTCCAAGTGGGTTCCACTCCCGTCAGAATCAAGATACTTGTGGACATCAAAGATGAGACTGGTATTGCTCCCATCCAAATTATGAACCGTACTTAGATTCCCAGCAGAACCGTTACTGACAAAGGTTTGCGCACCGGTGAAATCATTTCCGGGTAGTAAGATCATTTGTGTAGTAGCTCCTGCTTTGCGAATGGCTGTTACTGCAGCTTGTACCGTCGCAGCCCATATTTTCAGGTCCGGGATGTCATGGGGTTCGTTCATGATTCCAAAAATCACATTTTGTTGAGTCGCATACTGAGAAATTGAGTTAGTCAGGGAAATGAGAGACGAGGATAGGATTAAAATACCTTCGTAGCAATCTGCGACCACAAGTTTGCGAAATCATCATTGCTTGGTCCCCCTTGACCTATTATCTTATTGTTGAAGCGAGCGTAATTGTGGACATCGATAATACATTTCGCGCCCGTCCCAAGACATGCCTGAACCAGTTGATCGTATTGCCCAAAGCTACTGGCATCTAGTGTCCCCGAAGCTGCCGCGTTCGTTCGAGTGCTGTTCCATCCCAAGGTACCATTCATGGGCGTGGTCGAGTTTCCTTGGATTGAAGCTCGGTTTGTCGAATTACTCTTACCGCTCGAAGGAGCTTCGGTGCTGTTGATTAAAAATTGCCAGCTGACAGCTATAAAGAAATATTAAAACTGACTTCTCCGCGCCAAAACGGGAACTTACGCAATCGAAATGTGTTTAAACCATCATCATTAACGAAATGTTGCATCTGCCCAGCTCCATCCACGCCACTGAGAGATTTCAGCGGACCTTGCGCATTCTTTAAAGTGGCAGTTCCCTAGTAGCGTTAGAAATCGACAACCAGCCCTGGATCATCTTACTTACAGTAATTTCAGCACCAAAATCAAAGCCCGCAATATTGACACCCTAAAATAATTAGCAACGAACCAATTTTCCAGACAATCGAGGGACCAACGAACAGCCAACGAAGACACAGCTCCCACAGACACGACGCTACAAAAGAATGGAAGAAGAAACATCGCCAGCGACTATATTTAATTAAAAAGCGATTGCAAAAAAGAGCGCGTGGAAAGGACTGGATTGATCTGATCACCAATCCGAAAGATCAGTCGATGCAGCGGCACTTGGGATGATAAGGGAATGAAATCCACAGACGACGTCAGAGATTGGAAGGAATAAGAGCACTTAGCCTATCCAACGCCAGACGATCGGCGTGTGATGAAGCTTAATTCCTCGAGTATGCAATGCATTCAAGTTCCAACGGCAATGCTTATTCTACCATCCAATAACATCGGTCACTTGACGACCCAAATGTGGGGAGCCTCCCGCCGAAGGTTCACCTCCAGGAACGGTAGGCAGCCAATCCGTCCGTTGATGCATGATGTGCAGGTCTACTGTGTTAAAAAGACTGAAAACTGAGACTGTTCCTGCTTTGGATTGAGCACGGATGATGGGATTTCGGGTTACTCCTCGGTTTCGCTAATCGGGAGATCCCCCACGAACCTACTCCCGAGACGGGTTCAAGAACTGGTACGGAGTAGTCCGTAGATCACTTACATTATTCCCGCTCGTGGTGGTGGAAGTTCTGAGACTTGTGTGAGTAGAAATATTGGTAGAATTCACGTCACCTGTATCAACCAAGTATTCTCCACGGAATCCCGAGGGTTGTCGTTTTTCCCTCACAAAACGTTCCTCCATACCCCCACCAGGGGGTGTCAGAACTCGTGGTAGAGGCGTTTCCTCACCAAAAACAATGGTAATAAAAAACTACAACAGTTAAAGAAAAAGTATGTAGTTGGAGGTGGAGTAGCAACTACACTTATTAAAAACATATGCTTCGCTTTTATTACAAAGGTGTAGGTCAAAAAGAGAATAAGGTAAAACCCGATTATTTTGGTGGGGTTTTGGGGTGCTCTGCCACGAATTCCGACACCCCCTGGTGCCCCTCCAGTTCAATTGTGTTCCACCTCGAATATTACCTTTTGAACCATGGCCTTATTGAAGATGTCATATCCCTCGACCGCTTGACTGTTGACCAGGATCTTGGTGTCAGTTTACTTCTCCCCAAGGAATGTCAAAAGACCACAAGCATTGCTGGAATAAAAAAAACTTACCTCATCGGCATTATTTTATCGGTCATGAAGCTACCTAAGTTAGTATAACCACAAGCGACCTCAGCGACGAAACTTACTCCAGGAGATGCTGGTTCTTCTTCAACACCTCGAGCGCTTGAGGGAAAATGCCTGGAGAATGTCAGTCCAAATCAACAAGCAGGGAACTAAAAACCGAACTTACTCCTCACAGGGCATCTTCCCATCTGTATCCTCAAATTCTTGCCATACGCCTCAGTCCCAGACCACGGAATTTCCCCATTATGAACCCCAAAACTGGAGATGGTACCCCAAGGTCTCAAAAGATCAAATCCAGTTCTCAAAGCATCTGAGTGTCCGACACCCTCAATCACTGCATCAGCCCCTCTCCCATTCGTCAACTCTTTCACTCTCGCCACCAATTCTGAGAAGGGTCAGCCACTTCATTCCACCAAAACAGTATCAAGCACCTACCAGCTTCACTAGTCTGATCATTGAAAACCTCAGCACCAAGTTTCTTCGCCAGCGCCAACCTACTCTCCACCCTATCAATAGCAATAACAACCTTCGGCTTATACTCAAGAGCATTAATAAGTGCACACAACCCCACAGGTCCACACCCAATCAAAACAACCACACTCTGACTTATAGTTTCCTGATCAAATCCCTTAAACGCGTTCGCCGCCGCAAAATAACCGGTCGGAAAGATATCAGCCATCAACACCAATTTCTTTTCGTCGATTCCCTCTGGGGCCTTCACAGCTGTGGCATCCGCCAATGGCACTCGCATGTATTCCGCCTGACCACCATCTAGGAGCGGACAACCGAATAGAAGGGATTTTTCACATCGCGAAGAGTATCCTTGGAGACAGTAGAAACACTCGCCACAAGAGACTGTAAAAGGCATCACGACAGTGTCGCCCTTCTTATGGTTTTTAACCGATGACCCAAGTTCCACCACCTCGCCGGTAGTTTCGTGACCCTGTGGAATGTTAAATCAACACACACGCCAGCGAAAGTGCCCACTTACCATGACGAAGTCTGGTGCACTCGGCTGATGCCCTCGAAAAACATGAAGCTCGCTATGGGCAGTCAGGTGATGTAAAATGATAAGGGAACTTCCATGTTGCTCGACTTACCTCCCGCATAGTGCCGAGTATTTAACCTTGACAATAATATCGGTTGAATCGATGATCTTGGGAATAGGCCGGTCCTCGATCTGGACATTCAGTGTGCCCTTCAGGACAATGGCCTTCATTGTATCTTTCGCCATGCTGAGAGTGGGGTGAGTGAGAAGAAAAGGGAAACTTGGAGCTTCCAAAGTAGGTTAAAGCAGAAGGAAGTAGATAACAACTCTTAAATAGAAAAATGCCCTTTAAAAAACGAGTCGCAATGATGCACAGAATATTGAATCGGAAAGAAAGTTACAGCATGCAGTGAAGCCAATTGATGCGGGGTAATCCAGCCATGTGGCACTCCACCGGAGAGACTGTAGTCCAAAGATGGGTTTCAGAATGAGTACGAGATCAACTGCTGGTTCCGGGGAACCAAGCTTTCTTCCAATAATTACACAATACGAAAGTTATTGCCTAATCAGCCATTTTCATGACCCCGACAAAGCAATGGAATATGGGGAGGTGATAAAAGGCATACAATTTGCGAAGACTTGAACATAGGTGGTGCAGGTGGAGTAAACTGAGCCCCACATACGTCACAAGACTAATGTCGCTGTGTTACACAGATAATTACCCAACTTTTCTGACAGTGTAAAGGACACATCAATTCTAAGCCTCATATACAAGTGGCACACAGTAGAAACATACGATTTTCAATTTCCAACGAAAGAACCGAATTGGCCATGGCAGCGATACAGAAAGCGATAGCAGCAGGCGCCGTCCCTAGCCATGTGTCTAATGTCTGCCCAGAAGGAACCAAAGTCTATTTGCTCGAGGTTGGGTGGTTAGAATGCGATGAGGGTTTTGTAGTTCGTGGAGGGAATACTTCTCTGAAGAGTACCGAGGGAGAAGTGTTTAAGAACAAGAGGAGAGAAATGCCCATGTATTGCGTTTTGATTGACCACCCATTCGAGGGTCTGATTTTGTGGGAGACGGGCTGTGGTCTCAACTACCCGGACACGCCAAGTGGAATGGACGTTTTTGTTCGAACCCGATATGAGCCTAAGCATGACTTGAAGGCCGCGATCGAGGCGACAGGAAATAAGATAGAGGACGTTAAAAAGATGTAAGCTTAAGCGACATTCTCTTGTTACCTGGCTGACAATTACAAGTATCCTAGGACATAGTGGGTATTCTCCGAGTTATTTTTCCCTCTTTCAGGTTGTTTTAGGAGGATTAAGACACCATTTCCTCCCTAGACATCTCACTTCCTCCTCACACAACCCCTTTTCTTCCTAGTTTCCTCAAACATACTTCAAGAAAGGGCAATACTGACTCCGAGATCATCCGTAGTGCATTTGGATCATGCTGGTAAGTCGGCTTTATTCAATGGGCAAGCACACAGCACTTATAAAATCAAAAAACAGGTGGACTTGATCGCTTTTTAGGGAGGAAAGATGTTGAAGTATGGGTCCATGATATCGAACTTCGATCGGCCCTTTGGTCCGTTGCCACCGGAGCAGACGATGGTGTTTATCTGAAAGATTATATGGATGTGTGTTACCATTTGGGTATGATTTGAACCATGTTAACAATGGACTATAGCTTTCTCTGAACTGGAAGACTTTCGATGAGCGGACAATAGACTTCTGTCAAGGAATCGTGAGTATCGCAGTCTGTGCCATCATCCGTTCAGAATGTTGATTTGAAATGTAGACTTTGCATCATCTTCCAGGCCACACAGAAGGGCTTGTAGGAATGCAGTTGAATCTCCAGAATTCTGGAACATTTTTCTTCATTTCAGATCACTGCCATGTGATAGAGAATGTAAGAAGAGTATACCTTTCTGCCCCGGTGAAAGGAAGCTTACAAAATTATAGTGGCGTGATGGTATTCCCCAGGGCTGGCTCGCGCGTAACCATCCTGCTTGGTTTCAGTCAACCCAACGTTTGAAGCGGCTAGAGTCAACTACAAAGGGCCGCGTAATTCCGGTAGGTACTTAAATACCAGAATGAGACTGATATCTAAATATGCTGATCAAATTCAGGGACATGACAAGGAAACGTTCTTGCAATTGCAAAGCGAGATCAAAGATTATTTGAGTTGATATCCACCAGCGAGAATGCAATGGGCGTTTAATGGTAGACTTGTAGACATTGGGCACAATAGGAGTGCACCCTATTGAGGCTTTTTTTGGAGGAAAGGAGAATTGAAACTGAATCGACTTTCGCAAATCAAGGTGAACGAATAAATGACAGTTGGCAGAGGCAATGAATTGGTATGGAAGATGTAGAAGGCGGGTAATCAAGCCCTATGCTGATTGAGTGCAAAGAAGGCACGTCTCCTATTGGGTAGCTCCGGATACCTGTCGAGCGGAGGAAGATATGTGGACTAGGCGTCCCCCATAGACTGACCCATTATTGAAGCCAAGATGGAGCGCGAAGAATGGTTCAAGGCCCATAGACGATACCGTAATTATTTTCCAATTGCCAAAGAGAATTGATTAGAGCCACTGGGCCACATGTGAGTATTCTGAGCTACCGAGGAATTGGCCTAGCAAAACGCCGAAGCATCATAGAATCTTTGGGGGTAAGTGCAATGGAGGGGCTTTGGGGGAAGTCGGGTTATGTCGATGGGGGAAAAAGTTGGTGTTGAAGAGGAAGAAAGGAAGAGAGAGAGAGGGGGGGAGAGGGACAAGGGAACGCGAGGGTTTTAAAGATTTGAGTTAGGGTATTAGACCTGGGTCATTCCTGCCTGCGAAAAGAGTGCCGCTTGCGGTAAGAATTGCCTCGTGAATGTTGTGCTTGGTGAGAAGAGAAGGAGCGAAGAGTCGAGGCGCAAGCTGGGTCGTCGTCGTTCGTCGATGAGCCGACACTACAGCTCCACGCAACACGACAGAGGGTAGGTATTTTTCACTCGCTCCCATAGGTAAGAAAAAACCAAAACTCCACGGCGAACTTAGCTATGCTCTCCAGCGGCAAACCCAGGCAGGTCAGCTAAGTGAGCATAGCAAACTTTCCGCGTTCAATGTATTTAATCGCCTCATATAACTCGTGTGTCGACACGCTCACTGTATATCGTTTTCAAGGGCAAGTTGAGAAATCTTTTATATCCTCATACACGGGTTTCGTTGTGGCCTGTAATTCCTCCATGTCTTGATTTTGTTCTAGGCAGTTCATTTGATTCCGTGGCAAATGTAAAATCATCCGATAGTTCGCGATCGTCTTTCCTAAGTCTCCTGGCGCGACCAGCTCGTAGCCTGAATCCAGTTGTCATTCGAGAAAGATTGTCATTCTGGTCTGCTTTCAAGAGCGGCCAATGCAGCGTGGAATTTCGTCATGGGGGTGCGAAGGAAAAGGATCGTGAGTTCGTAGGAAGCCTGGAATTGTAGTGTATTGTTAGTGATTGCAAGAACCTTGGGGGTCGCGTTCTGGTTGGATGGAACCTAACAACTCCCCATGAGTTTGGTCATAGAAAATTTGTCTGAAATTGAATAAAAATGCGCATTCAAAAGCGAACGTCTTGGCTCAATAGTGAAGATTGGTGAAGTTGTAGGAGCTCGAGAGCCAGGCCAGCCAGCTCTTGAACCCTCAGGCCATCATCGGAACGGACAAATGTATTCCCGTAAACGCCTTCAATGTGCCTCACTCCTCCCGACCAATATTTACTCTTCATCCAACACGACTGATCATCCAACACGACTGACGATGTTGGAATTTTGTTTTTTTGCGGCACGGAAAGTACCACAGTGCACTCCCATCTACTCCACGTGTGCTCAGTTCATCTATTCTCTTCCTTTTCAGCCGTTCTCCCAAATCAAAAAGAAGCTTTGGTGTTGAAGACCAACCCAGCCCTCCCGTTCCCTAATGTCAGCTCCTTTTCTTGGCGATTTTGGGAGATATGAGTTTGACGAATCAAACATCTCAACTCTGGCACGTTCGAAATGCCAAGCAGCATCGAATTCGAAGACTGACGACAGTGGTCCGATGGGGTACTGCTTGGTGTTGTATCGATATTCTGGAAGACAAGCCAAGTGCACAGAATTTTGAAGCCTAGGTTGGCATCATTTTCTTCCTTGAAACTCCTGGTTGCACATCTCCAGGTCCAGCACCTGGGGAAGTTTCGAGGTACTGACTCTATCAATGAGATTCCCTGGTATCGGGTGCACTAGGCTGCTCCAAGGTGCAAGCTAGTTTCTCGATATTGCAACCAAGCAATTGTACCAGGTTCAATGGGCCGGTTCTTCCTGTAAGAGGCAGTTACTTAGCAAATTTCATGTTGTTAGCTGCAGCCAAGATGTCATCGCTCTACAATTGTACCACACGTGTGGCTCCTTTTGATGTTGATTCCTTGTCATCAAATCCTATTGCAACCCCCGCTTTCGTCACACCTACCCCCCCCCGAAGTGAATGGTGGATGGTGGTGGTTGGGAATTCGGGTTCGTCCCATGCAAAAGGCAAGCAGTGATCTGTACCTGCAGGAGCTCCCTAGAAGCTTATAAGAAGCGTGGTACTTTGATGTCTTTTTTTCTTGCGTTCAAGCACTCACTTTATCAGTGTTAATTGCCCATCATGGTCGCCATTTCAGCATTCTTGCTCACGGCCGCGTCAGTCTTCAGTCTGGCAACTGCGCAGACATTTCAGCGGTTAGGTGGTTGTCCAAGTATGTATACGCTTCTGACTAGCAGCAATGGCACAGGCTAACATCTTTTAGCTCTTGGTTGTGTACTTCCTCCTGATCAAGCTGACTTTTTGGCCGGACAGTACTTCGATATCCGTCTCGAGGTATGCCAAACATTTCCTACAATGAGCAGGAACGGCAATTGACTTTGAATGATCAGGTTCACGCACCCGTCAATGGATCTGAAGCAAATGGAGGAGTTCCGGATGCCAACTTTGCATTTACCATTGCCAAAAAGGATGGCGCAGCTCAACCAGCTTCAACTTTCTTCAAGGTTGCTGAACCAGCTCTCGAAAGATGGAACTTTACTTGGTACGAGGATCTGTTTGCTCAGGAATCGAAGAAGCCTTCGGTTGTCCGAGTTACCTCGAAGGTATACAGACGAGTTGCCCTTTACGAAGCTGGAGATTATGTCGCGACTTTGACATACTACAATGGGACTAAAACCACTGCCAATTGGTTGGTCCGCCCTCTTCAGCAACAAAAGAAGGCCAAGAATGTCATCTTGTTCATCGGTAAGAAAACCCAAATTTATGTTTGGCTGTGCTAATAAGCTTCAAGGTGATGGCATGACTACTAACATGATCACGGCCGCGAGATTGATTGGACACAAAAGTATCAACGGAAAATATCAGTCTCGCATGCAGATGGATAAATTTCCTGTTCTAGGGCACCAAATGGTAAGCTTAGGATATTCTATAACTCTATTGTGTCCTCTCAGTCGCAGCAGCACAGAGTGATATTGCTGTATCCAAGTCTAGAAATACTAACGCACCACAGACCCACTCCCTCGATAGCTACATCACAGATTCTGCGAACAGTGCATCTGCCTTGTATTCTGGACACAAATCAACTGTAAACGCTATGGGTGTATACGCCGATTCAAGTGCCGATCCTTTCGATGATCCTAAGGTCGAAACCATCGTCGAACTCCTTACAAGGATTTGGGGAAGTGCAATCGGTGTTGTTTCAACAGCTTACTTAGCCGATGCCACTCCAATCGCATTGACGGGACATACAAGAACGCGTGCTGCTTACGGGCCATTGATCGAGCAGTCGCTTCGTGGAGTTCAAAACTACACTTGGACCAATTTCACTGGAGCTGATGTCTTTTTCGGAGCTGGAGCAGAACAGTTCTACCCAGGATCTGGATCGTACAAAGGAAAAGACTACTACCAGGAGTTCGCCAATGCAGGTTACAGTGTTTCATTGAACAAAACCTCGCTATTGACTGTTCCAAATACCCAAAAGGCTCTTGGTGTATTCAGCACAAGCTCTCTTCCTGTCTGGCTCGATCGAAATGTTTACAAGAATAATCTGAATTCCACCACCAACCATCCTTCAGGAAACAAGAAGGCTGCTCTTGATCTCCCGGGCTTGAAAGAGATGACTTTGAAGGCGATTGATATTCTCCATGAGCGTGGAGGTGACAAGGGGTTCTTCATGATGTCTGAAGCTGCTTCTGTTGATAAGCAAATGCATGTTTTGGATTATGATCGGGCTCTTGGGGATTTGCTTGAGTTGGACGACACGGTCAAGGCGACCATTGAGAAGCTAACCGCGATAGGTGAACTCAACAATACTTTGATTATTGTTACTGCTGATCACGGGTGGGTGTTACATTCTTAATTCACCCTTATTTTTACTGATTGAGTGGAATTTTAGACATGGATTCGATGTTTTCGGGTCAGCAGATACAAAATATCTAGCCTCCAAATCCGACGATCGCGAAAAGCGAAATGCCATTGGAATCTACCAAAATTCCGGTCTAAGCCAATACACAGTAACCAACGCCAGCATATCCTACAACACAGGCGTCAACTTTCCCGTCAACTGGGATCCTCGTTACACCCTCGCCCAAGGAGTCGGCGCTGTGCCCGACCATCGCGAAAACTACCGCGTCCACAAAGATGGATCGCGTCTCCCCGCCACTAACATCACGGGCAAACCAAGTGACGATTATTACGCGAACCCAAAAGATAACACAGATGGGTTCATTGTTAATGGAACAATCTCAACTGCCGAGCCGCAGGGTGTTCATTCTCTTACCGATGTTCCAGTTTTTGCCATGGGGCCTTGCCAAGAACTTTTTGGAGGTGTTTATGGTAATATTGACATCTTCTTCAACATGGCGAATTGCTTGGGACTTGGTCGCAGCAGTAACGCTACTGGGACGCTTAGCGCAGCGGGCGCGGGGAGCAGTCCTGTTACGACTAGTGCGAGCGCTGATCCTGTGACGAGAACGCAGAGGGGCTTGACTTTTGGCATGCTAGTCTTCATGGGATCAATCGGCTGGGTTGTATTTAATTTGTGAGGTGGAGTGATAATTGCGGGTAATAGGAAAAAATAGTAGTAATGAAATTATGACGAAGAAAGAGTCGGGTTCGTTCGGCGTATATTCAGCTGCTAATGTACTCGACTTCCTCGGTACGATGGTGGTTTGAGGTTGACATTTTCCCGCATGGGAGCGTGATCTGTCAATAAATGTGATTTTGTTCCATGACTTCTGCTATTCGTAGGCTACCTACCAATAGCCAGACCTTTTCTTTTTGTTGCAAACCTACGAACGGAAACTATAGTGGAGGTGGTTGGGGATGGATGGTACCCCCTGTGTGCATATGCGTGGGCGAATCGTGCCTGGCGAGGCTGTCGAAACTTGTTTTAAACTGTTTGATTGAGGGTTTCAATGAGAGGGTTAGGGGGATTGAAGGTGTCATTTTGTGAAGACTCGAAGAACTAAGAAGTTGACTTGCAGTTAGGTATGCTAGAAATTTTGGTATACTTTACTCAACAATATCTTCGACGATTCGATTGATATTCGATTGAAATACTCTCTCCCCCCCCCCCCCCGGAACTAAATGTAGAGTGCACAGACATTAAGTATGGCACAGCGGCCGTGCGATTACATTTGGTTCAGGGGGGGGGAGAGTATCAAACTTTGTTGGCGATTTCTGATCATCAGTTCGTCTTACTGGCTTTAGCCTTTTGCATATCTTTATCATGAGCTGTTTTTGGGGCTTTTGGACCCCGCATAGGCTTCACCAACATGTGACTCAAAGAGACGTATGCAGCATATTGCACTTGAATAAGAGGGGGGTTAGTGGAGAAAAGGTGTTAGTGCAATGTCGGTAAAGAGAAACAGGCAAGCATAGCCAATTAAGATGTAGAAATTAGAATTCCACAAGCAGCTGAAACAGTGGGGAAAACGTGGGGAAAACCAGGAATGTTTTCAAGTGCTCTTTGTTTATCCAGGGTCCGGTCCAGACTTCAGCTACCATGGTTTAAGGGTCTGTTTCTCATCAGGTTTTTCTGACACTCTCAACTTCAAGTGGAGACGAGTTAGGCCTATTTTAGCTGTCTCCGGAGAATATTGAGATGTTCTCCACTCTCGGAGAACCCTACACTCACGATTTTACCACGCAATATGCCTAGGGGTCCCTGTCAGAGGATAAGAAGAGCTCCACAAAGTCTCGAGAGAAAATCTCTTTGCCGACCTCAAACGAGTTTCTACTCAGGACCAAAAACTTGCTACGATGTCTCTTCTTTACTTCCTCTATACTCCCTATTCCTTTACGCTTCTTATAGCTCGTAGGCTTAGTAAATAGAATTCGCCTTTATGATAAAAATATTAGATACTAAAGTATATATTTTGTTTACATGTATCCCCTATGGAAGAATAGTTTATCCCTAAAAATTATGTCGAGAGTACTTAACAACATGTAAGAGATCCACTTCGAAGATAAAAGTGGGTTTATACGATATTGCCAAGTAATATCGACCTTTTTAGGCACTAAAAGTGGGTTTTAATAAGATAGCGATTATAGCATAATATCGTCGAGAAACAGACCCTAAATCCTGCAGTGATACAGTGGTAAGAGAGTCACCTATAAAGATATAACATTTCCATCGAAAGTCCACTATACGTTGTGTGAATTCGATACTATTCTCGACATCTAGGAGTTCATCAAAATAAGTTGTCATATATCATATCGGTGACATCGACTTAACACGATCGATATTGACACTAGTTGCTGCCGATCACACTCAACGACACCCTTGAGGCTGCATGGACTTGGACCAGCTAAAAGCTTAAAGATTAAAGTTCTCTTCAATGCCAACGGTTTTCCAAATCCTGGTAGACGGGTCTTAACCTCCTTTATCCCGAAGCGAGTTGTCAAAGCGTACAGCGAGTTGCGTAACTAGCTTTCCGTGCACGACTTGCCGAGAGAGACTAAAAAGTGCTTAGCACTAGAAATCTAACGTCGCTCTACCTAATCTTCCCCCCGGAACTAAATGTAGAGTGCACAGACATTTAGTATAGCACAGCGGCCGTGCGATTACCTTTACTTATGAGGGGGGGATAGTATCGACAATTACATCTCACGTCTCTCAGCATTGTTCTATAGCAATGCTTCTAACACTTATTTTCTTTGAGAATTGAATTAAGTACACTACATTTATCATCTCCCTTATGGGGCTTAGAGTTAAAAAGCATTGTTGTGAAGTTATAATAGGGGGGGCGCTGTGAAATATTTCCTAGTGTCGTATGCAGATGCTTTTTGGTGTTCTTTACCCCGTTGAAAATGCAGGGCATGGAAAGCACTCACGCACTTCATCTACTAGTAGGAAGTGTTTAACGGGTGTATCCGACCGAAGAGTTATAGCGAGATTTAAGACCATCCAGGCCCTGCAAATGCCCCGGAAACTCCACAGAACCCTGGCTTTTGGCTTGATTTCCCTTGTTTATAGCTTTTGAGAGCCTTTTTCTAGCTTCTAGGGGCCTTGTCAATAGTTCAAGGACAATTTTCGATTCATTTCGATTTGATCTTAACCCTTGTATTCCATTTCGTTACAACGATTCGGCCGAAGGGGATTTACCCCATCTACCCACTTCACGCTCTGACCACGAGCTTCGGGATGAAGTGCGGTAGCATAAATAGCACTGCTGAAGGAGCCCGCAACGATGCTCCTGGTGGTTCCTTGCTTACTACGCCACCAAAGCAGCACGTTTAGGTTCTTCCCCACTAGGTACGGTCCCGATTGGGTATTTCTCGAACTTCAAACCAACTTTAAATCTTTATCTGACGTGACCCTCGAAAAATTGAAATCGCGGGATCAAAAGCGCAAATATCTTGAATTAGGGCAAGGTACGGGGGAAACTGGGTGGAAGTGACGGGGATGGGGCTTGTATATCGGTATTTTTCACTTCATAGGGCGGCAGATGCAAAGTCTATATATCCTTCAGGACTCTTTGTTAGTCAGTTTGAAAACTCTTCTTTTTGGAAGTCTGTTCTTGTTTGAGTTTTCATCACTAGTGGAATTGTCGATTTGATCGAAAACTTCGAAATGGCATTCACGGCTGCGGCACATCAGGTGCTGGTCGTGACAATCATATTTGCTGTGTTGTCGCTCTTCGCTGTGATTTTGCGTTTGGTCGCCAAGTTCTACTTCTTGAAAACTGCTAGGAAAGAGGAAGTTGTGATGATAGTTTGTCTGGTAAGTTGAATACATACAGCGGTTGGGAACGAATACTTGATTTAACGACCTAGATTATTCCTTTCGGATTAATTGTCGTTGTCTGGGGGCGTAAGTGCATCCTATTCTGCTGTACAATGAAGCAACCACTCTAACATCGTTTCAGAAGCTTCTCATGGACTAGGTCTCAAAATAGCCACTCTATCCAAAGAGGAAGCGGTGGGTTTCTTAAAGGTAGGAGTCCTGAGCTTTGCTCCGAGTACACTCATCTCTCTATTGCCTTGGGACTTCCGTGATAATAACTTGTAGTATTGTGCGGGAACGTTTAGAAGAATAGAGAGACAGAGTTTCTTATTCTTCTAAATCTTCTTGGACAATATAAGTAATTATCGAGCTAGTGGGTCTAATCGAATTAAAGGAGGTGTACTCGGAGCAAAACCAATGTTTCTTACTACCTACCCCTCTCATCCCGTTTTCCCTTCACTCAAACTAACAACTTGGCAACAGTTCTTCTGGGCATCCATCATTTTATACGGCATTGGAATCACGCTTGTCAAAATAAGTATAGTTCTCGGATATCTGCGAATTTTCGCGACTGGACATGCGAGATTAGCCTCGCAGATAGCAATGGGGCTTGTTGTAGCCTCGGGAATCCAACTGGTTCTCGCCACATGCTTTGCCTGCCTTCCCCTCCGTGCCTTTTGGGATTGGGATGTAAATGGAAAATGCCTTCCCAAGGTTCCTCTCTACCTCTTTGGGGCATCCTTCAACATATTTCTGGATTTGTTTTTACTGGCAATTCCAATGCCATTACTATGGGGTCTGTATATGCCTCTGAAGCAGAAGTTGCTTTTGGTGGTTGTATTTATGTTAGGTGGCGTGTAAGTAACAGTTGGGTCTCGTTCGGCTATTGCCACTGCTAACTCGTATTAGTGTTGTTCCGGTTAGTATTCTACGACTCAGCAGTTTAATCAAACTCGCGAAATCCAATGACATTGCCCGTAAGAAAACCAACCCCCTTCCCAAGCCATGGTATCTCCTACTAATTCCCAAAGTCGACAACCCACTAGCCTTCATGTGGTCCACTCTCGAAGTCGACGTAGCAATTATATGTGCGGCTCTTCAAAATGCACGACCTGTAATGGCACACATCTTCCCCCGACTCTTCTCTGCCCACTCCTCCGCCCGCACACAAGCCCAACATTACGAATTAACGAACCACGACAACCGGAGCACCATACCTAATTCGGGTTCATCCTCAAAAGTCCCAACGGGAGCGCCCTTACAACCGTACCGATCCTCGAACAGAGGGTCCCAAGATGCGATCGTCAGTCCAGAACGAGAAGAGAAGGAGTTTGGTGCGATTATGGTAACGAGGGGAAAGAATGATACCGATTCTATTGTCTGAGGTGCTTTGCTATCTGCGATACCATACTATACATGTTCCAATGAATTTCTTTGCCACTTCGATATACGTTTTGGCGTAGCAAGCATTTTAAATGCTCGCTCAGGTCATCGTTCCTCGGCATTCTGTAAACATTTCCGTAAAAAGGCAACCTCACTAAAATCAGCGACGCATGTAAGTTAACACTAAATGGTCGCAAAAATAGACCATAAAGCATATATCTCCGAGTATAGATTTTCGAGAAATATGTCTGAAAACCAAATTTCGGTTTTTTCAAGCGTTTTCATTATATATCTTTCTCCGAGCATTTTTCCGTATTTTCTCCGAGTGTTTACACTGAAAAACAAACTCCGAGAAATGAATAAAGCCGGGAACACACCCGATGTATGAATTCACATAGTATTTATATTAAATAATTGCTCTCTATATATATATTGCTATATTACTCTCTCTATCTATAGAGGACTATAGCAGAGAGCTAGCTAAGAGTCTATTTAGCTCGTATATATTTAGAATATTTAGAATTTATACTACTAGAAATTATTAGATAATATTTATCTATATATTTTCTTACTACTATTAAGATATCTATTTCAGTACTTAGTGCTGCTTACTAAGAATCTATACTAGAATATATACTACGAGCTAAATAACTACTTAATATATTTAGAAAGTAATAATAATATATATAAATCTATATAAGATTAAAATTTAGATTATTACGTTAGATATCTAGATATAGATTTAAATAATTTATACGAGCTAAATAGACTCTAATAGAAAAATAAAAATAAAAAATAAAAATATTTTAATAAAGTAAAAATAATAAATAAATAATAAATATTCTAAGTATAGATAGTTAGAAAAGTAGAAAGTAAATCAGTTATAATATAAAAGATTAACTCATAGTATTTTAAATAAAATTTATATAATCTTTTATAAGAATATTTTAGATACTTTAGCTATAGATCTAGCGTTCTTTATAGCTTATTATAGACCTTAGTTAAAACCGATATTTTTGAGTTTATTTTTAAGACCAGATATATAATTAGCTACTACTTTATATAATATTTTTCTTATTAAAAGAGACTACTTAAGTAAAAAGAGAGTAGAAAGTATTAGAAGCTAGCTTAAAATTAAAATATAAAAGTATATCTAGTATTAGTATATAACTAGAGACTAGCTAGGTCTTAGACTCTACTTATACTTTAATCAAGTAATAGCTCTTTTAATAATTAAAACTTAAATTAAAAAGATATTAAATTCTTTTAACTCGTCAGCTTTGTCATAATAAGACAAAGGATAAAAGTCGAGCTCGGTTATTCTTTTCGCTCCTGCATAGATCGCGATCCGTCGTCGCATGGAGATTTTTCTGTAATGCTTACTTCTCGTGGTAATCTTTATCAAGGTTATCCACCAACGGTATTCCGGAAGCTGACCACCTGGTCTACTCTCTTGCTCCATTTTCACAGATGTGATCAGCGCTAGGTCGTAATGGCCAAGCGGATCCCGTATAATTGAGTATGCACCTGGTCGATAAAGAGCCCAGAGGTCTTCATAGGTAACTTGATTGACAACAGTGTGTCGCCAACCGCTCTCGCCGCCTGTTTACGGGCCAGCCAAAATATTCAGCATCTAAGCATCACAACAGCAGAACAAGAAGTTCTCGACCAAAGCCATAACATCGAGGAAGTGCAGGATTTCCTCGCTCAATACGTAGCGGAAGTTGACAAGAGAAATCACAACAAGACTTGGAAGAAAGTGTACTCTTTTTCTCGATTTGCGGGCCCTGTACTTGATGTGTTTCGGCAAGCGAATTTCTCCACAGAATGCTCACTTGCTCTCGGTTTGGTGTGGTTGCTACTAATACAACCTTTAAATAACAAATCAGAAATTGAGGATAAGCTAGAGGCGCAGATTGGTGAAATTGAAGGGATCCTGTCCCATGTTCAGTTTTCAAAGAAAAATATACACACTGCTGAGATCGACCTCGAGATCCAAGGACTGTGTGCTGCGATCATCGATTTCCTACTCCATGCACTGCATTACCCAAAAAAATCAGGAATAGGTGAGTCAATTTCTTTACCCTCTTTTCTTCTTGTACCGCCCCTTCGGGTATCCGACAAGTTTTGTTCGTGAAAGAGACATGTGTTTTTGATCTTGAAAATCACTGAAACGCCCCATAAAACAGTGAAAATACTGGGAGGGATCATCTCCGACTTCGCGAAAAGATTTCAAACATACGTCGGCAAAATTGGAGGACATGCCAGCAGAATCGAAACGCTGGCACAACGGGGGTACACCACCGCTCTCTTCGATTCAAAGGAGACTCTCGAAAGAGCAGCTCAAAGTAGGCTTTCACAGATCTGCCTCCAAACATAGACTAACAAGGAATCCAGCAATACAAGATTTGCAAGCTCATGCTGTAGCGCAAGCAACGATCTTCATTGTTAGAATCGCCAGGCTAGATGAGAGTATTGCACAATGCAGGCAATCAATAGAAAGTAGGTAAATAAATCTAAAATTGGGAAAATCATCGAGGGAGTTCTTTGAATCGAAACTCTACTGACACGACTTTCAGCTTCATCAAATTTTGCAGCAATGTTGCATGTCCAGAACCTATCCGAGATATTGTTCCCCAATGCACCCAGCGTTGAAATCGAGGCTGTTTCTATCAGGCAACAAGAACACCCAGAGAACGTTGGGATGCCAACGTATCGGAAATACAAGCACCTAGTTGGCTTTCAAAATCTCCACGCCCAATTCTCTGGATTGGTGGACGACAGAATAGACGAGGTGTTGGCTGGGTATCAAGCTTTTCCCTAGACTTAATTGATGCGCTAGAAATGGAAAGAGGTGTCGAGGTAGTGTATACATTGTGTAGTGGCGGTGAAGAAGGTCTTATGACTCGTCCTCTAGATATCTTCAAGCGCGCAATATTGCAACTATTAAAGGCTAATCCTGAACTTGTACTTGCCCCCGGGAATCTTGACAAATTATCTTTGCAAAAATTCAAAGCTATCAGCGACTCCCCGGAAGCAGCGTATAAGGTTTTGGCGGATATATTGAAAATGGTAGAGGCGAAGTGTCAGCGGGACGGGAAAGAGATGTTTTTGTTAATTGATCGAGTGGACATCGTTTTGATGAGGGAAAATGCACTTGGAAGACAGCGGTTCTTGAGAGCATTGATGCAGTTGAACTTGGAGTACAAGTCATTGAGGGTTATTTTGACGAGTCAGTTTCCTGTGGCAGAACTGGAGTTTACGACAGGGGGCCGGGAATCTTTGACCGAGATTTGGGTTGGTACAACTAAGCCATTAGCCATGTATTCTCGTTAATGAAAGGGGACTTTACCAGCTCAAGGTCCACACATCTACACCCTCCAATAATGCCTGGGGTGACGAAGTTCGGCAATATATCAACCGTCACTGATGCTCTATATGAGCTGCTTCGTCCACTGCCTTCTCTTCATCAGGGAATATTGGCAATTCCTCGGCTCGTTTGGTATCTCTTTTATGAAGATACTGTCCGATCATGAGAATTATCCAGACCATGGCAACAAAAACCACTTCAACAGTGTAGCCTTTTCTCCACTTCGGGGCTACAAGAAAGTCAGCATGACGGAATTGACCTAGGGAATCAAAGTATTACCCTCCAGAACAGGGAAAACGGCAATGGGATAAAATGAGTTTACCCCCCAACCAAATGTCAACTAGAGATAGTTAACCCTGGGAACCATCGTTTCTTCGTGATATCCATACCATGGCACCAGTGGTGAACGCTCTAGCTTCTGCATTATCTTTCATAATGATATTGACCCACGGAAAAAGAATCGGTGTAACTGCAGCCGTAAAGCCGAGTAAATAATAAGCGAAAACTACGACAAAGTCAGCAAATTTAAAGTATGGCTGTAGATTCCCTTACAGTGCAACCCAAAGGGAACATCCCAAATCAATAATACGATTATCGCGAACATGGTAAACCCCTGAACCGCTGTCATCACAATCCAAAGTGGATAAACCATGCAGAGCGATGTGGCGAGGATGGTAACGATCACAGAAACGCCTTGAACTCCTGTCGGTATAGTGTTTATCTGCGGGACGCTCCAGTGATGAATGCCTTTCGCGCTTTCATCCTTGAGCCAGAGGGCCATTTGACCGTTAGGATAGGACGAGGAAAGAAAGCTAGAAATATTGGTTAGCTATTTATTTGATGACGGAGTCCGTGTGGGTTTGGCGTACAAGGTGTAAGAGAGTACTGCCACGTAAAAGTGCCATTTGGTGAAGACCCGCTTCAGAAGATTCCAGCTCAACTTTCTGCTCTCTTCGACCCCTTCATCCCTCATTCGGCGGCAAGCAAGATAATGTTGATCCTCCGACATCCACCATGGTTTCCCGCTCGCTGGCAGGCCTGGGAATATAAAGAATCCAAGAATAGCCAAGGGTAGGCTAATACACCCGTCCACGACAAATAGCCATCTCCACCCTGCCATGTCACCTACACCATTGAGATTTTTATACGCCGCGGCCTGCAGGTACCCTCCAAACATAACGGCGATGTTGTTTGAAACGTACCATACACCTGCTCGCTTAAACAATTCATTGGGGCGGTACCAAGATGACAGAATAAACAACGAGCCAGAGGCAACAGGCGTTTCAAGTATCCCTAAGAGAAATCGAGTTCCATATATAGTAGCAGTACTGTCCAGCTTACATTGCGCAAATGTCAAGACCGACCAAAGTACTTCCATAATTGGAAGAAAATATCTGGCCAACTTGGGCCTGGACAGAATGAGAAGTGACGGAATTTGGGAGAGAAGGTAGCCTAAATTGTAAAAAGTACCAAATAGCGAGTACCTAACATGTTAAGACAAATCAGAATGGGATGGTTGATGAACGTACTGATTAGAATTTAGATGAAGTTCTTCTTTCATCCCGGAAACGTATGCGTTATTAATGTTGGAAGAATCCAGCCATTTCAGAAAGACTAGAGCGTGGTCTATTTTTAGGGGATGTCTTCTGAGACGATGTAAATGATGGGGTTTACTTACATGCCAGAGAGCAGAAAGTGAGTAGAAACATATCCAGCTTTCGAAGCATCTTCTTCTCTTCCACGCTATAATAACTAGGATACCAATCAAACAAATAAAGCCATGCTGTTTTGTAAGATCGGATGGGTGCTTCATTTGCTGTTGAGCCAGGCACAGGACGCTCGGCTGGTGGGTCTGGGGCTGTCGTTGATGCCATTTTTACGTATTGGTGGTATAACAGCAAAAGTTTTGGCACTTGGGAAGCTGTCACGGATACATGTTCGAAAGAGCTATGGGACCATCTGGATATCTATAGTCTCGACTTTCAAGGCCAATGGCCATGCATCCCATGGGGGCGATCGTGTCCAATCGTAAGCCACAAGTTAGGCTGGCCTGGGATCCTTTTATTACACCGAATAGCGCAATAGAATGCCGATACCGTCCGGGTTGATCAAAAGCTGCAGTTCGTATCAGGGGAGCTGGGGTAACTATCTGGGGTAGCTGGTAGGTGGGGTAATGAAGTTGCGCATCGGTCCCTCGGGGGTATTTACCGGGGAGAAATCCATGGTTGATCGCTTTTCAAATGATGTCTCTGCAGAGGGTCAATTGGGCAGTTCTGAAATGAAGACGGACAACGTAGAGAGGGTAAGTTTGGAGAAGTTTGGAGAAGTTTGGAGATAAGCTGGAAATTAGGAAAGGGGTCTGGCACGTGACAGTCCCGTTCCCAGCCACTTATTTCTACGACTGAACGGATCTCTAGCCCTAACATAACCGAACTACGAAAGAGAACCCAAACACGATCGATCCCATCTCAATCACAGCATACCCATTCGCATCAATCGGTTCCCAAACTCGAGAAAATAGTAATCCGCATACACCAAGCCGTGATCGAAATACTGGCGGAGGGAATGCTCGTGTCTGCATGCTGTAGCATTTCGCAAAATAGCCTCAAAGCCACCACTGCTGGCGACAATATCATCGCCCTCGCCTGGCAGAAATGTCCTCTTTTCCTTCGAGAGTGAGAGATCAATGGTATCTTTTACGATTCCAATAGCAGCAGATAAAAAGCGATGGCTTCCCTCGCGCCCATGCAGAGATTGATACAAGATGAGCAGGCCATTCGCTGCGATCATACCCGCCGAGCTATCTCGCAAGAGGGTCTCATTTGGCGCGTCAAAGTCCCAGAGAGGCACATAAGGGTTGGGGTGGGTGGCTTTCTCGAGTCGAGACAGAAAGTAGTTAGCTAGGGATATGGCTGCATCAAGAAACTGGACGTCTCTGGTCCAGAGGTATGTTTGGGCATATCCAAGAATACCCCAGGCCTGGCCTCTGTTTTATCTTCAGCATCGTTATCGACATACTCGATGGTAGGGTAGTTTTACCTGCTCCATGTTGACCAGTCTTCGTATCCCTGGTTGGTCAATTGTTCCTTGATTACTCCTGTTTTTGCATCAAAATTTACCAAGTGAAATGTAGAGAAGTCATCTCTAACAAGAGACCTCAATACAGTTTGGGCATGTATGGTGGCCATGTCAGCGAGTTCCTTTTTCCCAGTGTGGTGTGCGGCATAGTACAGCAAATCGAGGTCTGCTTGAAGTTAGACAATGTTTCCTTTTTGCTTGGCTGGTCAACTTACTACACATACTATCAATGATGACCAGGAAGTCCACATTTTTATCTGTATAACTATATCTTTTGTTTATCGCCTGATCCCAACTGCGAATTGCTTCAACTTTCTTGTCATACCGCGAAGCCAAACTCTTGGCCGCAACCAAAACTGCATCCAAACTTCGGTGGTTTCCCGTCAACTCCCAGTCCATTCGAAGTGCAGGTTGGATGATAAAAGCCATATCGTGTGTGTCCGTCCGAGTGGACATGGCATATAATGGCTCTGCCCATTGTCGCCCAAGTTTCAAGAGTTTTTGTTGAAAACTCGGACGATATTCATTGGGAATGCTGAGGTATTGGGGAAATTTCATTGACCTTTCCAGAATGGTATACAGACTTCCGGGAAAGAAGCCACACGTCCAAAACTCCGCATCACGTAGGGAGTATTTTCCCGCTCCTTCTCCAGTTTGAGGGACAGTTTCAGGGTACTTGGCCAAGATGCCGTTCTGTAGCCATGTCAGAAGAAAAGTACTCCACCATAATTAGAATAAAAAAGCATCTTTCACGTACCTGTTCTTTCAGTAATCTTTCCGCTACTGCCCAGAGCTTAGCAACTACATTTTCAGCAAAAAGTTCACCCAGCTGAGGATCCAGCCCAAGTGCAATGGGAATTTCACTTGGCTCTGTTGATGTTATTTTTGCGCCGTACATCTCGTTGAGTCTTTGATTTGCTTGGTTTTTAAATTGGAATAGACAGCTCCCTCTTTAGGATGATCCAATAACTTATCTCGGCGATATAAACATCTCTCAGCGAGAGGCCATTTCAGAAAAGGTCTTGGGGGAGTTTTCCCCGCGTTCATCCCCGATTTCCCCGCGGACCGCAACCCCGCATCACTTACTTGGCGGCCCAATTGTGAGCTCTCTTTGGTGCGCCAATGATAGTTTATACAGGGGCCGATTGTCTTTGCTGAACACCTCGAATCGAGAAAATAGTCAATATTTGGAGGTCGTAATGAAAATTTACTTCGTTTGCCACATTTCACCAAAACATGTTTTTAACTACTCTCTCCTTCTTAATATTAGGAGTTACCTCCGCCAATTCCTATTCTTATTCTCCAAATGTTCCTTACAAGCTCCCTTTCCACACCAGAAATGGCACAGATATTTTGTCCTCAGATGGCCAGGTCGTCAAATATCTAGGTACGAATTGGGCAGCTCACCAAGAACCTATGATTCCAGAAGGTCTTCAATATTCCTCTATTGGTGATATCGTCTCCAAAATTAAGGGCTTCAATCTCAATTCCGTCCGACTTACCTTTGCAATCGAGATGGTCGATGACATTCTCGACAATGGAGGGGATGTGAGTCTGGAAAACACACTTATTAAAGCTTTGGGTGTTGAAAATGGGACTTGGATTTTAAATCAAGTGCTATTACATAACCCGCAGTTTACAAAGGAAACCACGAGATTGGAAATTTTTGATGAGATGGCGCGGGAATTGGGAAAACAGGGGATTTTATTGCATTTGGATAACCATATGAGTGTTGCAAAATGGTGCTGTGGTGCCGCTGATGGGAATGCTTGGTTTGGAGATTCGGATTTCGATGTTGAGAAGTGGATGAGAGGTTGGTCTTTCATGGCTTCGCATGTGAGCAACATCTCAGTCTCAATTCTTGGTATACTGGCTCGTTTCCTCATCGCTGACATCTTCTTCAGGCTTCACGCCATTGGCCCTCTTTCTCCTCTGTTGGCCTCCGCAATGAACTTCGCCAGCCAAATGGCCCCAGTGAACCAGTCGATTGGTATACCTGGCACAAACACATGACAGCAGCCGCAAGTAATGTTCATTCGGCAGCCCCAGAGGCATTGATATTCTTCTCTGGTTTCGACTACGATACAAATCTTGCTCCTGTTGTGCAAGGGCTACCTCTCACTGGTACCAACGGAACATCGACAGAAAATCTTACCGCGCTTTTCACTCCCTCCACATACGCCTATAAAAACAAAATAGTCCTCGAGCTTCATAAATATGATTTTGAACACACACAACTTTCTTGTGCCTCATTCGGTAACCAACTTCTAAATGCGGGCTACAATACTCTCGATCTCTCCTCCGCTTCAAAGGCAAAGTTGCATCTCCCGGTCGTTTTAACCGAGTGGGGGTTCATCCAAAATGGGACCTATTGGAATCAAACCACTTATAGCGAGTGTCTGGTGGAGTTTATGGAAAAGTGGAAGCCGAGTGGTTGGATGCAATGGGAGTTGGGTGGGAGCTTTTATGTACAGACGCGAGATGGGAAAAGTACGAGGGATCTGGATGAAGCTTGGGGGTTGCTAAATCATTGGTGGAATGGGACGAGGGATTCAGTTACTGTTAAAGAGAGTTTGGGGAAGATGGTTGGTGCTACGTTGGCGTAGTTTAGTCGATGATAGGACCCCATGAGCATTTTCCTACCCCGCCTACTTCCCCTTAAGGACTCAAATAGTTATCCAACTGCCGTAAACAACGGTGTGAGCCGTCCGCCTCTGAGCTCTTCGGCCACAGCAGCTGAAACCTCAGGCCATCTTTGATTAGTCTCTTCTTCCGCATCATAAGGATAAAGCCATCGATTCTTAATTTTCACATTTTCCGGATCAATTTCCACATTTCTATCCAAATCCTTGAGGATATTGTGCCATCGATCACGAAGCTCCTCTCCATTCAGTTGAGATAATCGTACTCTGTCAAATCGGAGTTTTTCGTACGTTCTCGTCTTAGAAAATGTAAGCCCAAAATCCGTGGGTGAGAAAAGGGTCAGAAAAAGATGAGAAAACAGCGTACCGCTAGAGGAATATTTTCCTTTCCAGACAGTTTCAAACACATGGCCAACACAGCAGCACTCTCTGTCGCCTGTGAAGCTCCTTGCGCGCTTGTGGGAAGATGTGGATGACATGAAGCCCCCAAGAGTGCGATCTTGTGACTGCCACTCACCCAAGTGGGTATTGGATCTCGATAGCAAATCTTCCAATCTAAACACTCCTTCGTCTTATCAACAACAGCTTTTATTCTCGGATCGCAATCTAACACCAGTTCCTTGACTGCCTTCATATCACCTGGTTGAAACCACGACTCCTTGATATCTTCCGTATCTTTGTGTGTTATGATCCAATTTATTTCATCGCCATCACGAAGGGTATTTTGTACCAGATGAACATCGTTTCCAATCCAGATGTTGACGCACTCTTTCTCTACAAATTCTCGGCAAATCGGATCGTCTTTTAGATAGGCACCTTTGAAGAACGCTCGGAAGCAGGCGTAGCCGGAGGACTTTGGTTTGTCTTCGAATCCTAGGACTACTTCTCTCGCCAAAGACTTGATTCCTGCTCGCTTGTTGTTAATATTGAGAGAACTGAGACTTGAGAAGTGGGGGGATTTTACCATCTGCAGCAACGATCAAGTCTGCCATATGAACTTCCCCATTACTCAGCGTAATAGATGGCTCATTCTCATCATAGGCAACAACCTAGCTCACTCCATCATTACTCTCTCATATCGTCACAAACCAATCTTGAACTCACCTTACAGCCCATATAAATAGGCACCCCCAACTCACCCACCCGTTTCAAAAACTCATCATGATAATCTCCTCTATGGCCTATATAACCAGCCATATCCATCAATGGCTGCTGCGCCAAAATCTTTCCATCATCCCATCTACGAATCTGCATCATCTCACTTTTGTTTCCAATTGCAATGAGTTGGTCATGTAGGCCCCATCTTTTAAGCAGCCGAAGTGCATTCTCTCCCAACCCGAGAGAATCTCCCAGGCGAGCATATTTTTTGACCTTCTCGAAGACGCGAACGTTGAATCCTTGGGCATTCATAGCCATTGCTGCCGCGCAGCCACCCAGGCCTGCACCAATTATTACTACTATTCTACTGTATCAGTGAGGATTTTTGGGTAAGATACCAGGATTGAATACCTTCTAATGGTTTCTCCATACCTATTTTTTGGGGAATTGAAAGGTCCAAAGGACGTTTCAAAACAAATTTTACAATCAAGACGAGTTATGGTATGAAATTTTCAATAATTTGGTTGTACCCCAAGTGTCCCACAAGCCCCACCGAATCTCTATCCAAAGACTTCCCCGCGTTCCCACTATGTTGCTATTCGTCCGGTTATAAGTAAGCGGTTTGAAGTCACACTTATACACAACTCAAATGACGTTGCTTCATAACCTCAATAATCCATAACGAAAACTATTAAAAAAGATGTCAAAAAGTTCCAAACCCCCAACTCTCCCCTCCTCCCACAGCGGAATCCCAATTCGACTCGAGAAAGACGCCCGAAATGCTAAAGAGAAAGTATACGCCCACAAAACCCTTCCCGATAGTGCTCCTCGCCAGTTTCCCGTGAAGCTACCCCCTAGTACCAATCAACAACAATTCGACATAGCAACCACTGAACTTCGCCAACTCCTAGGTGAAAAGGGCGTCGAAATTAACGACAAACCTTTAGTAGATGGCTGGTACATGGAACATCCGTACGCAATCTTCCCCTCTCGCTTAAAATCCATAAAAGCTTAACCCTCCCCCCCTCTAGTAACACACACGACGCCTTCCACATCGCCAACCAAGAAGTCCTCATCTGTAGCGCCGTTGCGTACCCCTCTTCCGTCACAGAAGTCCAAGAAATCGTAAAATGGGCAAACAAACACCTCATCCCAATTTATCCCATTTCCTTAGGCCGAAATCTCGGCTACGGAGGTGCAGCCCCGAGAGTTCCAGGCTCGGTGGTTGTCGATTTGGGGAGGAATATGAATCGGGTTCTGAAGATTAATGGGGAAAACGCTTCGTGTATGGTGGAACCAGGGGTTTCGTATTTTAAACTTTATGAGGAGGTGCAAAAATCCGGTGAGTTCGCTACAAACGTTTTATGAAATATTTGAGAGAAGAATTGAACTGATGGCCAAAAAAAGGTCTCCCGCTTTGGATCGATACCCCAGATCTCGGTGGCGGTAGTGTCCTTGGGAATGCCATCGACCGCGGTGTTGGCTATACACCATACGGTGATCATTTCGCAAATCACTGCGGCATAGAAATTGTCCTCCCAGATGGTTCCCTCCTCCGTACAGGAATGGGTGCTCTACCAGGAAAAGATGGTGAAGACAACCCTACCTGGGAGTCTTTCCAACATTCTTACGGGCCAAGCATCGATGGGATTTTCAGCCAAAGTAACTTTGGGATTGTAACTAAAATGGGCTTTTGGCTTATGCCAGCTACGGAACATCAGTCTTACATGATTACTTTCCCGAAAGAAGAACAGTTTGGAGAGATTGTGGATACGATTAGACCACTTGCGCTAAAGAGAGTTTTGGGTAATATTCCGCAGTTGAGACATGCGATTCAGGAACTTGCCGTTACGGGGAGACCTAAGTCGGAGTGGTATTCTGGGTCTGGACGGCTGCCGAGGGAAGCGATTCGAGAAGGGGTGAAGAGTTTACCTATAGGTGATGTATCTTGGGTGTTTTATGGGACGCAGTATGGTGATTCTGCATCGATTGAAAACCAACTCTCCCTTATCAAATCGGAATTCTCAAAGATCGAGGGCAGCAGATTCTATCTCCCTTCTGATTTACCCTCAGATCACTATTTACACAGTCGTGTACAAGTATGTAGTGGCGTGCCCATCCTTCGAGAGCTCGATTGGTTGAACTGGAAACCAAATGCAGCACATCTCTTCTTCTCGCCCATCACACCCACAAACTCCAAAGACGCTCAAAAGATCCATGGGATAATCGTCAAACTACACGAAAAATGGGGATTCGACACTTTCCCCACACTCTGTGTAGCAGGGAGGGAAATGCATTATATCGCAAATATAGTCTACAACCGAGCAGATGAAAATGAGAAAGCGAGAGCGAGGGAGTTGATGAAGGAAATGATTGATGCAGCAGCCAAAGAAGGGTTTGGGGAATACAGAACACATTTATTGTTTGCCGATCAGGTTGCTGGGACTTACAATTGGAATGGAGGTGCTCTGATGAGGTTTCATGAGATGCTTAAGGATGTTTTGGATCCTAATGGTATTTTGGCTCCCGGGAGGAATGGGATTTGGCCGAAGAGTTATCGTGAGAATGCGCTGGTTTCTAAATTCTGAAAATCTTGTCAAATACAAAAGCTTCAGCTGTTGATTAGGAAAAAGTTAAATGGGCTATTTTACTTTGTTCACCAATTGTGGAATTGAACAGTTGATATTATACGAGTTTTTTGGCCAAAGAAGTGTCAGGGAATACGCATTTCTATTGAACGATTATCAAATGAAATCAATCGAAAACATTTAGAAGTTTTGAATTCAAGAGGAATGTTTAGAGACTTTGAAAATATGGAGTTTCCCCACTCACCTAGATGACAAAAAAAGGTTCGAGAAGGTTCGCAATAATCTAGGAATCTAAATTGAGTTTAGAACGCTACATAGAAGAAAGCATACCACCGCTCTGTAAATTATTCGTTTCTTATAAAAGTTTCTTTTACTTTTTACACTCCTCAGAGCAAAGAAGAGAAACAATTTCTCCGTCTTGGCAATCCAGAAGTCTGGCACTGCATTCTCCCCTTGCAAGTGGATGTTGCTCTTATTGCTTCAAGTGCAGTCAGACGAGCCAGAATATGGAAAGATTTAGATAAAGAAACATTACTTCACAACACTTCTTGTTCCCTTTCATTTGCGGTTCCACAGCGAAGCTATGTTTTAGGATATTACAATACGTGTTCTAGGCGGTGACCACAATACCAGCCTTCCTTTTTTATACAAAAAGCTTCGAGCTACCCCGCATTCTCCCCGACCCCATACCCCAGAGCTTGAGTGGGGAGTTTGAGAGCTGGTGTGGGCCCTCAAGCTATCTTCCCACAAAGAGTACCGCTACCACGTCTCGATCACAATATGATTTGGATCCTCTGTGAATGGTGGATGTATTATTTTCCTTTTAAGAAACTGGGCTTGATCTTTTTCTTTAGAGCTCGCTAAGACCTATATATTCGTGTTGCTTTGCACACTTTTTGAGCTTCAACAATGTTCTAATGTCTTCGAAGTGGCAAAATTTCAAGATGAGGTTAGTCCTTTATTCTGATGTTAACGGTGAAGAGAACTTCAGGGAGAGTATTTATACAGCCATGGACGCCTGCGTGATGGCGTCGCAATCCATGAAAGCAAAATGGTCTCCTCTACTTTCTTGACACTGCTTACAGCAAGTGCTGTCTTTTCCTTGGTATCAAGTACCTCACAAATCCCTCTCTTCAAAAACCTCCGCTCGCCCCGTCCCATAACCGCCCTTTCCTCTCCTCAACGAACAAAAGCATGCATAGTGAACAGCAACAACGACCTCCTAACCGGCGACTCACCACTCATCCTCGAAGCCATAAATGACTGCAACAACGGCGGACACGTAATTTTTCTCCCCAAAACTACATACCTCATTGGTAAACCATTGAATCTTACGCATTTGAAGAACATCGATATCGACATCCAGGGAACGATTTCCTTTACAACAACCACAACATACTGGCAAAAAGCAGTATTCCGTCTCGGCTACTAAAACGCAATCACCTTCCTTCTATTCGGAGGAAAAGATGTCTATCTCTATGGAGGTGGAACAATAGAAGGAAATGGCCAGGTATGGTGGGATTGATACGCACAGAAAAAGTCCATGCTGCGACCTGTCTTGTTCAATACCTTAGCGTTACACAAGGGAAGCATCACAAATATCAAAATGCGCAACTCACCGATGTGGGCGAATTTAGTAGCTAACAGCTCCGATGTCACATTTACCGATCTCGCGTTTTAGAGTGTAAGTAACAACCAGTATGTCGAGAAGAACACCGATGGTTGGGATATCTACCGTCCCAACGGGATCGTGCTTCAAAATTCGACGGTCACGAATGGGGATGGTAAGTTTCACTCCATCTCTTCAACTTATGGTTGATCATTTTTTCTAAACTAACCTACACTCCTAAGACTACGTCTCTCTTAAACTAAACAGTATAAACATTCTCCTTTAAAAACTACACTGCAACAGGACCGATAGAATCTCGGTCGGGAGTCTAGGTTAATATGCTGATCGACTCGACTTCGATGAGAATGTGTTAGCGCGGAAAATTAGCATGTTCAATTCCGCGGAAGAAGCGAGGATCAAGGTCTGGCCTGATTCTTATTCTGACAAATCGGCAGCTTTGACGAGCGAAGGTAGTGGTATATTGGTGAGGAATGTTACATATGATAGGTTGTGGTTAGATAATGTGGATTATGGGTTGGCTACGCAATGCTACAGACAGGATAACGAGACGGCTTGTTTTAAGCACCCGGTTTGTTCCCCCACCCAAACTCCTTTCGTTTTTTGCTTGGGGAAATGATGAAGTACTGAAGCTGATCTTTTGCAGTCGAAAATCAAAATCCAAGATATGAAACATCCGCGGAAGAAGCAACAGAGTCTTCGCACCTCTAGTTAGACATCTAGTCTATTTAGGCCCAGATACCTGTTCAAACATTGTAGCAAAGAACGTAGATATCAGGAGTATCAACGGCTCAAATCTGGTGACGTGTAGGAATATCGATCAGACGAGGTTAGATTTGAATTATACGGGTTCTAATTCTGTTACTAATTCAGACTATTGAATTGTTAGTTCAATTAATAATTAATTCTTCGAAACGAAGTGAGAAAAGTAAGCTGAGTAGACAAAGTTCTAAGAGTCTCAACAATATATAGTTCATCTAAAACATATCCCTTTAATATAATTGTTCGAAGTGATTTAGAAATTAAGCCAGTTAAATAAACTTCCCAAAGTCTTAAAATCATATAGCACTATACTCAATTCGTTTTCATCTCAACTCCATTCATCGAGCACAAGTACCCGAGAAAGTTTAGCAACTATAGAAATCTAGCCATATATTTTAACTTGGTTTTGCTATATGGTAAAGATTGATCAGGAGCAGAAATAGTACGGGTAAGCTTCAAACTCAAGACCAATCACACCAAGTCACCAAGAAACACAAAGGCACATTGAAAAAGAAAGATATCCTTTCCCTCTCCTATCTAAACTAACCCTCGCCACCTATACTTTCCCCAAGATCAAAAACTCAGGCCAGAGCCAAGTCATTTCAAGCCTATAGATATACATGAGTATCGTGATAATTCTTCTTTTCCAAAAAATAATAACCCTGATAGTGACCGACTTCCTAGGAAGTAAGATTTATAAAAAAGAACGAACGCCAGGGCCAAAAAAAAACACATCCTCATAAAGAGCAATGGTGGTAATATGTACCAGGCCACTCGGAACGCCACCATACGCCTCGCATGCCCAAAAAATACAGAACGCTCAATAAAGTCCTGGCCTTGAGTGTATAAAAAAAGGAGAGCAGAAACAAATGAGAAGAACTCAAACCCCACCATCAGGTAACAAATCCCCAACATAGCCCATCTTATCCCTCCTCTCATCACTCAGTCGGGCGTACTCGAGGAGAAGCCTTAGAACATAAATCTGCATATCCTCCGTCCTCAGGACTTTGTCCGCCCACTCCTGCCCCGCAAGTGCAATCTTCTCCGCCTTGTCATCATGCCCCGGAACATCAACATGCTTCCCCTTATACCCAATAAAATACTCCATAATCCCCCAAAAATCCATGAATCGGTTATCCATGGGTACGAAATGGACCCAAGGCATCAGTCTCGAATCATGCCATTCCCGGAAGATGGTCGCTTTAATGGGGAGGGATGAGGATTTGAGGAATCCACGGTAACGGCCGGAAAAAGAGTTGCCATCGATATCAGGGAGATATTTGCGGTCGAATTGTTCTTGGAGTTTTATACCATCCACTACTTCGAAATGAGGATCGGTGTGGTTACAGTCATCGCACATGAGATTGACGAATCCGGTGTCGGACCATTCGCCTGTCCATTCTCCTAATCGGCCTTCTTGTTGGGCGGCCAATTGATATTGTGTTGTTGGTAGAGCCCAGTTGGCGGGGATTTCTGTCCAAGCTTCTGCTCCTGAGATCTTGCTACCATTGGTCTGGGCGACAAATCGATGACGTTGAAATCCTCTCCAGTTATCCTTGTTGTTTCTACCTCCAGTTGCTACTCCACGCCAGATTACTTTGTTCTGCTTTTCGTGCCATGGGGCTCCTGTTGCACCACCTCCCGAGAATCGTTCCTCTCCACTCCAGTACATTGGTGCTGGTAATAAAATCTCGTTGTTCGTAGGGAGTTTGGATCCACCAAATAGAGGAGAGAAAACTTTCGTCTCAGACACGGAGAGTGGGTTGATAAACATCCCATGGAGGGATTGAATATCTGGTTGGTTGCAGAAGTCTGTGGACATGCTGTAGTTGGAAACGTAGCCCTTATATGTATGTCCTACAGCGTGAGTGAGAGAGATTGGCGGGGTTCCGTTGAAACTTTGCATCATTTGTGATTTTCGAGCAGCGCTATCTGGGTGACATCCTCGAATTGCAACTTGCCAATATGGACCTAAAATTGTTAGAAATGCTTGCGTACCGAAGTCGAGATGACTTACGAGTTTCTGTAAAGTTCTTTGGCCGAGCAACCACTTCTTTATCCATATCTTCACTCAGTTCCTGGAAATCGGACAAGACTTCGTGAGGATCTGGCGTAGATCTGGAAGCTCTCTCAATTTCCATCAAACGATTAATCTCTTCCCAGGGAACGACCATTCTTGGTTCATCCATAGCATTTAGAGGAATATCCATATCTGGCAGCATATCTTCAATCGTCTGGGTCATGTTCATCCAGATTTTTGTCCAGAACCAATCACTTCCTGTCTTGACCTTTTGTTTTCGGATGCTGAGTTGCATGTCGTAGACGTGGGCCTCTTTTCGCATTATTTTTGGTTCCAGTCCCCAGAAAGGTGAAAGATCATGGTAGATCTGATCAAAGAAATCCTCCACCATGATGACATTATTTTCTTTGGCAAAATCGTACCAGACGTCGAATCCTGGTGGTGGATGGCGACCTCTTCGTTCTCGGTAAGCCGCAGCTGCAGCCTTTACATCCTTGCTCTCCTTGTTTAACAAACCTGCTTGTGCCTTCTCTGCCTTTTCAATCAAGTCGTCGATCGGGTGTGGTGCTCGTGAAGGTTTCGATTGAGCGGCTACGGTGTGATTTGGGGCACTCGCGTGGAGATGCTCCAGGTGCTCGATATGTTCTGGTTCCTTTCCGTCGTGTAGGTCCAAGGGCGTTGGAGCGTGTGGTATATGCGATGGGGCTGGCGTAGTGTCTACCTCGATTGGATTCGAAATGGACGTGAAAGACCCGATTGAAGCTGTTAATCGCAGGTAATAGAGTATCCCGATGATACCAGCAGCTAAAAAGACGTATCGCATTAAACCTGCCGCTCGGCGCGGTGGCCCTGGGTATGTCATGCTGATGGGAGAGTTGAGTTTCATGGGAGATATATTTAACGGGTGCGATGTGGTGATGTCGCCTTTGAGGAGGAGATGATCGCGAGGATTCGAGGAATGCGTGTCGAGAAGGCAAGGTTGAGTGAAGTTGGAATGATTATTGAGGTGGTAGCAGTAGCAATTTCCTCGTCATTAATATTGGTATGCGACGGGACGGGACGGGACAGCGCAGACAGACTCGACAAACAGCGTATAAAGGAGTGTGGTGGTTGCGAATCCAAAAGAGGAATCAGACAGCCCAAAGCTAGTTAATCAGCTTAAATCGACATGAAATCGCAGCGCATCTACGGTTGAAGATGGTGTTGTAGCAGACGAGGCAGAGAAGTTGAAAAATCAATGGGAGTCGCAGACGTTGTCGGTGGGATCGTGAAGAAGTTGAGTTGGTGCAGGTGGCAACGAGTGTGGGGAGGTGGTTGGTACCTTGAGTGGTAGAAGTGGAAGAGAAGGTCGGGTGGTGTGAGGTCAGGAAAAGAAGTGAGAGGAGAGGCTACGATAAGCGCCCTGGCTATGTTAAAGTGCCTGGCTAATGATAACCACCATACTTAGCTCGGTTTGAATTGCATTGCATATTAATAGGATCGCTTAGCCGCACCTTTAATCCCTTTGAGAGAGACGGTCCCGCAATCGCTTCACATCACCATTTCCCAAAAGGGGTTCAAGGGTGGAAAAAGGGGGTCGTTTTTGGTGGCGGAGCTGGACGGCATCGCTTGGTCCGGGTACATCATACATCAGCAGAATTTCAGAATGTTTGCCTTCATCTTCTTCCAATTCTCTTCTCACATCATCTCCCATCACGAGATGTGGAGTGGTTAACCGTTTGCCCGTAACGTATTACGAGAGCCTTTTCTTCCTCTCATCTCGTGTTTATTTTTCAAGCATCCAGCCGTCTATCCAGCCCGCTTATGGAACGCACTACCATCGCTAATCTCTGGGTAAACTTCAAGGCTTTTCCAATATCAAGACTCATTTGCCGACCCCTTAGAGCATGTGTCATTCTTGTAACTGCAGAAGTACAGAAGTAGGTAAGCACTTTCTTTTCTTCTAGCTGTTGAAAATATTTCAGAATTCAATTGAACACCAAATAGAGAGGGCTGCTGCATGACCGTATCTGGCTGAATCATCAGAAATTTCACCGCTTCGGTCCCGTACATACGAGGACGGGAGCTACTTGCTCGGTACTCCGCGCGAAGTCACCTGTGTAGGATAGGATCAAGTTGCGAGATATTCCAATTTCCAGAGAACTGAGAACAAGCTTCTCAGTCGTAACGCTTCTCACAGATCACAGCCACAGAGTTCTTACCAGCTGGCGGCGGTTTCCCTTTTTGCATCAGAACAACGCAAAGCTTCAATCTCACTTGCTATTATTTGCCTGCTTTACAACGAGTTAGGTATTCAATTGCGCATCGTTAGGCTGGAATACTGGAATACGAAATCCACTCTCTTCCCTCGTTGTTCCCATGAGCTATTTTTCAGTAATGTAGCCAACCAACTCCTGTGGTCGCGTCGGGTAGTCCTGACTTAACTTGCTAGTACACAAGCCCCACTAAAACCCCACAATCTCAAAATTATATTCATAGGTACAAACAACGCCTCTTACAATCACAAATCCAGAGTCTGTTCGCCTGGCCTGGTCGGTTGAAGGTTCCATCCGTCGTAAGTAGCACCATAAAAACATCCAACATACCGGGTATTCTCAGCCTGCCTTAAGTGGCGGGCAGAGTTTTTGCTGATTTTTCTTTTTTTGGGAGACTATGTTTGATATATTTTTGATACGCCCCCCTGGAAGAAACTACTACTCTTCAAAATCCAACCCGAGAAATCTTATCTGTACAAAATGCTTTCCTCCCAAAGTTGATTTCACAAGCCCATCCCCGCCAAACCCAACCTCCAAGTGGAGACTGAACGTGGGAACAAAGTTCAACCCGGCACCACCTTAGGCATACGACGAGGCCCTAACGAGGCCCACATCTTACGCTTAGATACAGCCCTCGTAAAGAAAGGAGCGCAGCCTTCTAGTAGATATATATATCTACTAAACTTTTACTAGGAGTAGATATATATATCTACTAAACTTTTACTAGTAGTAGATATATATATCTATTGAACTTTTAGTATTAGTAGATATATATATCTACTAAATTCTTACTAATAGTAGATATATATATCTACTAAATTCTTAGTAGTAGATATATATATCTACTAAATTCTTACTAGTAGTAGATATATATATCTACTAACTTCTTAGTAGTCGATATATATATCTACTAAATTCTAACTAGTAGTAGATATATATATCTACTAAACTTTTAGTATTAGTAGATATATATATCTACTAAATTCTTACTAGTAGTAGATATATATATCTACTAAATTCTTACTAGTAGTAGATATATATATCTACTAACTTTTACTAGTAGTAGATATATATATCTACTAAACTTTTACTAGTAGTAGATATATATATCTACTAAAC